>CP114495.1:6615000-7117500 GCA_027186245.1 Coriaria nepalensis | reverse complement strand
GAAACTCGTTTGTGTTTTGCAAACTCACAAGCATCACAATGCAATTGTTTCAAATCTATAGTTTTAAACAACAAAGGAAACATAAGGCTAAGTGTTTAGAAAGAAGGATGACCGAGTCTTAGATGATGAAGGAAAATTTGGTCTTTATTTGTAGAAGACTCTGACAATAGTAAGGACGGATATCCAACCCTCGTAGTTACTTTAGCATGCCCAATCGTCTTACCCGTAGCTTGGTCCTTAAACACACACGAGAAATTGGAGAAAATAAGGTGACAGTTCAAGTCTCTAGAGAGTTATCTTACAAGATTGGTTATAAGTTTGGGTACATGTAAGACATTTTTTAAGCTTAGGGATGGTCCTAAGGAAATATTCCTTTGACCTGCTACAGTAACTAGTGAGCCATCAGCTATGGCGATCTTTTTATTATTAGGACATGAACTATAGGTAGAGGAAATATGGGAAGAATATGTCATATGGTCGGTTGCTCTGAAATCAATTATCCATGGTGGGGTTTGGAACACCATTTGAGGCATTAAGAGCATAAGAGTTAGAAGTCATACCATAAAGAGCTAACGAACAGGAAGAACCTGATGGTTTCTCAAGTGAATCAAGAAGGTTTATGAGGCGTCCAATGTCTTCTCAACTAAACTCTATGTCACTGGACATAAAGTGATCACCGTGGTTTACATTGTGTTCAGCATGGGCTTGTCCCTTATACTGGACAGATCTTCCCTTAAATTGAGTGGGGTTTTGGGGCCTTCCATGCAACTTCTAGAAGTTATCCTTCATGTGGCCTGCCTTCTTGCAATAGTAGCACACCAGATTTCCCTTGTCTGCAAATCTAGAGTCAAATTTCTTGTTGTCTTTAATTACAACAAGAACTTTCTCTTTAGACTGTTCAACATGACTCCTCTCCTGCTTTCTCCCCTCGGACGATTGAGATCGTTTCTCCTACGCAATTCTCTACCTAAGATCCGAACCCTTACAAGATCAAATTTTGCATTTAGACCTACTAAGAAATCATACATTCTTTCCTTTTCTATGAACGTTTTCAATGTAACAACATCCTCACTATTAGTCATCCTAATAACTTGATAATAATCCAACTCATACCATAGGTTTTTCAGATAGTTGGAGCATTTTGTAACTGTTCTGTTCCTTTGTTTTGCAGCGGCTAACTTTGTCTTGATTTCATATACTTGGACTGGATCAGCTACCTTTGAGTAGGTTTGTCGGATTGCCTTCCAAATCTCTTGAACAGTGGTTAGGAACATAACTGTATCGCTTATCTCCGGTACCATAGAGTTCCAAAGCCATGACATGACCATAAAGTCTTCTTCATCCCACATTGCGAACCTCAGATCCCTCTTCTCAGGCCCTGTTCCAAGGAGATGACTAATCTTACATTTCCCTTTCAAATAAGTCTGCACAAACTGAGACCACTTCAGTTAGTTGTTTTCATTCAACCCATATGTGGCTTGAATGTTCTGCAGATCTACGGAACCTTGTTGGGTTATAGACTCCTCTGGTAGAGGAGGGTTGTTGGTTGTCGAATCATCCGACATCTTGATGGCTGAACTAAGCTATGGCTTAAGGCTGTGATATTGACGAATTGATTTCTCCTAATAATAGCCTAAGGCTCTGATACCATGTCACAAATGATGGAGAAAAGGTATATTCTATTCATCTTAGTATTATGTACAGGAACTAATCAATATATATAGGCTAGATACAAACCTAGGAGTAATCAATAAGAAATCTACAGGAATCCCTAGAATTATGGAGTTAGTTAGACATGCCTATAATCATGTTAACATAATCCTATAAGGAAGGAAAAGATAATTTGTATGCATAAATTACTCCTATATTCCAACAGATATTATTTTCTGCAGACACTTTTCCCTGAATGAGTGGAGGTATCACGTTCAGTGCTTAGACCCTATCAACCTCACCTCACATCATCAGATTGACACCTAGGACTTCAACCTAAATTCTTGCTTCCAAAATAGTAATGGGCATATCCGACAGCTATATCACCCGTAGACTTCGACTATAATAGATTGAAACATATTATATATACTAGTGTCACAAACAATGGGAAAAGGTATTTTTCATATTTCGTATTCTATATATTGAGGCCTATTTATAGGCTAAATACAAACCTAAGAAATCTATAGTAATCCCTAGAATTAAAGAGGTTGTTAATCATGCCTATTCTTTAGCTAATCTATCCCTACAAATGAGGAGAAGATAATTCTCCTAATTTACATTATTTATTTCTATATTCAACAACTAGAAATGGAAATAATTGGTGAAGCAAAACTTAGTGAAAGAGAAATATACCCATCTCTATTCTGTTCAAAAGACAAAAGGGGAAGTTAACGGTCATCACTGCAAAGTGAGAAAAACATGAATATATTTTGACCCACTTGTTTTTTGTTTTTTTTTTTAAATCTTTTAACCCACTCATTCTTCTTCCTCACCATTCTAATTCCCCAGTCCACTTTGGATGTGACAAAAACAATCTTGTAAATCCACTCGTTCATCTAGAATGACTTGACATTTTTCCTTCAAGTTTTAGTTAAACAGAAAATTTGATGTACACAACAACCTCTTAAAAATTTAATGAAATAAGTCTTACCAGTAGCATACTAACCAAAGGGGAAAAAGTTTTCCAGTAACACAAACACACAAAGTGCAGTTTTCCAGTGACACGCACACACGTGCACGTGCACAATCAGACACACCCATCCACACAGGAAGAGTTAGCTCTATCATAAGCCATTCTAAAATATAAAATAACCAGCAATTGAGATAGTAAGGATACCAACCGTTGACATCAATCGCCACATGCTATTGTCACGAATGCCCTCTGATACCACAAGCAAAATGTGACACACGGAAGCTAAAAAGATGCCAAGCTAAAAGGATTCCTTGCAGCATCATGTAGATGGAAACTATTAGAAACTCTCAACCTCTGATATTCAAAGACACTCAGGCCACATCAAAGAAAAATCCATTATACACATTAAACAAATTATAAATGTAAAAATCCATAAGGAATAACTTCTTTTGAAGTAAAAATTGAATTTATATGCACGGAAAAATATATGAACCCGATTTGTTGGATGTTACCTGGATACCCATAAGCTCATGAGTCAATTCAGAAGAAAGTGTATCACCACCTAGAGCAGAGATCATGGATGAACCATCTGGTCTCATTAGCTCAGCTAAAATAGATGGACTGAATACAGGCTGAAAGTGAAAGAACAAATTGTCATGTCAGAACAAGAGAAACATCACTTGACAAAATATGCAACAAATTTCTAGTATTTGGTTGTTAAATACGTCACACAAATACTAACGATGATCTATGATGAGAAAATTTTCAGGACAACATAAGAAATGAGTCGCTAGATCTAACATTCTAAATTTCTGATGTGGTGTATACAATTAAAATAAACAATGCTAATTGCGTAGAATTATTTATAGAAACAAATGTTTTCTCAGATTTATTTAATCTAAAGAATGATCATTTGTTTTATGTATCTTCTTCCCTCCTGTGACATATATCTCATTGCCCTTGATTAAAATTAAGCTTGAGATCAGACAAGATTATTTTTCTCTCCCCAACTTTAAAAGGATGCTATATAGAGATGAGTTATAAAGTTAAGGCTCTGAATCTTTTTAAGCTACCCAGTCAAAGGGTGAGAGTTACAGCTCAAACCAACCATATGTATGTCCAAAACACCAGGATTATCACAGAATATCTAAATGACCAGATCAATTTCAGAAACAAATAAAGAGAAAAATAAAAATATACAACTTTAAAAGCACACATTTAATTCTAAGAAACAGAAGAACACATATAAAGCAGTTAAATTAAAACTGTCACACCAAAATGACCAAAACCAAGGTCTTGTCTTAGCAAATCCTCACCCTCAACAATACTCACCCATTTGTCAATTAGCTTCAAGGGGTTCTCAACATATTTTTTTTACTTTTGAGTCTGTGAAGTTGATTAAATGTCTTGCAACAATATTCATATTGTAACATTACGATTTTAACTGTGTCATTAATCTGGAACGCTTCAATATTATTATAGGCAGTATAAGTTTATCACCATCCATCCAGAACATAGGCTTCTTGAAAATAGAATTGAATGTACAAGATCGAGCATTATGTAAGCTGAAACCAATGACATTCACATCAAAATAAGACTGAGAAATCATAGTCTTAACAATTAATGACTTAACTATATGAAACTTTGGCCCAAAATAAAACTATATGTAAAAATATGTTAAAAAACAAAATGTTAAAACAGAATTTTTAAAAATAAAAATAATAAAATACCTGGGTGTCAAGAAGTATGATCCTCTCAGAAGAAATCCTAGGTTCAATACCCACAGTACAATGCTTAGCCATGGCTTTAGTATCTTCTGATTGTATTGTAAAAGGAGGAAGCATACCTGCAAGATTGAAGACATGCAAATAAATTAACTCATTTAAGAGAGAGAGAGAGAGAGAACGGGTCAGCATGTAAAACCCACATGACAATATAAATTCACTAATTCATATTGAACTCAAACCAAAGGCACGAAATAATATGTTAGGATGATAAAATCTATCTTATAATAAAAATTAAAAATTAAAAAAAAAAGGCAGGAAGAAGATACAACTTCCATAATCTTAAGAGAATGCCACTCATTTTCATTACCAATCACAGCAAAATGCAGATAGAGGATTTATGCGCATTAATTACACAAGGTTATGGAAATGAGACCCGGCTAGTAATATTTAATATCAACATCAACTGAAAACATCTTCCAGCCCACCATAGCATAATCGTAGTGGTGATAACATAGAAGATGAAAAAATGAAATCCAATTAAACCAAATGGGACCTGGAAAACAGAAATGATGGGTAATAAGTACGCTCTTGCTTTCACATACCAAACATTGGTTTATGCTGTCTTCTATTCAATAATAGGAAACAGTGCCTAGCTAACAATTTATGCATCACACGGTGACACCGCATAGAAATGCAAATTAATGAATATCCTTACCCCCTAAGTACTTAACAGAAATTCATATTCACCAAGCAGTTGCAGTTTTCTCCTTTTGTCATTACTGTAAATCAATATTTCGTACAAAATCATTGGATAAGGCTCAGTAACGACCTGAGAAAACACTATCCTTAATGAGATCTGCAAGTCTGTAATCAACTTTTTGTTGAACTGTGCTTTTCCATATCAGCTGTTGATCTCAGTTATTCAAGTTAAATTCACAAAAACAAAAACTCTGAAAGGAAAGCAGGGTCCTAGAGTGTATAAAATTCTATGATAATAGAAAAGTAGCAAGTACAAATCTCCTTAATTTAACTTCTTAAATTTGGTTTGTTACAAACAGACAAGAACCCACCCCTCATGAAACAATTAAGTTAGCTGCCAATATCATTAAAACTAAATCAGTGGCTAATAAAAAGAGCAGTTAAACAGATTGCTCACCTGTTGAACTTCCATCAAAGCCATAAATCTCATTCATAATTGTTGACTTGCCTACCCCCGGTGGACCAATAACTCCTATGACAGTAAACTCAGTATTCTCGGTTAAAAACTGCAAAATTGACAGAAGCTGTTAAGCTATACTCCATTTCATTTCTTAAAAATTCGACTTTGCTGAGAACGGCAATTAAAGAGATCAAAACATAAGCAAACCTCCCATCCCTAAAGGAAAAACGCATTCTTTTTTTTTTTTTTCTCGTTCTCGTTTTTGGTTTTCTTAGAGGGTGTTAAGGTCAAATGCAATCAATAAAATCATGGAACCTTGAAAAAAAAACAAAAAAAAAAACATTTGACCGTGAAGAGTACTTGTTTCCCCATTTTTTATGTTTGGTCAAGAGATAAATGGAGGAAAATACTGAGAACACATAGTAACAATCTAGGGTTTAGTGAATTAAATTTCCAACTGTCTAAATGTGAAAACTTAACGCCACCAAAAAATGCTAAATCATGGAGACACAATACACGCATCAATAATCTTAAAATTTCTTCACTATTATGAACCTGGGTTTAATAACTGAGGAAAACAAAATAATCATTCTTTCGTTTTCTCGGCAACCAAACAAAAAAGTAAAAGGGAAACAAAAAAACAAAAAAAAAAGAAGGTGAGAAAGAGACAGAGAGCATTATAGGCTTACCGGGAGAAAGCGATCATAATGGAAATCCCAAGAATCCGAAAGGAGGTTGAGGGATCCGATCGAAGGTAGACGGGATCGGAGTGACGCAGAATCGTCCTCATTACCTCCGCCGCGTCCGAATTTACCGACAACAGGTCCACCGGTGACCAGACCAGGCTTTGCCAGAAGGATTTTGGGCGGAGGAGCCGGCGAGGAACTGGAGGAACTTGACCCGCCCGTAGAACTGGCCATTGATAAACTGATTTCGAGTTGCTTCGTGTCCGTTGACTCTTAGCAATTGATTTGGGGCAGCGCCAAGATATTTCTATTCAAATGCGTTGAGAGCTGTCTGGGCCGGCCGCTAGCCATTAAAAAATACACTCGATGCTCGGCCCGGCCTAGTACTAAATTTGGACGCATTTTCAAGCTCATCGGATGGACCAGTTCAGCCTGACCCTTAGGTCCAGTTGGATTCAGTCTGATTGGGCCTGGTTGAGTTTGGCTCAGCTAGTTAAGCCTGGTTGATGAGGTATTCAATATGTAGAGTTAGCAGTTATTAATCTTATGATTTATGAGTATGCTAGTAGTTATGGGTCGAATGGTCGAAATGCATCTCACATAAATTAGAGTTAAAGAGTCGAAGGTCTCGAGGCATTGAGATATACAAATCGATGTCTCGAGACCCTAAATAGTGAAAAACATGATGGGAGTCGAGTCAGGCCAGGCCGGGCCGGGTAGCCTATTTTGACACCTCTAGCTGGGGTTGGGCAGCTTTATCCATAAGTAAAATTAAATTAAATTGAGTAAAATTTGGCATAACAAATTTTAAATAGTGAGGAAGAATTTATAATATTTTGACACCTCTAATGTTTTCCCAATTCAATTTCAGCTGTAAGTGGCGAATTTGTACAACTTGAAAGAAGAATTCTTCATTTTTTCAAGTTTGAACCTATAAAAATCAGCACTTCATAACACCACAACAAAATACCATCACTATAACTTCAACATCAGATTTCCATTTATCAACTTTCCAATACAAGCAATCACCGATCTAGTATCCGTAAAACTCGACAACACCAACTACCTAGTATGGCAATATCAAATGGAACTCACTCATACATCTGTCGATCATCTAAAATTTGTCAAAGGCTCATCTACGACACCACCTCTTCTTGATTCAAACAATCCCACAACTGAACGCACTACTTGGGTCCATTATGACCGCTTCACATGTACCTGCATTAATGCTACACTTTCACCTTTTTTGGCTCAACAAGCACTCGAGATATGGTGTCCTCGAGACCTTTGGGTATCAAATGAAGAACAATTTCTCCAACAAGCTCATGCCAAGAAATCTCTCTACAAGGACAAATTTAAACTATTCAATACAGATACACTACGATCTTCAACTATTTTGCTGAAGTTAAGAAACTTACTAATGCATTACATGTGATAAATGTCCCAATTTTGGATTCCGACATTAACATTTTATTCTCAATGGACTAAATCCCACACACGATTTATTTGTCCACATGACCAAACATGGAAGCACTCTTCCTTCCGTATTTGAACTCCAGTCAAAATTGCTTCTTCATAAATAACAGTTACTCCGAGAAGCCAAGGTTGATTGGTAATCTCTCTAATGAACCTCAAAACCCACGAACCGGATTTCATAAGAAATGAGTGTTAGGAATTCATGCATATAAAGCAGCAAAAATAATAATTTAAAATTTTTGAATCTCATCCTAATCATAGCATAATTCCATAAACAATATCAATAATACAATATTCATATATCACATATACAAACTCTTTATAGAAAAGTATAGCAAATCTCATGAATTTAAAATTCAAGTTTAGGTTAAAGGGTTACCTTAATTTGATGAGCAAATTACCAAAAGCCTGCTTGCAATCTGATTGTAAGGAAGATTCAAGACACCCACGTGTTTGTCCTCTAATCGTAATTCACACGATTCATTCGCTCGGTTAATTTTTTACCAAAAGATTCAACTAATGAATCAAAAAGCTTGGAGAAATGGATGAGAAAAATAATATATTTTCTCTCTCCCAATTTCAGTCAAGTGGAGGTAAGATGGTATCTGATTTTCGGCCACCCTAGTAATCTATTTATAATGCTCCACTAGGTCTAAGTTTTCCTACTCACATTAGGTTTCCTTGTAGCATTAGATTTCCTTAAATTATTAAGGCAACAATGGGTTAAACCTATATACTATGGTCGACCATACCATGGGTCATAACTCATGAATATTAATAAACAATTTGATTAATTTGACCCATGAAAATTCAATTATTAATTCAATTAACTAACAATTTAATGTCCAATTATTAATATGAATCTTAAGGACTATTTTATAATTAAATAAAAGCTCATTTGTAATTATTAATTTCTAATTACATTAATGCCACACTTAGTTATGCTAGCAGAAATGCATGACATAAGATTTAACAAATTAATAATTACCATTTTACCTTTATAGTCAAACAACAAGTCAAATTACCATTTTATTTTTAAAATGGAAATGGTTCATTTTTTCATTTTTTTCCGATGAATCTTAAACTAAGTTACTATTGAATCTTATATTTGTGACTAATTAGGTTCTACATCATGCCGGTAAAAGGATTTCATAACATTTTATGATTTTATTTCATTCATAATTAAATTCATATAATTTAAAATGCATTTAAAATTAAACAGTTAATTTAATAATCTCATGATTAAATAACTTAGACCTCCAAGTCAAGATTGACTTCTAGGAAAGTGTTTAGACTATTTGGTAGATGAGAAGTATCATCTTCCAAAAGAGTCTCTCTAACTATAGTATATTTACAATAAACAATCATTCCATCTTGCTACTATTCGACTCGTCCTATGGCATGGTTTGACTATTAAACCCTAATAGACAAATCATTTGAACTATTATATTTTTCATGAACATAGATAATGGATCTACATAAACGTTTTTCATACCACACTACTTTGCAAAGATTCATTGTTTAATAAAATATATAATTCATAGGATCAATTTCCAAATATGGAAGCAATGGATTCCCTCTTGACCACTCACAACCCTCATATACAACATTTCATACCCAACGGTTAACCTATGTTCACCCTTGGCTATGGCTAATTGGAATGATGTCAAAGCATAAAACTTGACACATAAGATACAATGGTGATCTCAGGTCTAAGGACCAAATGTAATATATTCACTAGATAATTCTCACGAAAAGTTTGTATTAATTACAATTAAGAATCATCTAAGTGTCACGTTCATACTTTTAGTCTCTACTAAGCACCCACATAATTATCATGGTGTTTCACTAACACCAATAACCATGAGATAGGTCACCTTAAACACTTCAGGTGATGAACTATGTGATTGTCTATTCAGATCATCAATGTCTATTCTTGAGGTCCTATGAAAAAAAATAATTTATGTCTTAAGCTTTAAGCAACTTAAGTCTCGAGTAGCAAGATCTCTATCATGATTTTCAAAGCGCATAACTCAAGATACTAAATTTTATCATGTTATACATTTATAGAACATAAGATATGTTTCATCAAAATTGATAAATATAATTAATAATAACCGGCTTTCATAAATGACAAAAAATAATAATATTCAGTATCTTGCTAATATATGCATAAAAATAGTATCACATAATGTTATTTTCCCCATCGAATCAAAACCTGATTGGTTTAACGAATATACACTTTCAAACTCTCACTTATACTAAAGCCAATCATTTTTTAATCTAATTCGCATCTTGTCAAGATGACGATCAAACTTTTATTAAGAAAGTGTCTTAGTGAATGGATCTGCTATATTGTCTTTTATGTCGACTATTTTTATGTTGACGTCTCCTCTTTTAATTATCTCTCAGATGAGGTGATAATGTCGCAGCACGTATTTGGATTTATGATGAGACCTTGGTTCCTTTTCTTGTGCTATTACACCGTTGTTATCCCAGTACACTACTACAGGATCAACAATGCTTGGAACCACACCAAGTTCTAATATGAACATTCTCATATATACCGTCTCTTTTGCTACTTCTAAAGATGTAATGTATTTGGCCTTAGTAGTAGAATCTATGGTTGTCTTCTGTTTGGAACTCTTCCAACTGACCGCTCCATCATTAACTGTGAAAATGAAACCTGAAATTGATTTGTTATCATCAATGTCTGATTAAAAACTAGAGTCTATGAAACCCTCAATTTTCAAGTTAGGTCCTCCATAAATAAAAAACATATCTTTAGTCATTCTCAAGTATTTAAGAATGTTCTTGACATCAATCCAATGCTTTTGGTTCGGATTACCTTGAAACTTACTCGTAACACTTTGAGCATAGGCAACATCTGACCTTGTACATAATATAGTGTACATGATGAATCATATTGTTGAAGCATAAGGTACTCCACTCATCTCATCCTTCTCCACTTTTATCTTAGGAGACATATTCTTGGAGAAGTAGATTTCATGACTCATTGTTAACAGTCTATCTCTTGGAATCCTTCATGCTAAACTATTTTAGCACTTTGTATATGTATGTAGACTTAGTTAAGCTTAGCAGCCTTCTAGATCTATCTCTATATATTTTTTCCTATAATATAGGTTGATTCACCCAAATCTTTCATGGAGAAGTTCTTTGATAACCATAACTTGATAGACTATAACATGCCTGCATCATCCCTAAAGAGTAATATGTCATCTACGTATACAATAATAAAAACAATAGAGCTCCCACTAACTTTCTTGTACACATATGAATCATCTTCGTTCTTAATGAAATTAAATGATTTGATCGTCATCGAAACGAATAGTCTAACTCTGATATGCTTATTATTTTAGGCCATATATAGACATTTGTAGCTTACACAACTTCTTTGTATTTTTCTTATCTGTGAAGCCCTCGAGTTGTATCATATACACATCCTCCTTTAAGTACTCATTTAGGAAGGTTATGTTCATGTCCATTTACCAAATTTCATAAGTATGGTATGTTGCAATAACAAGAAATATCCAAATGGATTTAGTCATTGCAGTGGGAGAGAAGGTTTCCTCATAATCGATCATTTCTCTTTGTCTATAATCTCTTGTAACTAGTCTAGCCTTATAGGTTTCGTCCTTTTCATTTGCCCCAATTTTCTTCTTGAAAACCTATTTTCATCCTATAGGAACTATTCCTTCAGGTGCATCCACCAAGTCCCATACTTAGTTGGCATATATGGAATCCATCTCGGATTTCATGGCTTCTAGCCATCTCTCAGAATCTGAGCCATTAATTGCCTTAGAATAAGTCGTAGGATCATCATTCATTTCTAGCACTAGTATTATTTTGGAGTTTCTTGACCTAACCGATTTGTACCGGGATTGGTACTGGTACTCCTGTCGATACTAGGAAAAAGGCCCCCCCTAACCAAGATTATCTCTCTTCACTCCCGGGTTACTCATATATTTGCCGACGTCTATCAACTCTCTAACGATGGCACTGATCTGACTGCTCCTCTAAGGCTAGCTCGAATGAATAAGTCATCTACCTGCTCTTTCACCTTTTTATTTTCCCTCTTGGATACTCTAATAGGCTTGCACATTATGGACTCTCTAATGGGCCTAATCCTAATGGGCAATTATTTGATAACTATTCTCCTTCAACCCACTTACCTGAATGGCTACCCGATTCGGGAGCTTTAGCCCAATTGACATCAGATTCATCTATTCTTTCAAATTTGAATCCATACTCGGCTAATAATTGAGTCGTTCTCAGAAATGGTATGACTTTACTAATTACTCATGTCTAGTGTTTATCACTTTTTTTCGCCGGTTTGGTCATTCAAATTGAGCAATGTCTTACTAGTACCTGGGCATACTCGAAATTCACTATAAATTGTTTAATTATTAAAAGACAATCATTGTATTTACTAATTTTACTCTAATGGTTTTCTTGTCAAGGATCGAATCATGGAGATCCAACTACTTTACGTTCCACCTAACGGTAACCTATATCCACTCCGAAGTCTGTTACGACACTCTCCACTACCATTGGCTCCTACGTTCCATCCTATATATGGCATAAACGGGTTGGTCACTCATCACGTAAAGCTCTCTCTCAAATTTGGATATCTCTCGTTGATTTTATAAATTTTAAAAGTAGGAATATTTTATACAATTCATGTCGCTTATCTAACAGTTGCAAGCTACCGTTTAAACATGTTCATAAACAAAGTAGTATTCCACTTCATCAAGTTCTCTATGATATTTAGGGCCCGCCTCAGTTACATCAAGTACTTGTTCACATACATCAAGAATGGCCGGATTGAAAAGTTATAGATTTATTCTTAGAAATTTGACTATTATTAGAGAACTTGATTTAAGAGTTAAATTAATAATTTGTTAATTTGTTAAGTCTAAGATCATATTCGTACTACTAGCATATCCAATATGTGATTTATATTTAATTTGAAGTTAAATAATTAATTAAAAAAAATTAAATTGACTAAAATATTTATTAAATGTATATTTAATAAATAATAAGTCAAACAATATTTTTCGGGTTAAAAAAAAAGCATGGTTGGACATTGAAGTATAAATGGGCCAAATCAGACCCATGTGCAAGGCCGAAATAAAATTCCAAAATTTACCAAATAAAATTGAAATTTATTTTGAATGATTATTACTTTTAATTTTCGGGAAATGAAAAATTAAAATGGATATAGAAATCTGGACGTAGGTTTGAAGGGTTTTTTAGTTAAGGTAGTCCAGAAGGACCTGAGACCTAAACATATGTTCTTATAAAAGGAATATAAGAGAAACCCTAGACACTCCATCCACACCCTAGCCGCACATTGAGAGAGAGAGAGAGAGATGGAAAAATAGTTGTTCTCATATTTTCTCTAAACCCTTTTCTATTCGAAGAAGATTTAACATACATGTGGTGAGAATTGAATCCAGAAAAAGCTTTTTGAATTATTATTCGTGCGGATACCGATGGAGGTTGGGTAACAATTTCAAGTCTAAACAAGGATGGTGGCAAGAGATGGCCGGCGGTGGTTCACAACGCCAGAGGGGTAGCTGCCAAAACTTGATTCGGGTGGAAAACCGCCTAGCTTTAGGAGGAGAGTTAGACTATGTATAATCTATCTCTCTTCTTCCCTTCTATTTCTTTAGTTACTAGATGATTAGATTTTGGATCTTAAACCTTGAATAATACAGATGCAGTTTTTTCATAGCACACTTCTTTAGATCTTAGTGGTAGATGGTCGGTTCGAATTTTCGGTTCCATTTTTAAAAAATGGATTCAATCTTGGAAAGGCGAAGAACCACTGACTTACATCCTCCTTATCTCCTATGAACACTCAGGTTTGTTATTTCTTGCAATTCAAACTCATGAGATTTCATCCAAGAAAGGCACAAAATCCACTAGTCGAATTTTGGTCAGCTAGACACCTACCCGAGTCGGATTCCACTGACTTCAGATCCATACAAATGTTGTGGCAAGAGGCGGCTGGTGGTGGTTCATAATGGCTAAGGGGCGATGGCCAAAACTTGATTTAGGTGGAAAACCTCCCAATTTTCGAAGGAGAGTTGGGCTAAGTATAATTTCTCTTATTCCCTTCCCTTTCTTTAGTTCATAGATGATTAGACTAAGATCTTAAACATTGAATATCCTGGATGCAATTTTGGCATATCACACTTCTCTATATCTTGGTGGTAGTTGGTCAGTTCGGATGTCCCGGTTCATTTTTTTGAAAATGGATTCAGCTCCGGATAGGTGAAGAACCACCGAGTTATATCATCCTCACCTCTTATGAACACTCAAACTTCCCCCCTTCCTATATATCTCTTCTCTTCCACCTTAAAATCAAAACACCACTTAACCACTTAATACTGAACAACAAACTCCATGTTCTCCTAACAACCTTCCAATGGACTCACACCTGAACCACTAGATCCACCTGACTTCAACCACAATAACTCCTTACCTATCTCCTCTACATCACACCTCCACCCCAAGGTCACTCATCTCTATTATCATATCTCTCTTATACTCGATCACTATCTATATCTCTCTTCACATAGGTCATCTACTTATACACCTCATTCCTCTTGGGAACCCTATACCATTTTCAAAGCTCTCAAGTATCCACACTAGCATGAAGCAATGCCAATAGAATTAAATGATCTTGCCTCCTATCATACTTGGTCACTAATTCCTCGACCTCCTAATGCGAATGTTGTCATGTACAAGTGGATATTCCGCATCAAACGCAATGCCAATAGAGCCATAAGTAGATACAAAGTGAGACTTGTTACAAAATGGTATCATCAAACCGAAGGTATTGATTTTGCCGAGATATTGATTCTAGTTGTCAAGCCAACAATAATTCGAGTAATTCTCTCTTAGCCATCTCTCATGATTGGATTATTCGACAAGGTGATGTTACTAATTCATTTCTTCATATGACCATATCCAAAAATGTCTACATGAGCTAACACCCTGGCTTTACCAATGTCGCTTCCACCTATCACATTTGCGATCTTCACAAAGCCATCTATAGCTTCAAACAAGCTTCTCGGGTTTAGTTCCAACGGCTCCTAAATTGTATCTCCTAACTTAGGCTCCATGCCTCATGATACGGTTCATCTCTCTTTATTCATCAAAATGACACCACCTTATGCTATATTTTTATTTATGTTGATGACATTTTTGTGAATGGCAACAACCCCTACATTGCCAACATCATTTGTTTTCTTGACTTTTCATTTTCTCTAAAGGATTTTTGGCTCTCTTAGCTACTTTTTTGGGATCGAGGCTAACAACAGCTCAAGCGAGATCATTCTTAAACAAGAATAATACATTCATAATCTTCTTACTTATAGTGGTCTTAAACAAGTGAAACCATATCCCACTCCCATTGTGGCAAATCAACCTCTATTTCTATACATGGGTGATCTGATACAAAATCCCCATTTATATTTGGTGTAATCCTACTTGATGCAATTCCATATATTTTATTTAACCATCAAGATTTTGACATTTTAGTAAAAAAAAAAGAAAAAATTCTATTTAAAAGTTACATATATATTAATGTTTAAATAAATTAAATAATTTACAATCATAATATTATTTTTTACTACGTAATAAAATTTTAATCATAAATTATATATAATTACACTAAGCAGCTGAATACTTACTCGACGTGTCCTTAAAAATTTAAAAAAATTCTCTAAATTGGATAAATTATTTTCTAAAATTTAATTTAAGATCCAAAAAAACAGTTTAAACAAAAATTTAAATAATGAAATTTATCGGGAAAAAGTGGAACTATCTAGAACAACCTCGATTTGGTGAGACCACACGAGTTTCACAAACGGACTCGTGTGAAATTTCTCCCCAAAACTGTTTCTTAACTACTTAAAACCCTACTCTTCTCTTCCCCTTTGCTAGACCTTATCTTCCTCCCTCCGCCTCTTTCCATTTTCCCTCTCTCTCTCTCTAGCTGCGGCTCAGAGCCTAAGCAGATGTCGTCGACTTTCACCGCCATGTCTTCTGCTGGTCTCTTTGCTTCTCCTAGCAGCCAAGCTGTGAGCAAGAAGCTCTCATCTTCATCGGATAACTTATCTTCCCGTGCTTCCATTTCTTCATTTTCGTTGGGAAGGAGGCACAATGTGGTTCTAAGGAGAACGCCTAAAATTTCCGCCATGGCCAAGGAATTGCACTTCAACAAGGATGGCTTAGCCATTAAGAAACTGCAGGTGAGTCTGTACTGAAATTAAAGCTTCAATTTCGGTACTGATGATTGGCTTTCTATGGCTTCTCCATTTCTTATTTTTGTCTTTCTTTCTTGCTTTATTTAAGAATGGTGTGAATAAGCTCGCGGATTTAGTTGGCGTTACACTTGGTCCTAAAGGCAGAAATGTTGTTCTAGAGAGCAAGTATGGCTCCCCTAAAATCGTTAATGATGGTGTTACTGTCGCTAGAGAGGTAACTTATCTTCTCCTTTTGATCCGAACAATTCATCAGATGAAGTTTTCTAGTCCATTACAGCATATTTGTATTATACAATCTATGATTCTAAAAAAAGTGGCAGTTAATTACACTTCAGAGAATTCGTACTTCGAGAACATTGTACTTAAAGTGCTTTCTGGCACTTGAATTGCACCTTATCTTTTGAATTATCTCGGTGTGATACCAAATTTCCTGAAAGATAATTAATTGTGTGCTTTGTAGGTTGAATTGGAGGACCCAGTTGAGAACATTGGTGCTAAGTTAGTAAGACAAGCTGCTGCCAAGACCAATGACTTGGCTGGTGATGGAACTACTACATCTGTTGTATTGGCACAAGGTCTCATTGCTGAAGGTGTTAAGGTATATTGGGATTGATTTATATCTAACATGTCTGGAACCTTCTTTTATGAAGACATCAGGTTCCAAAGCTACTTACTTTGTTTTGCATTATGCCTTATCTAGGTTGTAGCTGCGGGTGCAAACCCTGTACTGATCACCAGAGGCATTGAGAAGACTGCTAAGGCTCTTGTTTTGGAACTTAAGTTGATGTCAAAAGAGGTATAGATTATATTTCCCAAGTGTAAAACAGTTCTATGGTTATTGACTTCTAGTACTTTTATGTAATCAAGTCTGGTTGAATTTTCAGGTTGAAGACAGTGAATTGGCAGATGTAGCTGCTGTTAGTGCAGGAAACAATCATGAAGTGGGAAATATGATAGCAGAAGCCATGAGTAAGGTGGGTCGAAAGGGTGTTGTGACTCTTGAAGAGGGAAAGAGTGCAGAAAACTTCCTATATGTTGTAGAAGGAATGCAATTTGATCGTGGTTATTTGTCCCCTTACTTTGTCACTGATAGTGAAAAAATGGCAGTTGAATTTGAAAATTGCAAGGTGCGTATTCACTTTTTTTTTCCACAGTTAAATGGTTTCATACCGATTTCTAAAGATCCTCCTCTGGGTCCATGCAGTTGCTTCTTGTTGATAAGAAAATAACAAGCGCAAGAGATCTTATAAACGTATTGGAAGATGCCATAAGAGGAGGATACCCAATTCTGATTGTTGCAGAGGATATCGAGCAAGAAGCTTTGGCAACTCTTGTTGTGAACAAACTTAGAGGATCTTTGAAGATTGCTGCGCTTAAAGCTCCGGGTTTTGGAGAGCGCAAGAGCCAGTATCTTGATGACATTGCCATTCTAACTGGAGGGACTGTGATTAGAGAAGAGGTGGGGCTTACATTAGACAAAGCTGAAAAGGAAGTCTTAGGTCATGCTTCCAAGGTTGTGCTTACCAAGGATACCACGACCATTGTTGGTGATGGAAGCACCCAAGAAGCAGTAAATAAGCGTGTTGCACAGATTAGAAATCTCATTGAGGTGTGAAAAGATGTTCTTCCCTTTTGGCTCTTGCATTTGTGATTTTAGTTTTTAGTTCTTGTTAACAGTTAGTATGGTGTTTAACAGGCAGCAGATCAAGACTATGAAAAAGAAAAACTTAATGAGAGGATTGCGAAGCTCTCTGGTGGTGTTGCAGTTATACAGGTATAATCCATCCTTGTACTGTCTTTTCTAGTGTTTCATCCTTTTTTTTTTTGCAGCGTATTTATTTGTTAGCATTTTGGAAATATACTTGAAGGTTGGAGCACAAACAGAGACAGAGCTCAAGGAAAAGAAACTCAGAGTGGAAGATGCTCTCAATGCAACAAAGGTAATATTTCTGTAATACATCATAATACCTCTTAAATGAGAAACTTTCTTTAACTCCAAATTCTTACTGGATTTCTTCTTGCTTGACTTCCAGGCTGCTGTGGAGGAAGGTATTGTAGTTGGTGGTGGATGTACATTGTTGAGACTCGCTTCAAAAGTGGATGCAATTAAGGAAAGCCTTGCTAATGATGAAGAAAAGGTAAATTTCAATTATGTCACCATAAGAACTCACTGGATTTTCAGTTATCAATCCAGGCGGAACTGTTACAATGAAAGGGATTTAATAGAAGGCTGTAGTGAGAGATGGCATTGAAAGCAGTGCTTAGCTGAAAATCTGACTGAACCTTTATGCCATTTTATGATGAATTTGCAGGTTGGGGCAGAAATTGTCAAAAGGGCTCTAAGTTATCCTTTGAAGTTGATTGCCAAGAATGCTGGTGTCAATGGAAGTGTGGTCAGTGAGAAGGTATTATGCATGTCTTTTTTTCTTATAACATACTTATGTTTCACTGTTAATTCTTGTTATTTTTGCCATGACTCAAAACTTTTCTTTTCAGGTACTCTCCAGTGACAACCCTAAATTTGGATACAATGCAGCAACTGGAAAATACGAGGACCTAATGGCTGCTGGAATAATTGATCCAACAAAGGTTAGTGAAGCTATTGGGGTGAAATAACCAATTGTTCTTGAGCATTCACTTTCTTTAATTTGTTAATAATTAGAACCTATGGTTGATAAACAAATATATGATACGGAACTTGTACCATCATTCTGTTCATCTAGTTCGTAAGGGGAGTGGAACTTTTAAAACTTTAAAATAATTGCATAACAAACTTTGTAAAAGCCTGTGGTGGGATTCATTACGATAAAGAAAGATGTGAATGGAATAGATTTTGATTATTCTATAGATCAGCTATGTAGCAAGTTTTGAGCATATGAGTTGGATTAGCTGGGTTCTCTTAGTTTGCCTTAGCGTTTTTTGGACACTGGTTTCTGAAACTCTGGTGTGATTTCAAATTGATCATAATATTTAACTTCAGTTACCCAAATTCTTAGACAAATGCTTATCCACTTAAACCTAATTCGCATGGAATAATTTAGTTGCATAACCTCGGTTGTCATATTTCTTAAATTCAGGTGGTCAGATGCTGCCTTGAGCATGCAGCTTCTGTTGCAAAAACCTTTTTGATGTCTGATTGTGTGGTGGTTGAAATTAAGGAGCCTGAACCCCCTGTAGCAGCTGGAAATCCAATGGACGCTTCAGGTCTTAATTTATCTACTATTAATAGTCTTTTTCAATAAAAAAGAAAATATAATTGAAAAAGGGTCCTGTTTTGCTATTTGTTCGGCCTCTATTTCTTCTAGCTAGTATCGACTTAATCATTTACTCGTTTCTAACAGGATATGGGTACTAATTATGTGGGTAAAGCATGGCGGCAACGAGAATAACTGGACCCTACAATCTCGACAGAAATGAAGTAGTTGTTATGATAGAGTGGTAGTGGCAATGTTTCCTTTTTTACTTCTATTTTGGGTGTAAATTAAACTGAGGTTAGATTTACTACTTTGTCTTTTTTTCTCTAGAGCATAAGGCATATTTGTGGGATGTCGTAATAATGGTAGAGTGAGAGTTTTGCCATTGTTGCTTCTTAAGCAAGAGGGTTGTATTGATGATGTTCATTAAATCTTGAAAGAATTATAAGCCATAGCATCCATCATGTTTCTAAATGCGTTTGATAAACGAGATCGTTCCCCGAGCATCTTCATCTCTTTTACAGGCTGCTTCAGCAAACACTTTTCTGAGCCCTTGATTACATGTAGGAAGAGAGGAAAAAAATAATAACAACAAAGGGAATTTTCTGGATGAGTTTGCCGGATTTCACTTTTTGGGTTTGGAAGTAGCAGTGCGAATGATTGATATTTTATCTTATTTTATCTAAATTTGACCTAATTTACCATTATCCATTTGTGTGTATAGTTAGTTTAAAGCTTCCAAAAAAAAAAAAGGGAAAAGAAGAGCTTTTGCCCAGTCACTTTTAAATCCACGTGCCTACTTATTAATGGATGTAGTACTTAAGAATGGTGTGGTAGGATTCTCTGACCCAAGAACTAGTCCTTTTGTTCATATAGTTTCAGCAATTTTGTAGTCAAAGACAAAACAAAGGATGCTTCAATTGGATACGAGTTTGATTATATTTCTATGTCGTTAGATGTATGTTATTTAGTAATAGTAACCATAACAAATTTTTTTCCTTATGATGATACAAAAAAAACCTTTTTAATAAAGAAAATTTTTAAAGGCTTTTTATTTTAATTATTTTTATTTTATAAAAAAATATTAAGTAAATTAATGATCCGAAACACACAAATCGTTATAAAATATATTTAATGAATTATGATAATTAAAATTAGTTTTAATTGGATTGATTAGTATTGGAAATTATGGAATTAAAAAAAAAAAAAAAAAGTTCCGTCAAAACGCCAATCTGTAGTAGAGATAGGGCCCGTGAGTGTGACGTGGCTATGAAATTTTCCATCTCATGTCCGGTTGGCAAATTTTTTCGAAAGCGTTTTTTCCATATTTTTCTTTTAATTTTTAATTATTTTTCCAAATAAAACATGTGCGGATTTTACCTAAATACGCTAGCGAGGCGCCGCGTCACGTATACGTGGACTCATCCTTTGAAAAAGTTGACTCGCCAATTAATTGGTAATACTAACAACTACTTACCACGCTGGCGTCAAAAGACTGGTTGGCTTTTGGTCAGCATTAAATAAATACAACTACAATTTTAATAAATAATTATTTTGAAAATAAATTTATAAATTATTATTTTAATATATACAAAACATAAATATGTCTGTTAATTATAATAGTTTTTTTTTTTTAAATATATTTTTTTGTTTGTTATTAAACTTGATTTAACAAACACAAATTAAATTAAATTATATGAAAATCATTGCAAGATTAGTTATTGCATATGTATTTAATCTTATAAAAAAAATAAAGGTAATTAATTATATATATATATGTATATATGTATATAGTTATGTGATAAATTAAATATTATTATAATTATAAATATTATATTATTTATTATTAAAAAAAATAAAGTATAAAAAAATTTAAAATTTTATTAATCTTAAAATAAATAATAAATTTATTAATGTTAATATAATTCTATTTAATGAGAACGTGATTATATTATTTAATTTAATTATTAAATAAATATTATTTAATTAATATTCATTTAATATTATATATATATATATATATTATTTATAATGATATTATATTTATATTCTCGACAAATTAAACAACTCATATAGCCAAACTATAAATAATATATCATTATTCATATATATAATTAATAAAAGGAAAAAAAGAAAATAAATCCCCTGTCATTGACTCACTAATGATAAGATCGATGGTTTATAATTTACATATTATATTTTTATTATGATAACGTGTTAAATGCTGATGGCATGATCATTGCTCCACAGACCAATCAGAGCCGCTGAGTGGAGCCCCAGTTAGAGCAACTCGATGTGGGGCCCCACCTGATCAAAAGAAAAATAGTATAAAATGGGGGCCATCTGTCATCAGTTTCTTCTACTCTCTTCAACTCTCGTCTCACTCTCTCTGTCCTTAATCTGCCATTCTTTTCCCCTAAATCTCATCTAAGTTTTCGGAAACTTTCTCTCTTCGATTCCTTCGATTTTTCCTTTAGGTCATCGCATTCTTCTTCCGCTACAGATTTTCGATTTCTAGGCTGCCATGAACGCTCTCGCCGCAACCAGTCGCAATTTCCGCAACGCCGCCAGGATTCTGGGACTGGACTCGAAGATCGAGAAGAGTCTCTTGATCCCATTCAGAGAGATCAAGGTATGTAACGAAATTTCTTTCTGTTTGTTTCTCGGGAAAATTATTATTTTTCCTTCCTTCAGGATTTTTACGATTTAGGGGGATGTTTGGTGATGAGACAGGTGGAATGTACGATTCCAAAGGACGATGGGAGCTTGGTCTCTTACGTTGGATTCAGAGTACAACACGACAATGCGCGTGGGCCCATGAAGGGAGGGATCAGATATCATCCTGAGGTGACTTTTTCTCCTTTCCTTTTTGTTTTTTCTTGACTGAAAACATTTCCACTGTTCAGTGTACTTTTTGTTTACTTTTTAAGCACTGAAACTTGTTTGTTGTTTACTTCTTTTTTTTTTAACCAGATTATTTCCAGCCTCTTAGGTCCAGATTAAACCGATCCTATTTCATACTACTATTTTGAAGGTCTAAACTGGAATGAGTACTGGTCCAAAGGGATAACTATTATAGTGCAAATCATCGTTGATCTAGTCCCGTACACCATTTATTCAAGGTTTATGCTAAAATTAATATACAAATTATATAGATCGGTGGCGCAGATGTAGAAAACTCATCACCATTGACTGGGTTTTCTCTGGTGATAGTATATAACTATATCTATATATATATATATAAATTTATTTTTTTGGGTCAAGAATCTAGGGATGTTCTTTTAGCAATTGAACTATAAATGTAAATTGATTCAACATAAATGTCTTTTTTTTTCTTTTTCAGAGTACTTGGATGTTGTTATTACAGCTAGTTATTTAACACTTTTTCTGTTGACAAAAAGGTTGACCCTGATGAAGTCAATGCTCTGGCTCAACTAATGACATGGAAGACTGCTGTAGTGGACATTCCTTATGGTGGGGCCAAGGGTGGGATTGGATGCAGCCCACGCGACTTAAGTAAGAGTGAGCTTGAAAGGCTCACTCGAGTCTTCACTCAGAAGATCCATGATCTCATCGGAATTCATACCGATGTTCCGGCCCCTGATATGGGCACCAATTCCCAGGTTCGGTTCTTAAGTTTATTTAACAGTTTTCGCTATTTTGGGAGGATGGATTTCTATGAATTTTGTTAAAAGCTTATTTAGTTGAACCCGAATGTTTTTTTTTTTAATGGCAGACTATGGCTTGGATTTTGGATGAGTACTCAAAATTTCATGGTCATTCACCGGCCGTTGTGACAGGAAAACCTATTGTAAGTACTCATGGAATTAAGAAAAGTAAAATGGAAGATATTTTATGATGGGATTGGTATCCTATGTGAGCGAATGAGGTGGGGCCCGCATTCCTTCTCATCATCTACTTAGATTTGACTAAATGCGTTGCTATTTCTCGTTGCTGATTTTTAGGATCTTGGTGGGTCGCTTGGTAGAGAGGCTGCAACCGGACGAGGAGTTGTTTTTGCAACAGAAGCTTTGCTTGCAGAGTATGGGAAAGAAATCAAAGGTTTGACTTTTGTTATTCAGGTAACATTTTGGAATTTATATGTTCTTTTTGTCTTAAATTTATTTTTTCATTGAAAGGCTTGGAACATTTGGTTATGGGATAATGACTTGTTTTTCTGATTTTTGTAGGGGTTTGGAAATGTGGGGTCTTGGGCTGCAAAGCTTATTCACGAGAGGGGCGGGAAGGTGATTGCAGTTAGTGACATCACAGGTGCTGTAAAGAACCCAAATGGGATCGATATTCCCGCGCTTCTTAATCATAAGGAAACCAATGGCACTTTGGTAAATTTCCAAGGTGGAGATAGCATGGATCCTAATGAACTCCTTGTCCATGACTGTGATGTTCTTATCCCCTGTGCCCTCGGTGGAGTTCTCAATAGGTATTATTGTAATTCTTTTCTTTTTCCTTGATAAAGACCTCATTTCTTTCTCATTGTTTAATTTCATGCTAATATTTTCTTGATTACAAAGGAAATCCATCAATAACTTGTTTGCTTGAAGGGAAAATGCGGCTCATGTGAAAGCCAAGTTTATAATCGAGGCGGCAAATCACCCGACAGATCCAGAAGCAGATGAGGTGAAGTTGCAATTTTTTTCGCTCGGGTTCTTATTTTACTTTTGAAGAGAAAAAGGCAAACCTCTGATAGATTTTAACTTGGTTGTTAGTACAGATTCTATCTGAGAAAGGAGTTGTAATACTCCCCGACATATATGCAAATGCTGGCGGTGTTACCGTTAGCTATTTCGAGTGGGTTCAGGTAAATCTTAGAGAAATTTTCTCTCTTCCATACAGATTATTAGTTTCTCTTCTTAAAGATAGATGATCATATGACGACATATACAATTGTTCTCGAAACATGATTTTCTCAAAACTGATGATTACTGAATTTTTTCTATCTAGTACTTACCCCAACTAGTAGACATGTGTTTGTTCTGAAACTAATGATAAACTATCTCCTTAACATGTGCGCTAGCTTCCCTTTCCCAATTTTTAGTAGAAAATGCTCGAACTTATATACAATTCAACATTTTGTACAGAACATTCAAGGTTTCATGTGGGATGAAGAGAAGGTGAATTTGGAGCTTAAAAGGTACATGACTCGAGCTTTCCATAACATCAAGAGCATGTGCCAGTCGCATGACTGCAATCTCCGAATGGGCGCCTTCACTTTGGGTGTTAACCGGGTCGCCCGTGCCACTCTCTTAAGGGGTTGGGAGGCTTAAAAAGAGATGAGAAGGCCGGTTTGAATCGATTTCTCTTGATTTATTTTTCATTGGAAAAAGAAAAGTGATACATTTGATCCAAAGGAAAAAAGAAACGATTAGACAGAAATAAATTATTGATATTTACCTCCAATTGAAGTTGCTATTGATTTAGTAATTTGCAGTTATCATTTCAATTCTGTGTTGTTTTTCTTCTAGATTTCATGTCTTTTTCTTGTCCATGATTAATTTTCCAGAATTTATAAGTCGGATTGTATTTATCGTAGATCGATTCATCCCAACTCACATAATATTGATGTAATGTATAATGAGATGACGTGAAGTTAATTTATATAATCGAGATGAATCGATCGATCATAAATGCGAACTATCCAAAAATTGATTTCCATTTTCAAAGGGGAACGAACATCTTCGTTTGGATAGGTTTTATGATCTTTCATTTTAAAACAGAGGTTTACTGTTTCGTTACAAGTTCTTGTTCAGCCTCAAACGTTTGTCTGGTCAGAGTCTTTATTACGACAATCACAAAACATCATAAAACCATCTTAAACGTACCGCTTTATCAAACTCGAGTTTTTTTTTGCCGTACGCTTAGTATATATATGAGGTTGGGAGTTTCGTAATTTTGATGTTATTGACGTATGAGCTGACAAATAAAATCTGCATCTTATCTTTTTATGACATCAATGGATAAACTACGTTATATATTAGATGTAAATTTTGAAAATTTTGAAATTTTTAAGGTTAAAATTGAAATGTTTCCATTTTTTTTGGGACGAAGATGTAATCTCTTCGAAATCGAAATGTTAACGGAGATCCAAGTCTAGTTAAAAAACAAAAACAAAAGAAAACAAAAAAACGAAAAACGAAAATGTAGAAAGAGAAAACGATAAGGTAAGATATGGGCATGTATCATGTATATATAGAGATGTCTATATATACAGTATATACATACATACACATACATGTATGATGATCTATATATGAAACGCTCATCCCGGTCGGCTTTAGGGAGCTTTCTGATGCTCTCCCTCTCAATCCAAACACGAAAATGGCGTCTCCATCTTCAGCGTCGTCATCATCCTCTTCTTCTTCGCCGCTTCCTTCAATCTCCTCTCCTCCCACGCAGCATCGACAGCTTACCAATAACAACACCGAAAATTCCGAGGCCGAGCGCCGCCTGCAAGTGGCGGAGGACCGCCTTCGAGACGCCATTGAGGAGCTCCAACGCCGCCAGCGTAGGGTAGCCGCCTTTGGTTCCCAGCACGGTAATCAGCAGCAACCGCCTCCGTGTTGTGACCACGTCGCTGATGAGAACTCTTGTGTCGCCAATGCGATTGGTAACCTCTGCCAGAGCTTTCTCCTCTCTTATGGAGTTAGAGTTGGTATTGGTATTCTTCTTCGCGCATTCAAGCTTGCTCGTAGGCAGTCCTATTCCTCTATCCTTGATCTCAAGGTCAGCTTCTTCTCTCTCCATTGAAATTCCAGAATTGATCTTGTTGTCTTTACGAAGGTGAATGATAAACCTTTGGGGGGCGATCAGGGCGGGGAAATGCCATTCTGATTGCTAGTCAGTTTCAATTATCGATTTTTGGCCTATTCTTTCGTTATTCTCTTAATTTATAATGCATGAACCAGATTTCAGTTGCTGTCTTGCCAAGGGCTTTAGGCTTTTGTAAATTGGCTTGCCTTGACATCTAATTCCCTAAATTGGTGCATAGTTTGCCAAATTCTCTCTTTGACAATAAATGAGAATCTGTATCTCCACTTTGCTTGCAGCAACTTGTGTCTGAGAAAGATCTGATAGTTAGAGAAGAAGCATGCCGTATCGGTTTACTTTTTGGCGGCTTTACTGGTTCTTATCACGCCCTTAGATGCTTGTTGCGGAAGTGGAGAAAGAGAGAGACACCGTTCAATGTGTAAGTTTAATTGTTTCCTTCTAGGTGCTTACAATTTTTCTTTATTCTTAAGTGCTTTAGGTTCTTAAGCCAAAGATTTACGAAAAAATAAATTCATATTGATGACCATGTTTAAGGGGATGATGGAGCAGAATTTTAGCAGGTTCAGTTGCTGGTCTGTCTGTTTTAGCATTAGGTGACTCAAACCAGAGGCGCACACTTGCTCTATATCTTTTGGCTAGGCTTGGTCAGGTAGATGAACATGTCTTCACATATATATGATCTATTCTCTCCATTTTTGTGTATTCATTTGTCACCAAGGTTAAGATTCATTACTCCCACCCCTTCTTGCCACAAACCTGTCTAATTGATTATTTCCTTCTTAGTGTGCTTACAATTCAGCTAAATCAAAGAACAAGTTTCACCTCTGGGGAAGCCATTGGAGACATGGAGACTCTTTGCTTTTCGCTGTAGCATGCGCACAGGTACCTGAAAATAAAATCTCATATTGACCTGGCGAGTAGAAGTTATGTGGCTAATATTTCCCATTATTCCAACTTTTTGCATGCATAATTTTGCTAGTGGATTGTGCAATATATGCAAAATAAGGATTGATGAAGTAGTTATTGCGTGCCAAAATGAGATCAGAAATGGAACTTGTTACTGTTATTTAGGCTTGTTGAACCTGAAGAAGGATATATCTTGCCCTTCTACTCGTGTTCAATCATATTGAATTGGCAAATCAGTACCCATGCATAATATTGCTTATGCTTCTTTAGATGGAGGGTGAATCATCTATCATACTTGTTCACAGATTATACCTAGTTAAATTTGAGTATTGAGATCAATGAATTGTATGTTACTATTTATTTGAGATGTTTGATGGAATATTTATGGAATTACATACTGATACTTCTATTTTCTATTTTGTTTTTTCCCCTGTAATTTCCCCTTCATTGCCTTGGTATTAAAGCACTAGAAATAATGGGTGAATTGTTACACAATGTCATGGCGAATCACATCAATCATAAGACAACACAAAAATTTATTTTATTTGGAACTCTCATAGAGTGATATGAAGGTGATGATTTGTCAACCATTACATTGGTTTGATCCACTACCTTTTATATGTATTGTGTTCACCCAAGAGTTACTCTTAATGCACTCCTTCAGCACTAAAATGCTAAGAGCTTGTTTGAGACAGCTTATTTTTGGCCCATTTTGCATGGAATGAGGCATTACCTTCCTTACTTTGTTGTCTGTTCGCTGTCTGTCATTTATGTATTGGTGAACTGATTACATAAGGTTTTTGGAGTACCTTTATCGTATATTAACTAGTGGTTTGTATTTATGGATATATATCTACTCCCACACTTGCCAGGCTTCTGTCAGCGTACTTTACCTTTTTTTTTTCTTTGGATTTTAGCAAAACATGCATTACTTCGAGGTCATTGTTTCAATTTCTTGGATTTTTATATTTATGTCCTCGTTTCAGGTCATGTATTCCTTCGTAATGCGTCCTGAGAGCTTGCCAAAATCATATCAAGATTTCATTCATAAGACAGGGCCAGTTGCAAAGCCTGTTTACAAGGCTGTAAGGGATAATTGTAGAGGGCACCCTGTGGATGTTGCTTCACTTTCTTCTTACTTGCTGGGCAGGAGTAACTACAACCACATAAAGTTAGAGGAATTTCCTTCCATCATTCCTTGTAGCATTATTCATCCACACACAAACTCTTGCCTAGCTCACAATGCCGATGCAACATTAGCTACATTCCGGAAGACATTTCCACTATACTTCTCTTTGACGTTTGTACCTTTTGTTGTTCTGCACCTACAAAAGGTATGTTTCTCAGGATAGTTTCCGTCACCTAAAATTTTTTTCTGTTTAATGTAATAACATAGTAATTGTGCAAGAGAATATATACCACAGAGTTTTCTATATGTACATACCACAGAGTTTTCTATATGTGGTATGTACATACCACTGAGTTTTCTATATGTGCATTACCTCTCAAGTTCAAATCCCGATTGCTCCTCCCTTTGTTATTTCTGCATATGATATGCTTTTTGGGCTTTGTTTGCCATTTATTTGCACGTGCAAGACCCATATTATTATGGGCTCGCCTGGAAGGGGGAGTGTTGAGAGTCTCAATGATAGATAACATAGTTAGGCTCATTTCCTACAAGTTCGAACTTTTAGGACAATCGGTAACTTAACACAATTGCGGTTGATTATGTTGTTCCCTGCCCTAGTAAATTCTGAGCAGAAATAGAAGTCAAGGCCCTGAAGCCATTTTTTTGTGCTTACTGGAATGATGAATGACCAACCTATAGTTCTGGGGATTACTTGTTGCCGAGGTTTGAATGGCTTACATGATTATCAATTCCCAGGAATCTACTTCTGTTATCAGTGAAATTTATATCTTTTACGGGCCGCATAATATTTTGGGCTAGTGACTCTTGCATGTAGCCTTCGTTATGATATAATACAGATGAGCTTCATTGTTCATGTCAATAAATTGTATTCGACATGCATTACGATCCTACCTCCGAAAGTAAAGTGTCATCACTAAATTGCATTATTCAAGAGTTCTTATCTTGTTGTTCATGTCCTTGTAGTTCATGGATGGCCCTGCTCGTACCTGTTGGCTTGCTCTCAAAGGTGCAGTTCAATCAACTACCTTCTTGTCTGCTTTTGTCGGAATATTTCAGGTAGTTTTTGCCTTGTTTACTTACTAATAACATATTGTATGTTATAATTTTCCTGACTATGTTCCTACACTTATTCTGGGTTATGCTAGGGGGTCATATGTTTGCATAGGAAAGTTGCATCAAAGGACCACAAGCTTGTATATTGGATTGCAGGAGGCATAGCTGCCCTGTCGGTACTATTGGAGAAAAAGGCTAGACGGGGTGAACTTGCTCTCTATGTTCTACCACGTGCAGGAGATTCCTTGTGGTATATCTTGGTGAACCGTCACCTCCTTCCAAATATAAAAAATACTGAGGTATTGCGTCCGTCAATATTCCCTCCTTTTGAGATGATATGTCACTTTAGAAACTGGATTCCTTGGCTATATAAGGAATTCATTTCTGTTCTAGAGTATGGATTTTGGCTGGGTCTCTTCTTCACTATCTGAAATTTGTATACCCTCTTGTAAATACTCAGAGAAGGATCCATAGTAGTTTAAGTGATAATTAGCATGGCCACCATCCAAAAAGGTATCATGATGATCAAGTCCATCTAGAGTGGACCTTGTTCACTTATCAAATTACCAATTATCTCAACAGCTCAAGTTTAAGAAATGGGTCCAAATATTGACGCCAAAGCATAAGCTTTTGTTACTCAGGTCAAGTGTGCTTTTTTTATATTTTATTTTACCTGCAAGTTGAGATATAAGGGATATGGATAGATGCTTTTGGATATATAGTTACTTATGACAGGATAGTTTCTAAGTAGATGACATTTTTCGTTTATTGATAAACAGGTCTTCTTATTTTGTGCTTGTATGGGCGGGATCATGTATTACCTTGAATATGAGGCTGACACAATGGCTCCATTCCTAAGGAGCCTGATCCGGCGCTTTCTTGCCAGCAGAATTAGCAATCCAGGCCCACCTAAAACTAGTGCTTCTTACACATACTTGCAAACACTTGATGCTATCAAGAAGCCGAAATCGCAAGAGAGCAAGGAAAGTGAGGTTTCCCCTTCCGAGAAGTATAATCTTGAATCCATACCGGGTCTATAATTCTAGAGAGGCATGCCCTTTTGATTTTTCCAAGAGGTCATGGAAATTTATGGCGTGAATTTGGTTTTGTAATTTTTTGCTTTTGTTTTTAGGTTTATATCAATTCGTTTGTTCTTTTTCTTTCAACCAGAAGCATTGAATTTTGTAATAATAAACTCAATTCACATTTGTAATAAAAAAACATTTGAAACCGTTGAATTTTAACAAGATAAGAGAGAATTCGGTGGAAAGTTTTGGATTTAAAATTAGATCAGAATTGAAGTTTCATGAATTCAAACTAAATTAAATATGTACAACCTAAAAAGAGTCGAGGTTGGATAGTTGGATAGTTGTCCGGAGACTTTTGTTTACGGCCGGAAAGAAAAAGAAAAGAAATTAGAGGATGTCTCATATGAACCACAAATTTTATGCTCTTTTTCTCTGGAGGAGCTACCAGGTTTCCAGAACTCGAAAATGATCTTGACTCTGTATTCTTAAAGCTAGATGATACTTGCTAAAGTTTTCCGTTCAGTCCATAAATCATCCACAGCTTTTATAACCCATCTCTCATTCAGTTGTTCATTGTTTTCATATTTAGTTGACAACTCAATTGATGAAATGATCATAGGAGTTAGCATATTTCGTTTATGCTGATTCAGCTTTAATAAACGAAAGCAATCTTCATATGTACATTAGAAAATTTCTAAAGTTGTCTATGATTAGAGAGCCGCTGTTTGTTTAATGTAATAAACCCAGCTTAACAGTTGATGACATTAAGATCTACACAACATGATAGATATCCAACCTGCGGATGTGAACAATGGTGTCTGGGTATTAAGGCCCCACAGTCTTACGGTGGTATCACCTGAACCACTTTCTAGATGTCTCGCATCGTGACTAAAAGCAACATAAAGTACAACAACGGCTAACAGGACGAATACGGAAAAGAGATTGTGGCTGATAAATAATCGTCAAAACCTTCTCCACAGAAACTGAAGTTTCATTCACTCAGAAAATAATTATGTTTTCTTTCTTTCAAGAAGAAAACTAGGCACAAAAAAAATATATATATATCGTTCTAATCGCAATAACAGTAACTTCTCTACAGTATTCAAACTGAACTACATAAAATCAATCACTCCTACGCTAGATTTACATGTACACCTTTCCCTCTCAATTATTTTCACCTCACAGAAAAGGGTATTTTGTACAATAGTATATTAATTGAATCAATTGATATATATATATATATATATATATATGTTTAATGAAATTCCGGAAATGAAAAAAATATCAAAAGAGAGAAAATGGAAATGGGGAGTACAGGAGAGTGATAGAGAAAACTGAGACCATGAAAACCAGAAAAATTGTGACCGTGAAAAGTGAAAACTGAGAACCTAAGTAAACTACCTGGTACGTTGTTTGGGGAAGACGATGAAGAGTTGCGAGCTTCTTCAATGGCTGCTCGTTCGGGAGGCTATTTGGGTGGGAACGCTGGAGGAGGAGAGCTCGTTCTAGGGCTTGGAAATATAAAAAAAAAAAAAAAAAATAGAAACTAAACTTACAATTTTTATAATTATAATAAATATATAAAATTCTAATTAATTATAAAAAATAAATAATCTAACTTAATGAGGTCAATGTTAGATACTTAGTTCTTAACTAGCTTGTTACACTTGTACTTTGATTATAATCTAACTTAATCACTTGATTTGTTTCTAAAGAGGAGTAGGGAAGCAACGAGAGACAGAGGAAGCGTACTTTCTTATTGAAAGAGATGAGTGTCTATTGTAAGAGACTTTTACACGACTTCTTTTAGATTGGGTAATACTCCTTACTTTTAATGTTTATTTTGTGTATACTATGAATCTATGTGCTTATGTTTAATTATTTAATGTAGGAAATGAATAGACTAGACCAGATCAATTATTTGTACTTACTTTGATGAATTTTACGTGCAAGATGTGACTACTAATAGAGTTCATGTTTAAAGTCTAGAGTCTAGGATTTAGGTTTAGATTATAGGGTTAGGATTAATGTTAGAGGTTTATGATCCTTATGATTCATGTTTAGTGTTTAGGGTTAGGGTCTAAGGTTTATGTTTAGATCTAGAGTTAAGGTTAGGATTTATGGATCAGGGTTAATATTAGAGGTTTATGAATTAAGGTTCATGTTCAGAGTCTAGAATTTAGGGTCTAGGATTTATGTTTAGATTCTAGGATTAGGGTTAGGGTTAATATTAAATGTTTATAAAGTAGGATTCATATTTAGAGTCTAGCATCTAGGTTCTAGTGTTTATAATTGGATTATAGGGTTTCGGTTAGGGTTTATGGATTAGAGTTAATATTAGAGGTTTATGATCTTAGGGTTCATGTTTAGGGTCTAGGGTTTATGTTTAGAGTATAGGGTTAAGGTTAGGGTTAATGTTAGAGGTTTATAGATTAGGGTTCATGTTCATGTTTAGAGTCAAAAGTCTAAGATGTATATTTAGATTCTAAGGTTAGGGTTAGGGTTAGGGTTAGAGTTTATGGATTAGGATTAATGTTAGGGGTTTATAGATTAGGGTTCATGTTTGAAGTCTAAAGTCTAAAGTTTAGGGTTTATATTTAGATTCTAGAGTTAGGGTTTGTGAATTAGGGTTAATGTTAGAGATTTATGACCTTAGGATTCATGTTTAGGGTTTAGGGCTATGGTCTGTAGATATGGTTAATGTTTAGTGCCTAGGGTTGGAATTATGGTTAATATATAGGGTTTATGTTTAGATTTTAGGTTTAGGGTTAATATATAGGGTTTATGTTTATATTTTAAGTTTAGGGTTAGGCTCTAGAATTAATGCCCTAAAGTCTAAAGTTAGGGTTACGGTTTATGTTTATATTCTAGGGTTATGTTTAGGCTGTATAGTACCCTCCAGGTTCGATGTGCATTTCCAAGACCCATTGAACCTTTAGGTCAGAGATTCTATATCTCTAATCACTCATCCTGATGGTTCGATGGGTCTTAAAAGTACCAATCAAATTATCAAACTTTGTGGTTAAAGACTTCTAAGTCTACGATCTCTTGTCCCGATTGTTCGATGGGTTTTGAAATTGCCCATCGACCATCGAACTTTAAGGTCATAGAATTCTATGTCTATAATCTCTTGTCCTGATGGTTCGATGGATCTTGAAATTGCCCATCAAACTTTGAGGTCAGAGACTTCTAAGTCTTTGATCTCTCGTCTCGATGGTTTGATGGATCTTGAAAGTGCCTATCAAACCATCAAGAAAAACTATAAGAACATGTATAAGAAAAATGGATATCTGATTAAAATATATGAAAGTTTGATGGCATTAAGAGGTTACTACATTAGAATAATACAATATAGAAAGATTATATCAAATCATATCAGGAGAGGTCGTGGGTGGTATTGATATTAGGTTATGACATGTTTTGGTTATTATGTCTAAGATCATCACATTTGCAACACTTAATACAAATGGTAGAAAACTCCTTCGTGTTTTGGTTATTTTTCATATATAGCAAAGAAGACAACAATTTACCCCCGACTTGTATGACAGTTACAATCCAAATTCATTACAACCAACGTCGATGAAATTATACACAACCCCAACAGCTGAGTATAAGTGACATTATATTCAACCGAAGCTTCAATTCATCCCTCTATCCTATTTCGATGCCAATACCACAAACTCTTTCTCATTTGATTTTATATTTTCCTTATATTTACCTTCAAAACATATCATTACGAAAAAAATATTTATTTGTGTAGAAGGAAGAAAAAAGACAAAGCAGTAATCTTAATTATAGAAGAAATGAATTAAAACCTAATACTCAATTGTTTGAAGTGAATTGGCTGGCTACATGTTTAATCTTAACCCAATTCAAAAAAATTGGCTGAAATTTTTATTTAATTTAATGTAGAAAATAGATAGACCAAACACAAGACCAATTGTTTGGTAATATTTCAATTAATCGTACAGGGCCAATCCCTGCAGCGCCAAAAGAGAAACAAACATATGCACAATGTTGGGTATGCGAAAAAGTCTATATTGCAAAACCAATAATGGTAACTAGCCACTTGTGCCACTACTATCAGCCCCACACATCACATGCTTAGGAGCTAGAAACTAGGAGGCTAGGGATCAATAATTTGAGACACTCTACCATCATCATGTAAATGTCTAAATGATTTAGTCATGTATTCATATTTTTCTTATTATTTAAGACTTTCTTATAGATTTTATTTTTATTTTTCCTTAAAATGGGAAAGTTTTTTTTTATAGAATCATCCCTCTTTTATAAATCACAATGAAGACTTCATTTTGTTATACCATTCTATTATAATAATGATTTCTCTTAGTTCAACTTCACATATCCTTATTTATTTTTATCCCCCCTATAACCTATTTAACCTACCCCTTCTTATTTCTTCTTATTTCTACATTTCTCCCTCCCCTCCCACCATAACACCCCGCCCCCCTCTTTTTCTTTTTGGCTCCTCATTTTCCCCATACACATTCTCAAATCACAATCATAATCAAGGTTGGTATGTTTTATTTTAAGTTTTTAATTTATTATTATATTTTAATCTTAATTATTCTATAAATCTATGAACTTATGTTTATTTAATGTAGGAAATAAATAGACCAGACCTAGACCTTGAGATGGTAATTCGTACTGATACAGCACAATACAGATTGTATAAAATGTATGGATGTAAAAAATGCGACTGCCGGACATTTTACGTGCAAGATGCGACTAGTGATTAGAAAGTTGGGATGTGGAAAATGTATGGAATGCAGAAAAGTTATCGTTGCTTAATTACATGGGCATACTTGTACCACCACTATTGGGTCAAAACACAATACAATTTATCATAAAACTAGAATGTTGTACCATCTAAATGTATGCATCATAGCTTGTGTTAGTGCTGCTAGTCAGAGTGACTTGTATTGCTCAATTAAAGAAGAAGCATGGAGACGAGACGTAGGAACAACTGTACACCCAAGATTTTGCAAGTAAGAGACCTGTTTTCATTGAACATGAGAAACAAAGATTTTCATTTATTAACCTTTTACAAAAGCAAAAATGGAGAGGTCGGGAATTCATGCAACTAAAGCAGAAGAACAATTTATAGTCGGAGTTTCAACCCAGAGCAAGAATCTAACCGTTTAAATCTTCATTTGAAATGAAAGGAAAGGAGAAACCCAGAAGAGGTACTTAGACCGATGAACAAAAACACGTTGTGGTGAGACTTAAGTTCAAATGCTTTTTCAATGAGGAAAAGCGTTTGGAATTGCATTTGACCATCTAACAAGTCAATAACCCCAAACATTGCTCGAAACAAATTAAATTTTAACGCCATGCTCCAAAGCTCCAACGTATAATTACCAAAACTTGAGTCAAACATAAGCTTAACGTACTTTCGACTTCTATTTTAAAACACAAGGATTTTGAAATTTAATCGTGCCAGTTGTTTCGTCAAAAATTAAGATACCTGTTTTGGTGTTGGTGCTGCTGAGGCCATTGCAGATTTCATCCTATTTTTAAGGAAATGTTCCTGAAAGAAGAAAACTACATAATTGTCTTTAAATTTCAAAACAGATCAGGAAGTATAATGAATCATGTACTTCGCTAATAAGTCAATTTTGATCTGAATACTGACGAATAGAAAATCAAGAACCACAAAAAAATAAATAAATAAACCAAGGGCAGCCTGCCTATGGTAGAGACCGATATCAGAAATTCATCTCGACTTGGACCACTAAATAGCAGAACAGAATAGTAAAAAATATTTTGGTGGAATTGAAATTTCATACTAAACTACATAGTTTCTAATATATTTTACATGACCGTTATCTTTCATTTCGCATCCTGTTTCACAGTTCTTTTTTGTTTTAATTCGTTACTTTATTTTTTTCGAACTTCAAATTACATAATACATGAACATTAGATTTAACAGTTCTCAAATTGAACATTTTGATCAAAGGTTTTTCCTCAAGCACAGGGACAGCAAACACAGAGAAAGTTCCAAGCCAGGTCCAAGGTTAGATGGCTAGGGAGGAGTCAGGACAATAAAAGAGATTAGGGTAAAGTCAGCTGATCATAGTTGTGGAAGTTCAGAGCCTAAAATCAAGCTAGTCAACTAGAAACGATAAAAAAATAAAAAGAAATTACAATCTATTATATTATTGTAGAAAATAATAATAGTCTCCTACCAAGTTTTCAGCGAATAAGAGTAACATCAATATAATTATAAGTTAAAAGAAACAAACCTGTTTTTCTTGCATCATAAGAACCCGTCTATCAGCTGGAATCTGTTCCCATCTTAGTACCTAGGAAAAAGACATAGATTACTCTTTTTTTTTTTTCTTTTTCTTGTTCAGTAATATGAAATTCTAAGAAGTTCAAAAGAAATAACGATATTTCATGCTTAGATGCCAAACTGTAACAAAGGAACTTACATATTCAGCATAATGAAAAGCTTCATCACAATTTAAAGACAACTTCAGCGCACACAACACTTCCTGAACTTATAAAGCACCAGATCACCAACATGGTAAATAGTTAGTACTATGTGGAGTTCAGGATGCAATGATAAAAAAATACACAAGTGTAAGTATGTTTGCCACTAGAATTCACTGAACAGCATAGAATCCTCACATCATTGTAATACAGGGATTAACCACATTTGAACTGTCTTAGAACAGCCTTGCGGCTATGCAAAATAGCAAAAGAAAGATTCATAACTAATTCAGAATTAATAGTTTGGTAATTCTGAAGTTACCCATCGTGATAACTGAAGTTCACAGATCCATGGAAGTCAAATATAAAGAAAATGAGTAAACAGTTGCTTTTTAAAGAGAGAACAGTTTTATAACCTTGCTTTTGTTTTTCTTGACTCTGAGCCTTTCATCAATTACAAAACCAACCTGTTAATACAAGAAAAGAAACATATTTCAGGCATCCAAATCATAGTTAAGCAAAAGTATTCAAAGGTTAATAGAGTTAACTGCATGTCGTAATAAGGCTTTTTCAAAATTTAATAATATGCAGAACTTCTAAATGAAAACTTCCACATAAACAAAAGATCACCTTGTCAAGCAACCTCTTAGGATCTTGAAATGCTTGTTTCTTAGCCCATTGATGAAATAAGTGGGAAACAACTGCTCTTTCCTCTACCGCAAATCTGTAAGAAAGTGACATGGGTTTAGCATTCGCATCACAATCAAGTATAAGTAAAACCAGATGACTGAACACCCAAGGATTATGATTGAGGAAGACCTTCTCAAGAAACTGTTTCCATTGCTCATTTCCATTGTCTCTTCTGTAAACTCTTTAGAGTCCTCGTTGACGTGAATATTAAGAGAATCATTTAGCACCATGTCTACTTCAGAAGGCTGCAATTTCTTTTGCAGATCAATGGTAGACTGAGAATCCCCTTTTTGACTTTTTGAATGCTTAGTTTTTATATCTTGAAAACTTAGTTCAGCCTGCATAAATATCACGCATGAATTCCAAGCCAAATTCAAGAAAATCTGGAAAACTGTCAGCTTTGTATGCTCTACAATTGGTTTGCAGTTTCACACTTAAAATTCCTAGATGTTTAAAGTCAAAAGCACATATTCTAAAGTAGGAGTGAGTCGAGTGACTACAAACCTGAACCTCTCGAAGATGATCTGGAATTTCTCTGAGAAATCTTGAAGGCTGAATCATCTAGTAACGGCAACAATATCCAAATAAAGAAATTGCTAAGCTAAGAAGATTAACTATTTGATGCATGACAAACCTGAAAATTAGAATCCATCACGACATATGAAATTAAAAGCTTTTCTCGAGCACGAGTCATTGCCACATATAGTAGACGTCGTTCCTCCTGTAGTTTACAAATTAAAACAGATAGTTGAGCACTGCACTATAGCACTCCAAAGTAACATGTAGGTAACGTTCCATGTGCAGTTGGGCTCACCTCAATTGATGTTCCATTTTCCTTTGAAATACCATTAAATTCATGCAATAATGGAATCTCAGATTCATTAGCCTGCATCAAGACAAGAGTGTTGATAGCGGAAATGATTAGTTCCGTTTGCCTCTACAGAAAAGGAAAGCATAAAATGTATGATATCTGTTTTCTAGAGTTGAATAGGATCCCCTTGTACTTTGACTTTTTGCATTTAATCATCTAAGCTCTTAATGAGCAACTATCTCTCTTGTACTGTGCAATCTAAGCAAAAATAACCCCAACCATAGGGCTAGCATCGAAGTTTAGCGACATACAATTGTGCACATGTAAAAACCTTTGCCTCAGTCTCAAAAGACTCCAAGAACTTTTTCTCATATTGAAAAACCCCAAACTTGACTGCTATAACAGATATTGCCCACTCCCTAAACTTTCCTATCCAGCATAAAACACACCTAATATTTTGGTCTTGCCTGGCACGTTCATTCCTCCATAGAGTGCAAACCATCATTTACTTTCTAGGGACAGCTTGACAGTAGAGAGTTATTTCTTATGATTGGTGTACAAAGATTAACTTAAATGATGCCAAACCAAAAATGTGTATTTATTATATTTTTCCAAAAGATCCACAGCAATAAGTTTGGTTCTTACAAATGAAAAGTTCAAATACCTAAGATTTGACTCATTGCGTGCTTTTTGTTCCCAAAATGAGTAGGACTAGTATAACAATTTAAATGGATATAACAAAAGAATTAATTACTTCCAATCGACATACTATAACAATGGTTTCTACTCCCCTTGAAAGGTGATCTGCAACTACCATGGTTTGGATAACAATACCCCAATAGCTAAAAAGGCACATTTGAAAATCGGTAGGGACTACCAACTGAGGAGTGTCCCATACAAATCGGTGACATTTTTTTTTCCTGAACAACATGATATATGTCAACTTTAGATTTTGAACAAGCATTTTTTTTTCCAGCAGTACGAATTAATACTTATAAGACGATCATCTTCTCCTTGAAGTAAAATATTACCCAGCTTGACCAATATAAGTTATTAAACTGTATAAGCTTGTGTTTGGGGTAGCAGTTAAGACTCAACTTTGGGCCAAATGTTGTTACAAATGCTTCCAAACTCCAATTGGAGTTCACAATCAACCAAAAATGGAAATAGAAATTGCCAGTCACTATTAGAGAGAGCATACCCAAAAACGGGTTACATACCTTAACTATGAAAACGACATCCCATTCTAAGCCTTTTGACTGCAAATCAAAGGAAAAAGTTAAAAGGAAGGCAAACAAAGGTCAGAATGAGCTCCACAATAACACAAAAAAGGCCTCCAAATCAAAGAAGCAGAAACTGATAAATGAGACCAATTTAACCTGATGGATGGTTGTCAGGGTAACAGAATTTTCATTGTCACGGCGTCGAGAATGGAAATTTTCTCTCTCCCTCTTAGATATAAATTCGATGAAAGATTTCAGTGCCTGCAGACAACCCTTGTCATTGGATATAACTTCTCTCTCTCCTTCAGCCGCAGAAAAGTGATTTCTTAAAAAGTCAGAAACATCATCCTGTAGGTACTGAAGAACCTGCATAGCAAGTAAAGATTCCAAACACATGATTCAAGGAATGGTCATCTTTAACAAATATCAAATTACATACAACTCCTTCAAGGAAAAAAGAAAAAGAAAAACCCTTTCCATTTTTTACTCGTCCACCAGGACATGCATTATTATATCTGTTGTAAACACTTGCTCTTTTATTTAAATACCTACACATATACAGATTATTATACTTCTCCCCAAACAAGCTGTTGTAATTCCTAACTTTTTCCAATCCTTAATGTAAGTCTTTCAATAAAGTGTCCTTTTATTCACAGGGTTTCACTCTTCTGTGCGATAATCTCCAACATCATTTTCTTCCTTAGATTTTAGACTAAAAACCTCAGTCCAATGTATCAACCCGGAAAAGAGACCAGGTCACTGGTCACCTATTTATCCGGTGGATACTCATTGATCTGTATGATCAATAGAAAAAACAAGTAAGATGACAGCATTCTCAAAACGCTAAATAAAATTATAGCAGAAAGATAGATGTAAAAGAAAAATAACTTACATATAAACTGCATGACATAAAGGAACTTACAGATCTGATATCATTATCTTCATTTAGCAGTTTCCCTCCATCAACATCAACAACGGCCATTTGCTCAAGAAGGTATTTCTGGACATTACAGGCATACAATAAGCCATCCATAAGATGAGTGGGAAAGCATTTTAGGAAAATAGCAGTACTAGGAGCATTAGACAAGAATAACAACTCATAAGGGATATTTCCATAGATGATAGACAAAAAAGCTATTTTCTTTTGGGGAAGTGAGCTGCGCACGCTGTTGTATCATTGGTAAACAAGGAGAATAACAGTAAGAAGTAACTCTTTGGACACACCAGAAATGTATGAGCATAAGACATAAAATGTCTTCATAATGATATAAGTGTAAGTCCAACGTAAAAGCATTAGAGGGTAAGACTAGATATAGGCATTAGGCACCCATCAAACAAGGACGAGTAGCATCTAACAAAATTAGAGACAAATAGCTTGTTGTGAATATGTTATGTGTCTTTCTCTTGTAGAGTACACTTCTATATATTGAAAATGAGAGAAATATACAATAACTACAGTCCCTTGATTTTGGGAGATTTACCATCTTTACAATCCAATCCATAATTATCTATTTCCTAATTAGTTTAGTTCTACGATTCTTGGCAATTCCTCATAAATATTGAGATCCTTGTTGATCTCGAGTCATAGATTTGGGGATAAATAATAATAACAATTTGGTAATCAAGAACCGATGTTGATCTCGAGTCATAGATTTAGGGAAAATATCATCAATTTGTGACCTTGATAAAATATAAGAGAGTAAGATGAGTTGCTTATCAAAAGCCTCTTGAATGTAGTGTCAGTCAATTTCGATGTGATTGGATCGCTCTTGATAAACATGAGTAGAGACAATTTGAATTGTGCTGGTATTGTCGCCATGAAGAGGTGTAGGGTGATATTGAGGAAAACCAATTCAGAAAGAAGGCCATGAAGCCAACTAATCTCAAAACAAGCATGGGACATTTCTCGATATTCAACTTTGGTAGAAGCTTTGGACACACAATCTTGTTTCTTTGACTTCCAAGAGATTAAGGAGTTCCCATGGAAAAGGCACTAACTTGTTGTGTAATAGCTAGTGTTAGGGAAACCACCCTAGTCTACATCTGAATATTGAAGGTCAAAGACACGAGAAAAGAACATATCTCTTTGAATTGTCTCGGCCACTATGTGAAGGTGGCAAGATTGAATCATAAATTGAGTATCACATGAACTCCATATGAGAGAACAGGTCATGTAATAGTCAAATAATTCAAACTCCTCAAACAGATGAAAGTGAGTGGGATCATCAATAACATCACCATCAGTGGTTCATAACTTAACATTAAACTCTATTGGTATATCATAAGTACTAGAAGTATAACCATCGGCAAGGTTGATGAGATCTTGAGCATACTTGTGTTGATTGACGAAAATGCCCAAATATAATTTATTATAAACTTTAATAATTTGCTCTCTTATATTTTTAAGGTTACAGAACTAGGATATATATATGCACAAGAAACCCTAGACAAGTCATGGTAAATCTTAATAACTAATTTACAATTGCATATCTTAGAAATATACTCTAAGATTTATCCTTGGATTTCTCCTAAGATTTCTCCTAACTGAATCCTAAGAATACCTTTCCATATTTTCAACACTTCCCCTTAAGTTGGTTCAAAGATGTCTAGTAAACCCAGCTTGCATATCAACTTGTTGAATTGAATCTTTTGTAGTCTTTTAGTAAAGATGTCTGCCACTTATTGATCTGTAGGAATATAAAGCATACATACTATACCTTTTTCCAACTTCTCTTTAATGAAATGTCTATCAATCTCCACATGTTTAGTCCAATCGTGTTAAACAGGATTATGAGCAATATTGAGAGCTGATTTGTTGTCAGTAATGTGTCATTCTAATAGTACTCGAGAGTTTTAAGTCTCCAAGTAGCCTTTTTTAACCATAATATTTCATAAATCCCTTGAGCAAATGCCCTAAACTCAACTTCCGCAGTACTTCTTGCTACTACATTCTATTTTTTGCTTCTCCAAGTTACTAGATTTCCACCAACATAAGTAAAATAGCCTAGGGTAGATCTCCTATCAATTACACTACCTGCCCAGTCAGCATCTATAAATATTCAATCCTGATATGTTCATGATTATGGAATAGTAATCCCCTTTCCAGTATTCCTTTTAGGTATTTGAGTATTCTGTGCACATCATCAAAGTGTTTTTCTCCAAGTGAGTTCATGAATTGACTCACAACACTAACTGCAAATGCTATGTCGGGTCTAACATGAAATAGGTAGATCAGTCTTCTAACATATCTTTGAAATTGTTCCCTATTCACCATCCTCTCTGAACTTGATGCCTCTAACTTTAAGTTTGCTTCCGTAGGAGTTTCAACCGGTTTGTACCAGAGATAACATGTATCCTTAAGCAAGTCAAGACATACTTCCTTTGAGAAATGAAAATTCCCTTCTTAGATCTTGCGAATTTCATTCCCAAAAAATACTTCACAAATCCAAAGTCTTTTATCCCAAAATATGTGGACAGAAACTTCTTCAACTTTTCTAGTTCATCCACATACACTATGAGAATAACAATATTACCGTCACTAGAATGCTTAATAAATAACGTATGATCTACATGAGTTTGGTGATATCCACAGCCGTTGTAAGACTTAGTAAGGCGATCAAACCATGCCCTAGGTGATTGCTTTAGGCAATATAGTGACCTTCTTAGTTTGCAAATCTTCTCTGACCCATAATGTTTTTCAAAACCAGGAGGTAAATCCATAAACACTTCCTGTTCTAATTCCCCATTAAGGAACACATTTTTCACATCTAGCTGTTATAACGACCATTCATGGTTAACAGCAAGAGAAAGTAATACTCTAATCGAATTTACCTTAGCAACCAGAGTAAATGTCTCTTGGTAATCTATTCCATAGGTTTGTGTGAAACCTTTAGCCACAAGTCTTGCCTTGTATCTTTCAATCTTCCCTTCAGCATTATAATTCACAGTAAACACCCACTTGCAGCCTACTGTTTTGCCTCCATAAGGTAAGCTAATAATTTCTCAAGGGTCATTTTTCTCAAGTGCTTTCATTTCTTATAACACATTCATTTTCCAATCAGGTTGACTCATTGCTTCTTGGATATCTTTTAGAAGTGAAACACTGGACAAATTAGTAGTAAAGGCTCTATAGCAAGAAGATAACCTATGATATGAGAAATATTTAGCAATAAGATGCATCGTACAAGTACAGATATGTTTCCTAAGGGCGATAGGAATATCAAGATCAAAATTTATAGAAACATCTTTATCATGATGATTCAAAATATTTGAAACATTTGGAACTATTGGAACTATCATACATGTTTCATTCACAAGATCATCATCCAAAGAGGAGTTTGAGTTTTGGTAAGTAGGAGGTTGAGGTTCCTTATTCTGAATATGCTTCCTCCGAGAGTAGGCTAGCAACTCAGATTGTTGCACTATTTCTAGTGTTTCTCCCCCTGAAAAAGAGTCTATATTGTTTGATTCTATAGATAAGGAAGGGACAGGTAGGTTACTAGATTGAGGAACATTTAGAGTAGGCAGATTAGGTAGACCTAGAACTCATAAACGTAAAGAATTTATGGTCTCCCAAAAATGATCTTCCACCCTATAATTACTCTCTCCTTAAAGAGAATTTTTAAAGCAAGATGATTACATTTATACCCTTTTTTATTAGGAGAATAGCCCACAAAGACACTTTTCAGCTCTAGGATCAAATTTCGACCATTTGTATTTGTGTATATGAACAAAGACTGTGCTGCCAAATATTCTAGGGGATAAAGAGTTGAAAATCCGAATATAAGGAAATGTTTCTAATAGTTGTTTAAAAGAGTTTGATATTCTAGAACCTTAGAGGGAACTTTATTTATGAGATAAGTAGCTGTAAGGACTGTTTCCCTTTATAGATACTTAGTAACTTCAAGTATTAATTTTTTCGTTCAGCTATCCCATTTTGTTGAGGGGTATCATCATAGATAGATTCATGAAGCATACCCTTTTTTGTCAAAAACTCATTCAAGATTAAATTAAAGTATTCTTTGCCATTATCAATCTTCCTTTGTGTTTGGAATTGGTCATTAATAAATGAGATAAACCATCTAGTACTAGAAACAATTGTTACTCTAGAAAGTCCCCAAATGTCACTGTGAATTAAATAAAATTGTCTAAAAGCTTGATAGAAATGAGATTTATAAGAAGCTCTATAATGTTTTGATAATTGACAGGGTTCACATTTAAAAGACATTGAGTGAATATTATTGTCTTTAAGGAAAGATGGAAACAAATACTTAAGCTCTTGTTGCATCTCAACATTGGTCGGTCTCACAAATGGACCTCAAGATGATAATCTTGATGAAACTGTGTATATGACCCCACCACCTGGCCTAAACAAGATTGATTCTTCTATGTTCCAACAAACAACAAAGGAATCGCTATTCTTCTTGTCTACGCCGATGATATTATGATCACTAGAAGTGACGGTTGTAGAATTCGTTATCTCCAAACCACTTTGCAAGAATCTTTTCATAGGAGATAACAAATTCTACGATTGTCACTTCTAGTGATCACAATATCATCAACGTAGACAAGAAGAATAGCGATTCCTTTGTTATTCGTTGGAACATAGAAGAATCAATCTTGTTTAGGCCAAGTGGTGGGGTCATACACAATTTTAGCAAGATCATCATCTTGAGATCTATTTGTGAGACCGACCAATGTTGACATGCAGCAAGAGCTCAAATAGTATGCACCACAGTCATTTTTGCAATAGGTGCAAGAGTTTCATCATAATTGATCTCGCATTCTTGGTAGTTACCAAGAGCCACTAAACTAATGAGTCTTATACACTCATTTGCAACCAATGGGCTTAATACCCACAGGACACAATACATGATCCAATGTGAAAACTTTAATAATTAGCTCTCTTAGAATTTACAGGTTACATACATAGGATAAATATACACTAGAAACCCTAAACTAGTTATGGTAAGATCTTAACAACTAATTTACAATCGCATATCTTTAGGAAAATATTCTAAGAGTTATCTTCCTAATATTTCTCCTCAGATTTCTCTAACCAAATCCTAACATTATCCTTTTTTATTTCCAACATAATGTATTATTTGCAACTAAAGCTTCAAATTCCTCATCCATAGCCATCTGCCAACATGGATTCTCTACAACTGGTTTAAAAGAATGAGGTATACAAATAGTGCCTAAGAAGACAAGGAAGGAAGAACACCCATAATGGTCCAACCATAGAGTTGAATGGGCAGGTCATTGTGGAATGACAAGATCTAGAATAGGGGGATCATCTGAAGGGGCAGCTGGAATTTGATGGACCTTTCTATGCTCGTAAGACCCAATTGAATTTAAACCATTGTATGGAGGAAATAAGTTGTACCTAAAGTCTCAAAGGATGGTAATATAGAATAGGAAGATGACACACAAGAATCAAAAATATTATTATGATAGAAGTATGTGTTTTCATGAAATACAATATTATGAGAGATGCACATCTTTTTCTTAGTGGGAATGTGGGATCATAAGAGAACAAGCATTTTTTTCCCCAAGGCATACCCTAAGAAAATACATATGACAGCTTGGGCAAAAAATTTATTTCTTTCATAAGGAGGGAGGTGAAGATAACACTCAAAGCCAAAAGTATGTAACAGGCTGAAATTTGGATGCTTTTTTAACATTTTATAATATGGGGACTCATCTTGATGGTTAATTACTTGAACCGAAATTTGAACAGTTTCAACCCACAATTTGGTCTTGAATAAAAGCTCTAACACCGTCCAAAACATGTCAATTTTTTCATTCAACCACTCCATTCTGCTGAGGGGTATAAGGACATGAGTTCTCATGGAGAAACTTTTTTTTTTAAAGAAAAGATTGAAAATCTAAGGACATATTCCCCCCATATTCAAAATGCAGCTTTTTGATGCATTCAGAGAATTGATTTTAAATGAATGCTACAGCTTAAAAACATCAATCACTTCGGATTTATTAAATCCAAGTAAAACAACTATGATTATCTATAAAGGCAATAAAATACTTGTAGCTGGCATGATGAGATAAACAATTGACACTTCCCCAAACATCAAAATATATTAAATCCAAACAACTAGTTGTATCATCCACATGAGTAGGAAAATGAAGAACTGTACGTTTGGCTAAAGCACAAGTGAAAATGAAAGATGTGAATCTTCTACAAAAAAAATACATATATATATATTTATTGGAAATCAAACCGAAATTCAGCATAGATAACAACCGTGTCGAATTGGGATGTGTCCTGGGCGATGGTGCCACAAAAAACACAGGTCTGTTTTTATTAGCGGTGGACAAAACATAAACAAAAGAAGCAAATGAGAAGTGAGGCTGCAAACATAAACTGAAAAGCCATCATTCTTTGTGCCCCTTCCCATCACCCTCTTCGTTTCCAAATCCTAATAACACAGCCATTTGAAAAAGATTTGAAGCACCAGAGTCCAAATAACAAGAATGACAAGATTTGTTACCTGAAATCCCTATAGCTGAAAAAGTAGATTGAATCATTTGTTGGACCATTTCAGAGGTGAGAGAGGCGCATTTGGAGCCTGTATGCCACTCCACATGATACACCCGATTGCAAATGTGTCATAACCAGACATGCAGACAAGAAGAATCTGAAGTGCTTCTTGTAGACAGCCCAAAACAGGACTGGCAACAGCACCAAAACAGACCCGAAGAAGCATAAAAACGAAGGCACAGATCAAGACCAAACTAGTAGAGAAGTAGAAATAAATTTCCAGTTTTCACTTCTCACTACAACAGAAAAACTTATCCAAACTGTCTGTGATGAATCAGAGACACCAGAGCAAAAGAAAAATCACAACAAGCTTAATGGCTGCTGATACCATGACAAAGTTAGAGACAAATAGCTTGCTGCGAATACTTTGCATCTTTCTCCCATAGAGCAAAACGCTCTATTTCTAGATATACAATATGTACTGTTATTATGAAAAAATAAATAAATTAAAAAAAAAAAGGCACAGGAACTGACAAAAATAATCAATAAGGTTTCTGATGAGAAATGAGAACCAAATTAAACTTTCTTATCATATAATCTAGAGAAAAATCTCACACATGTTTAGTGCCGGTGTGAATATACACATCATCAGAAATGTTGTAGAAGTATAAATCTCAGGTGAAAGCAGGTGGAATGGAGGACAAACCTGAGGTATCATGTTTGATAAAGAGATTATTACAGCCGACACTGATTGTTCCTGTAATCAATGATAAATGAAATAAATCTCTAGAAACATTCAAAGACAAAATTCTATTTGCACCAATCAAATGGAACGTATATACAGTAAATTCGGGTTAGTCTCTAGGTGATAAAATTGAGGGGGAAATTTAAAATAATAAATTGACCAAATAATTAGAAAAATGTCACAAAATTTTAGAGGTGATTCAAAAACATCTTTGAGGACTGTAAGAAAATGAAACCTCAAATAAAATAAAAAAGAAACAGAAACCTCCTCTAAACATGGAGAGAAAAACAAGAAATCAAACAACTTGTTACATACATGCTCCTATGCAAATATCAGGATAATTGAGTTCATTTTCTTTCAGTCCAATATATTCTAGGATTAACTCTAAAAATTTATGTCTTACCCTTTGAACAAGTTTTGATATCATCTCTATCGTAGACAACACCTTACGTCCCTGGGTAAGTTGGCTCCTGTCATCATTTACACATATACAAAGAAAGTACAAGAAACAAATTATTAATTACATAACAATATTGTTTAGTGGATAACCCGAATAAATATATGTCGTGAATGCATTTCACAGTTACAAATTTAAGTTGCTGGAATGTATTGAAACACTCCAAACAAACCAGAAGTGAATGTCGGTGTCTTAAGCAGACCTTTTTAAGGTACCAGAAAGCTTGGAACAGAAGATGACAGAAGCAGCTGACAGAAAACTACATTTTCTAATCGTCGAAACTTTCTCAATATGATCAACAACCTGTTTAAAGGAGAAAGGGTAAGGAGAGAAATGATACTTAAGCCTCAATTAAGTGAATTGGATCTGAAAAGGAGGGCATAACTAGCTTTAAATTTAGTACATAGAGATCAAAGCTAAAAAAATAAACAAAGGTGATTTTTACCCTCTTCTTTTCCGCTTTCTCAAAGGGAAGTAAAGCCTTGAAAACTCTACGATACGGATCATCATCGCAATCAGGCAGCGCTGTTCGAAGCATAGCAATAATGGTCTTGACTACCTATTAAATGTGTACTGCTGAGTCAGCAAACAATTTATGAAATAGCTTTATTGAAATTCAAAATGGAATTATTGTGAAAGGTGAATGAAACAGAGAATAAAAAATTGGTATGTATTTTTTGTGTTCGTAATTTGTCCGGCCTAAGTTTTTATATAGACTAGATACAATCTTACGAAATCTATAAAAATCCTTAGAATTAAGGAATTTGTTATTCTAACGCTTAGAAATGAAGTAGAAGATAAACTCTCTAATATACATAATTTATCTCTTTATTTTAACACTTCTCCTTAAGTCAGAGAATAAATGTTCTTTAATCCCTGCTTGCTAATCATTTTATGGAAATAATGACTGGATAACCCTTTAATCAATACATCAGCTAGTTGTCCTTCTGTCGATACATAAGGCATGCAAATTAAACCACTGTCTAGTTTCTCTTTTATGAAGTGTCTATCAACTTCCACATGCTTAGTCCAATCATGTTGAAAAGAATTATGACCAATGTTAATTGCTGACTTATCATCATAGTACAACTTCATTGGTTTTTCAATTGGGACCTTGAGATCTTTTAATATAATTTCTAACCATAGTAATTCACAAATTCCTAAGGCCATAGCGCAGAACTCAGCCTCTGCACTTGATCTTGCAACCACCGCTTACTTCTTACTTCTCCATGTAATTAGATTTCCACCAAGAAATATACAGTAACCTAAAGTTGATCTTCTGTATATACAGCCTAAAGATATACTTCCTTAAGATTGTGCATGAACTGGCTTACTACACTCACTGCATATACTATATCAAGTCTGGTATGAGTCAAATATATGAGTCAACCACCGCTTCCCTAAGAGTCAAATATATGAGTCAAATATATGATTTAGTTCGATAAGAGTCTCGACGGGTCAACTCCTTATTTTCCCAGTTTCCTTTAGTAAGTCTGTTACATACTTCTGTTGTAAAACAAATATTCCCTCCTTCGAGTGTGCTACTTCAATTCCTAAGAAGTACTTCAACTTCCCAAGAACTTTTATTTCAAACTCCCTAGCTAGTTTTCCTTTAAATGACTCCTTTTCCATTTGATCACTCCCGGTAATGATGATGTCATCTACGTATACAATGAGAGTCGGACTCCCCCTGAAGCAGTATGCTTTATAAATAGTGTATGGTCCCCTTGACTCTGTTTGTATCCCCAAACCAACATAGCTCGTGTAAATCTTCCAAACCAAACTCTAGGAGACTCTTTTAATCCATACAATGCCTTCCTCAACTTACACACCACATTCTTCTTTGTGTCAAAGCCCGGTGTCGTTTCCATATAGATTTCTTCCTCGAGGTCTCCATGAAGACACGCATTCTTCGCATCGAGCTACTGCAAGTTCCAATCAAAATTAGCAGCTAATGTCAATAATATTCTTATTGTGTTCATTTTTGCAACCGTGGAAAATGTCTCCTCATAGTCAACACCAAATGTTTGAGTGTACCCCTTTACTAACAGTCTTGCTTTGTATCTTTTCAGGGATCCATCTGCATTATATTTTACTAAAAATATCCACCTGCACCCTCCCGGTTTCTTACCTTCTAGCAGTTCCACCAGCTCCCAAGTCTTATTCTTCTCGGGTGCCTACATTTCAACTTTCATAGGCTGTTTTCACTACGTACTTCTTTATGTGAAAGAGAAAAATTGTCAAAAGTGACAAACTGTGAAAGTGGGTGTTGTGTACATTTTCTAGTACCTTTTCGAAATGCAATAGGTAGGTCTAATTCACTCTTGTCAGGTAAGGAAGAATTAGTTACATGTTCAGTATCCCCTTCCACTATAGTTTGAGGCCCTTGCTGCGATTCCAACTCTTGGACAAGAATTGGATCAGTCTGGTATCCCTTCTTCCTTGAGTGGACTTGGAGTAGTTTAGAAACTATAGAATCAGGTGCTGGAATTGGTGGTTCAGATTGAGATAATGATAGTGGAAGATTGGAAAACCAATCCAACATGTCTTTCTCCTCTTCAAGTAACGTTTCCCCTTGAGGAGAACACGACTCACCTTCAACAAAGATGGCATCTATTGTAATGTAGATTTTGCAAGTAGGCGGATGATAGCACTTGTAGCCTTTCTGAGTAGCTGAGTATTCAATGAATAGACATCAAAGGGCTCGAGGATCTATTGTAAAAAACCGGCATGTATTTTCTGTGTTTACAATCTGTACAGCCTAAATTCTTATACAGACTAGATACAACCTTAGGAAATCTATAGAAATCCCTAGAATTAAGGAATATGTTATTCTAACCCCTAAAAATTAGGTAGCAGATAAACTCTCTAATATACATAATTTATCTCTTTATTTTAAGAGTGGATAATGGAATTGAAACCACATAAGACATAGAAACAGGGTAGAACAAATTCCATTGCAACATCATAATTATTTATGAAATTGGACAAGCATTCACAAAGGGTGGCACAGAGGAGGAACTTATTTTATCTGTTGTTGTTACCAACACTTGAGCAATTTCTCTACTGAAGTTCTATAAGTTAGATACACCAAATCAACATTTTGATTATCAATATTATCCAAAAAGCTTGTGATAGTATGTACAGAGAAAGCATAGAAATGAAGTGGCACCTAGTATAACAGCCTCTCACACGCAAGTTGGTACAAGAACCCAAAAAAATAAAGGAGGACCTTCTGACCAAGGGAGGAAGGGAGACGGTGGAACCACATGAAGCAGAAAACAAACAAGTGTTTGAGGAGTATGTAACAGATATAGGACAGATATGGAAATTTAGAGCCTGAATATAATATAAGACCAATATTTCAAGAGTTAAGGAATTACTCAACTGCTTTCATTCATATTTCATTCAACCTGTTCGTAAAATTCTCCAAATAACCAAGGACGGGCAAATTATATGCAGTAATTTATTTTAAAGTTTACAAATCACATCTTAGGAGCTCATTTCCGACCACTGAATTTCTGAGTTTAGAAGCCCGATGTTTGGATTTAATTGCATATTACATGCATGTTAGTTTTGACATTATATACATTCCTGAAATAACACAGGTAGAAAATAAAGCACAATCTATCCGTCCATTGATAAGGCTGAAAAGCAAGAAAAATAGAAATTGTACTGTTGATACGCTTATACAAGTGGGGCCACTGGGAAACCAGTAGTAAAGTATGGGTTTTAAAGTTTTCTTCTCTAGCCATTTTCATCTAAACCAATAAAGAAACAACTAAAAGCTGATAATTACTAATGCAAGACAGGCTGGGGATACAGATATCAAAGTTAAGGTAGAATGACTCGGAATCTAAGATCAGTGATACAATAATGCATCTCCAGTGGTTGTGTGCAAGTTAAGGCGTGGCTTAAAGTCAGAAGTTATTAAATTGATGGAATAATTGCTTATCAATTATGAATCTCTCTTTTTGTTTTAGATTAGAAGCCAATTATGAATCTTATGAACTGTTAATTAGGTCTTTCAATTTTCACGCTTTTCTTGGGCTATTGTGGAGTGACACACCTACAATATTAGTCGTCTACTACATATGCACAAATAAATTTTATTATATCAAACAAATGTACACATACTTTTGCATATATATTCAAGTAAAAATATATATAAATAAAACCATTAGGCAATTGCATCGCATCACCTTCAGGATAAAAGGTTGAAGAAATCTAAATTAAGAAAAAAGAAATTTTTCCAGAATTTCAGACAACTATTTTGGAGGGCCTAGACCTATCATTACTCTTATCATCATCCCAATTGATAATGGACATAAGCTGAAATGAGAAAACACATGGTATAAATACTCAGAAAATTCTGTGATAAAAAGACAAACCTTTTTCCTGTAGAAGGCCACACCATGAACATTAAATGGTATTTTTCTCTCCAGAAAGGCTGTTTGGAAGATTTTCCCAGTAATCTATAGGAAAGATGAGAAAACATCTATCAATGCTTATGTAATAGAACTTTTTCCTGATGTCTATCATTTCCCTGTCCAGCTAAATGATGCTCTTAATAGTAAGGCAAGTAAGCTTGACCTGCCTCCGATAGAGAACAGCAATTTTTCCAAAACACTTTGCCGTTGAGCCGTTTAAAGCAATTTCCAGGACTTTGTCAATAACAAAAGCGCATTGTGTCTCCTCACTGTGACATTCCTTGATAGCTATCTGGATAGGTGGCCACCAAGCATTAGATTACAATGGATATATGATAAAACAAAAGGAAAAGGATATCAAATTAGAAATTTCGCTCGATTTTTAAGCTAAGAAGACATTCAATGTACCTTAGATCCAGAAGAATTATCAGTCTGAACACCTTTTAGTTGGCATCGTTTCTGATTATTTTGTATAAGATAAGAAGCAGCTTCAACAATACACCATGTGGACCGGTAGTTTTTGTTAAGTCTAGTCTACATCATAGATATTAGTCAAAATTAACAGATAAAATTCAGTCATAAGAACAAACTCAAGATGTCACAACTCTAATTGTTCGTACAAATTTTTTGTGAATCATGCTCTGTGCAAAATACGAAATAAAACGTTGACAAAATTTAAGACTAAGGACAAGACAAACCTCTTTGTAGTTTGGAAAATCTTTACGGAAAGAGTCAAATCCAGAAATATCAGCTCCATTGAAACTGAATATTGACTGCCATGTAATGTCAGAGATTAACTTTAGATGAAAATAGATTTTTCCACCAAGAAAAAAAAAATATGTTTATCATGTTTATCAATAAGAAATTAAAACCTATAATTCGATATAGAGTTTCAACATTGCATACTGTCATTTAAAATATTCCCACGAGAACAGTTCAATTATAACCATCATAGGGGAAAGCCCACTGCCATGGATAAAGGCAAACAAGAGCACAATTCAAGAAGCAAACCTGATCATCATCACCGACAACAGTTAAATGTTTATGAGATGCAAGAACTCGAAGAAGATTGTATTGCATGGCACTTGTGTCTTGAAACTCGTCTATCACAATGGCTTTCCATGAATCCTGACATTCTTTGAATACTTCAATGGAATATATAGATCACAAGTCAAAACATGACTTATACTTGAAGTGCATAACTCCACTAAGTAAAGATCAGATATGAACCTTCGGGAAAATCAGTAAGAAGCTTCAATGAACAGCTAATTAAGTCATGGTAGTCAAGAGCATTGCAAGATTTTAAAATTTCATTGTAGTTGCCAAGAATAGCAGCCTGATAAGATAAAGAGCTAAGAATCACATAGAAGAGACAAAAGAACGTAACAGAAGCAAATTATAAGCTTACACCAATCTGATCGCCCACTCGAGAGCATTCTTCAGGAATCTTCCCAGAGGCTTTGGCCTAACATGAAATGAAATAACTGTGTCAATGCCAGAGATATATTGCCATTGAGTGACGAAGAACAAAAAGTATTAACGGAAGAAAAAGTTAATTTAGGAAAGAAAAAGGTTTAAAGTAAAAATCCATCTGAAAATAGAATGGCCCTATTACAAGTTTTTGCTGTTGGGACAGACCTCAAGCTGTTGTATCGCTTATAATGATGACAAAATACTTTTCAATTACAGTACTGAGGAATGTGTATGGATAATAATGATCATCTTTTTTTTAATTGCAAAGGCCAACTACTAATCTGTAATGAGAATCAGAAACATGCTTAGAACAACATTTTTGAGAAACCAACATTGGGTCCTGTCAAGACGGTAACTAGGATTACAGAACTGTAGTCCATAAATCATGAAAAGCAAACTAAGAATCCTTACTTTTCATCTGAAAGTCAAACCTCCAAGTTCATAAGTCATGAAAAGCAAACTAAGGTTCCATGCCTTTCAAATGAAACTCGAGCTTCCAATTATCAATCAAACCTATTCCGTACTTCAGGAATGTGATAAAAAAAAATACTAAATAATAATAATAGTAATAATAAATTTTAAAAACTAGCATATGCTAGAATCTTCCATCATTTTTTACTAGTCTTGTCAATGGGCTACATTTCCCAAATTTCATACTCAAATTTAAAAGAAACTCAGACTCAAACCACTATAGGAACTGCAACAACTGTTATGTCACAAGCATGACTAAACATGCAATTTCATCACTGGAGGGAAACCTGCAAATCTAGTTGGACCTACAAGAAGTGGCAAAAATTTATGGTGCACAATAAGATCCATATTCCCCACTGTTTATGTCTGCACTATTTTCCCATGGCAATCAATTCATTGCTTTAGATATTGTAATATGCTATTGGTTAAGATCAAATACTACATAGTTACTAACAATGGTAACATGTAAAATAAGAACGATATCAATAGAAATGGACAAGGACAATCGACAATAAAAGTTCCAAAAGGAACTATTAGCCGGTAACTGTAGTGTCGCTAAAACAAAAATTGTTGGGATAGCAGGAAGCAACGAAGTCAACTCTTCAACAAAGAAGAAAGTTTGTTCTTTATTAAATAAATAAATAAAAATAAAAGACCAAGAGTTTGAGTATCAGAACCCGAATACTAAAGAAAGACTTCATAGTAAAGTTGACAAATCAGTAACCTGAGTAATGAATTTCTGCCATTTCTTTGACCCATCCTTGAAGTGCTCTGGAGAAATAAGATTATTAGAATCTTCACCAGGTGTTCGGTCATCACACTCTTGCCTTTTTTTTCCGTTTTCTGATAAACGAACAGCCTCAATGATGGCTCTTCTTTGTTGCGCATGTCCATAGATTAAAAATTCTGAAGTGCGGCCTAACCTATAAAAATGAGTAGACAAATAAACATTCCCTTTTTCCTTGACAGATTAACGTCATAAACAATGAAAGCTAATTTTAAAAATAATTAGTGAAAAGAATATGACAAAAACAGAAAGCAACAAATGAACACACACACAGAGAAGTACACTTTAGAGCAAATGACATGCAATAAAAAAGCATAAATGGAGAAAAAATAGATGAGCACAGCAATCTTCTTAACATCGGCATAAAACCAAGCACTAGATTATAAACTCAAAATTTATCAACACCTTACTTATTAGTTTATTATATACATACACCTCTATAAATCGTATGTAGTTTGGGGTCTGTATCAATCCTATATTTCAATTAATACCAACTATCTCATCAGGTTATTGACAGAGAAACTCCACACTTTCAGTAAAAGTACTTAAGGAATTAACCAAACTCAAAATCAGGTACGTCACACTTTCATCACCAAAGAACACGTCAACATAATTGGGATGCAAATAAATCATTTGCGAGAAAATTATGACGCCCATGCAATACCACCGATTGGAAAGCCAGCTTGATTTTTTAATTGTATAATTTATTTTTAAAATAGTTGGGTCTTGTAACATTCGTCCTTTTGTCTTTTACATTTTATGTTGGAAAAAAGAGTACTGCAACCATAACTCGTTAACAGATTCTAAGACATTGCCCAAACAGCTTTGGATGTTAGTTGCACGCCTACACATAATATCCACATGGGACAGCTTTCAAACAGATTAATACAACATATTATGCATAGTTTGTTTAGCAAAGTAAACTTGGAAATGAACTGACATGAGCGTACTTTTCTGCATGTAAACGACAGAGCTGCAATGAGAATGAATGAAAAGTGCTGATGGTAAGTTCCTTTGCTGTTGCCTTCCCAGCCACTGCTCCAATACGATCTCTCATTTCAGAAGCTGCTGCTGTAGTGAAAGTCATTGCCAGAACATTTGATGGATCGATACCCTGTGCATGTTTTCATTGACATGATGGAAAAGAGAAACTAAGAAGAAGAGAAATATAAATAAATTAAGAATGAATAGGATGTGGACGAAACATTGACCTAGAAAAAACTGGGAGCAACACAAGAAATGAAGGGTGAAATCCAAACAAAGCAAGGAACGTGCAAAAGAGAAAAACATAGCAAAATAAGCATGACCATGTTATTCAAGTTAAAAGGAAATATTTACCTTATTAAGCAACATCAGAACCCGCCCCACTATAGTGGAAGTCTGACATCAAAAGACAAAATTCAGACTAAAACCAAATGAAGTGAGAAATCAACAGAATACAAAAGACTTGAACTCCCTGAGATCTTAGGTCCAAATAGTAACAGCGAGGGTAACCAAAATTTCAAACATTGAAGGTGCAAAACAAAAGGAAAAGTAATTTACCGATTACAGTCACTAACCAACATAGTTGTCATCAATGAACATCTCAACATTTAGAAAAGAAAACTTAATAACTCTTCAATACCAAAAAGCGTCAGTCATAAGGGCACAATCTGGACACATTATTGACGATATTGTGAAAGAGAAAGAGAGGCACCTTTCCACTTCCTGGACCAGCAACAATCATTAAAGGGATAGAAATGTCACTACAAGCAGCTTCTCTTTGCCTTTCATTCAGATTTCCAAAATATCTGGAATACTCTACAGGCATAGTTTCATTCAGCATAGCGAGGGAATCCCCGCCCTCTACTCCTAATTCCAGTCTGTTTCCAGAACATGAGGTGCTTTCTGTTCTTATGCTCTGGTCGGAAATTGATGATTCTGAAGCGATGCTAATATCACCACTAACACCATCATTATTTTGACTTTCAACCTCCACTTCTGGACCCTGCCTTTCCGCTTTGGACAAGGATTTCTCCTCGCACAAAGCATCAATTTCCTCTAAAATGGAGTGGTCAAAATCATCGTCCAAAACACTTGGAGCGAAGAAAGCATCATCTAAACTACAAATAGCTTGCTCCTTTATAGGGGTTTTATAAATATCTAATACACATCCATTTGAACCGTCTTCAATAGCTATTGATTTAATTTCATGCAAAGAATTAGCAGATGGAATATTCGTTGGAATCCCTGCGAAGGGAATTCTTCTCTCTACACCAGTAGCATTACCCAAGGTTCTTATCCCGTTTGAATTCAAAACTCCGGAACTGAAATGGTCATACATAGTGTAAGTAAATTATTGAAACTAAGCTTTGCACCAAATTCGTCATAGCTGGTTTATAACTAGACAGATATCAATAAAAAGAAAACAAAAACAAATGCAGATGAAGATATAACATGAATCAATCGTGCACGAAAAAGAATCCAGGACACAAAAAATGGAATTCGAAGAGAGCACAAACCTACGAGGCAGTGAGTGAGAAGAATTATTACAACGATTAGAAGAAGAGGAGGGGTCGTGAGGTTGAAGACGAGGGCGTTTGCGAGCAAGAAGGGCCTTAGCAGCTCGAAAATTGCGAGTGATCCGAGCCCTCTGCTCAACTGTGATATCAAAATTTTCACGATCAAGCATCGTTCGGAAGTGAAAATGGCGAAACCCTAAGCTTGGATTGGTACACGCAGAAATATGGGGCTTTTCTTTCTTCTTGTTTTTTTTTCTTTTTCAGGTCTGCTCTTTCCCTCCCAAAGGTAAGTTCAAACACTTCAAAAACGCGCCTTTCTTGGGAAATGCTTTCTAGAAAGGGTTTTCTTAACTATTAGTATTAAATCTAAAATTTCAAAATCTCAATTATCTTCGATAATAATAAAAAATACAAATTAAAAATCAATTCAATAAAATAAGAAACAGTTGATATCGATATTAACTATTCTTCTTTTTTTTTTCTTTTTCTTAAGGCTTAATATCTTCGGTAGAATAAAATAAAGTAAAATAATTCATGCATTTTGGAATAAATTTCAAGTAGTAGGAAAAATAAAGTAAAATGGTTAATGAACTTTAATATAACGTGGATTCAAAGAATAAATGAGAAAATAAATTTCAAATAGCAAGTAAAATAAATTCAAAAATATTTTACACATATAATATATATTAAAATGATAATATATAAGATTGTGTGTATATATATATTAATTTATGTGGTGCCCAATTTTTTTTTTTAAAAACAATTTGGCCAAATTTTTCGAGTTTGGTCTAAATTAAATGTGTAACCGACCCAATACATGTTAAACCTACGGGTTTTGGATGATCGGTTCAAGATTTGGTTAGGTATATCGGGTTTTGGATGCACACTTTCAAGACCCATCGAACCATTGGGACGAAAGATCAAATATATAAAAGTCTCTAACCTCAAAGTTTAATGGGTCTTGAAAGTATACATCGAACTATAAAGTCTAAGACTTCTAAGTCTCTGACTTCAAATCTCAAGAGTTCTACATAGCATAAATATAATCCTAGAATCTAAACATAAACCCTAACCCTAACTCTAGAGCCTAACTTTAACCCTAAAACAAAAACATAAATCTCATACATCAATCATAATCCTAACCCTAGGCACTAAACATTAATCATAACTACAGACCCTAACCCTTGACCTTAAACATGAACCCTAAAGTCATAAACCTCTAACATTAACCTTAATTCATAAATCATAACCTTAGAATCTAAATATAAACCCTAGACCTTAAATTTTTAACATGAACCCTAATCTATAAGCCCCTAATATTGACCTTAATCCGTTAAATTTAACCCTAACCCTAGACTATGTACTCTAAACATGAACCACGATCCATAAACCCATAACATTAACCCTAATCCATTTATACATAGCACTTATACATAGCACCTTGTGACTTAAAAACTGTTCTTTCTTATTCGTATCCATTTATTTATGTTCTGTGATTCTTAAAAATAATTAACGGTTCTCCTTCAATATCTTCAATTGAGCCAATTTTAGATTATAACACAATATATAATATCTATAATATTATTATAAGGAAAATGTATGTGACAAGACAACTACTTCCTATCATAGTTATTGCATACGCCAGTCAGAATACTGCAGAAGCTCTGACCATGTAATCAAGAGTTACAAAGCCCAAATCTCTACTGGTCAAATACATTAATTATTTATTTAATTATCAATTATCTGAAACTTCTGCAAAGGAATTAGATTCAAACTAGCGTGCTAATAAGTATTAGCTCATCTTTTAAACTAACTTTTAGATATAGATGTGACTCATTTATCCAATCCACCCTACTATCACTTCCTTACAATTTTCTACAGTATATACCCATCTGTCATGTTTATGGGTGTCGGCCATCTTCCTTTGATCTTCGATGCCTCCGTTGTCACCGTCATATTTTTCCATAGAGTCAGTCTGTCTTAATTGATTTTCTGAAAATTTGAGTTTTATATAAAGATTATTAGATAATCTTCACATGTCCGTTCAATAATTGCACGGCATTAGGTTAGTTACACATAGTGCTTGCTGCGAAAACGATACGACTGATGCAAAGTCAACTTAGGAACGATGATTGCCACTATTTCAAGAAGGCGAAAAATGCAGTATCTATTTTAATTTTTTCAAACCCAAAAAGATGGAATGCATTATCAATATTTGGTACTCTTAAATATAAATAATATTTTTATTTTAATTATATATCAAGTCACATCATCATTTTTTTAATATTTATCATGTGGCTTGATAAATGTTTTCGAATATAAATATTACTTATATTTCAGTAATAGTCAAGAATAAATTTAAGGACTTTATTTGAATCATATTATAAAATATTTCCTTAAATGATTAGATATTATAAAATATTTGAAATAAATATGAATATTATATATATATATATATATATAATAAAAATGTTCAATTATTGAGATATATATATATATATACATAATATACCTATATACATATACATAGTTTCCCACAGAAATTTGAGGTATATATAATATGTTCAATTATTGAGGTAAGTCAATTTGGGGATGATGTTTCCTCAAAAAAAAAAAAAAAAAAAAAATGATGAAAATGCACAAATATTTTCCTATTAAACTATTTGTCCATTATTTAATCACCCTGACACTATTTCAAGCAATTATTTTTCCTAAATCATTATTTTGATTCTTTACGTAATCATGTAAGCACAACAAATATTAAAATTTATAAAAACCTCCACTTAATTATTATAAAACCAAATTTTACTATTTTTTTTTTTTTACTTATTTTCATTTATAACCACTAAAATTTTAATGTTGCCATTATTGTCACCTCCTCAACTTTACTTTCACCTTCATTCTTCACTATCCTACCTTTGCTACAATTATCGTTGTCCTATCCCAACTTCATCACCATTGCTCCACTTTGACCCTCCTGCATCGTCAATGATGGCAATGAGGAGGAACGATGACATCAATGGCAATAGTGGAGGTAGAGTGACGATGGAAGAGGTGGAGTGGTGATAACGGTTGGAGCGGAAAGTGGCATTGGAGGCAAGAAGAGTAGGTAATAACGGTGGTAGAATGAAATAAAAGTTAATAGAAATAAAAGAGAGATAATTTCGTTTACTAAAAGTTAAGGAAAGATTTTTATAATATTATAATATTTATTTTAGTTTTTTTATTTAAAAAATTAAAATTAAAATTAAAATTAAAGTATTTAATTAAATTAAACCAGAGTTTAAAGATAAAAATATAATAAATATATTATTAGAGAGATTAAAATATATTACAGTACGGGTACGGGTACTGTAATAACGTATGACCCAGTCAATTCCTTGAGTTAGTACAAACAAATCCGATATCGTTCGCCTGGGGTTGGTGGATTAGAGAGGGGTTTAGATTGTATGATGTTCATATAGTTTGTATAATTTGGATTGTTTATTGTAGATTTAATGTTTTTGGATCAATTATGTATAAATAGAGTAGATTATTAGGTAAATTCGGTGACTCAGTGTATTTTCTTTTTTGGTTGTTTTAAATCTCCTCAACCCACACAATTTATTCATCGTTTCATCCCGGTTTTATTTTCATTCTTTCATTATCCGTCTCGTTCTAGTTATTTTCTTCCCCTCCCCCTCCTGCTTCTTCTTTCTTTTTATAGTAAATTTAGAAAATTTAGGATTTAAAATAATATTATAGTTTAAGTAATTATGAATAACTTATTACATGTCGATGAGTTTAAGTAATTTCAGAATTTTATAATAAATTTAAGAATATTATGTATTAAATAATATAATTTATAGAAATATAATAAATTTAAAAATAAAAGTAAAATAATATATAAAAACATAACAAATTACGAAAAAGTAAACTTAAATATTATATAAATACATATTGACCACTCTATGGTCATAAAAAGTATTTAGGTACAAGACAAACTCTCTATAACACCCGTCGACCAGTAGAATATTTAGATAAGAGACTTCTTAATCTCAAATTGATTATACATGTAATTTGAAAATTGTATTATACATATATTAGATGTTTAAGATGATTATATTCATAAAACAATAAGCATCAATTTGCATAATTATATAATGATTAAATTTTCATTCATATATAAGGATTAAATTTGTATTCATACAGTAAAAAAAAAAATTATAACATTACAAATCTATGTAGCGTTGATAAATATCGAAAGCTATTTGATGGCAAAAGGGACATATATTGTCTTCATAAATTAGCATTAAATCTAGACTGGCATGGTGATACTCTAGATATTTCAACATATAACACACGATAATTCCATTTCACAATCTCTATATCCTCATTGAAGCTAGTGACCATCTCGATCTTAAATGTTGGGGATCAAAATCTGTTCTACTGCTTCTCTATAGGTACGGGAGCATGACGCTTAAAAGTTGAAACAATTCATTAATCTTCTTGCTATAGTATTTGCTACTGGATAAGCCATGGAGGAATTTGATATTCTCTTTAGTATAATGTCTACAACTAAGGCAACCCAATACTCATTCTTGATATTGAAAGGGATGCAAAGCTAGTTTATGTACTTCTATGAGATCTACCAACTAGGTTATGTCCCTCAATATAGTCCATCATCATCGAGTATGCTTCTCATACATGACTTAGGTTGTCTCCCCCCTCCAATTTGGATAAAATAACATTTCAATAATTTTTCAAATACTGAGGGAACACCTGATCTATGAAAGCGGGGGACTGGTTGAGTGATTGATTGAACTTATGTTACCTCCTCCAGAGTAAAAACATATACTCATTGATGTGCTACAAAGAAAAAGAAAACCGTAAGTGAAAAAAAATTAATTGTTAAGAAATTCATCCATAAATTCAATTGGTTTTAAATACTTATAAAACTATGTAGCTATGACTTAGATTTGAGTATGTTCTTACAAAATTGTTTGTCTAAGTGAGTTCCATCAAAACCTAAGACAGGTGACCTGTCATGATAAAATTAAGATTAGTAAGTTAATTGATATAACCATATATAACAAAAAATAAGTTAATTTGGGATAAAGATATGAATTTATACTTATGGTTTAGTTTTGGCTTCTAACCATATTTGTATTGCTTTCTCATTCGCCTTATTAGAAATAAGAAGTGTCGTTGCCTTCAATCCATTTTTCTTCTTATATTTTCATTTGTCGCCTATGTCAATAAAAGGGGAAATGATTACCGGACCAAGTTTTGTCATCCTCTCACCCCGTCTTGTCTCAAGTATAGGCAGGGTCATATATGACTCTTCTTAATCTTCTGTATCTTCCTTGCCTATAAGGTTGGCATTACTCAATCCATCGTTAGTAAGGTTGACGGACAGAGGTCGTGGTGGAGAGTCATAGTGATAGTAAATGGAGACATGGTAGGTGAAAGGGAATAATTGGGAAATGTGATGGGTGAAGGCGGTTGCATCATCTTTGTTAGTTTCTTATCTATCTCCTCTAACCGGTTCTTCACTTCATCTCACAATTCTCGAAACATGTTCTCAAATTTATTTGTTCAACTTATAAAAAGAGACTCAATCTTCTTTTTCAGCACTCTATAAGAAGAGTCTCCCTTATTAATTCCCCTTACACCTTCTTCTTCTTCCTTTTTTTCTTTTTTTTCATTTTTATCCTCTCTTTTTTTTTTTCCCCACATTCTTCTTCTTCCCTTTTCTTTTCTTCTTCTTCTATGTGTTTTTTTTCTTCTTCTTGTTCTGCTCCTTCTTCTTATTCCATTTCCTTACTCAACATATGTACAACTTTGTGTTCCATCCTCAACTGTGCATTATTGATGAGAAAAGTAAATTCCCCTTCCTCAACTTTTTAGGTTTTCATGACCGATCTTTATTTTTGCAACAGCACCCCACCGCTGGCAAAAAATCACTTTCCACCCATAAATTGACTACCGAGAATGAAAACAAAAGATAACAACATTATTCATTTTTGGCCAGTCGGAAGATACAAATTCTACGTACATCCCAAACGGAAAATTACAAAAAGAAAATAAATAAATTTGTGTACATCTCAATCGCTCATGACTCGATTTTTTACGTAGAGCAGCAACAATATAGTGCAAAAGTTAATCAATGCTGTGCTCTGACGAGACGGATGTGATGATCTAGGGTATGTTAGATGGTCGTTTGTCCAGTTTTTAGTTTGATTTTGTGGTTGTCTGTTCTCTTATAGAGTGCATGTCTCGCCGGCAAATTTTTCTGGTTTCTAGAATATTACACAATCTAGATACAATAATCATATATAGGCGGCTTTGTAGGATGAAAAGGATGTTTAAAATTATATTTCTAGCATTTAAATCTCTTGGGGAACGTTAATTTATTCATGTAACATTTTTTAAATCAGCATTTTTCTGACATTATAGCATTAACTCTTAGTTTCGTCGTCTTATTGGAGCTAGACCACCTAATGTTAATTTACGCTCCTGTCTCAGCCATTAATGGCCTTTTGGGTTGAGTCTTAACGCTTGCGTTTAGAAAAAATTTCAAACCTTCCTTCTTAGAAGAAAAATAAATAAATAAATAAAATTATACGACCTTCTCTTCTCCTCTTATTAAGTTTAAATAATTCTAAACTCGATTCTCTTTTAATTCCGGCATTATTTATTACTCATGCTGTAATTTGAGATTGTCTTCACTTCTAATTTTGACTTTGTTCTAAATTTTAAATTTTAAACTCTAAATTTTTAAAACCCGATAATATATTTAGTTTCGATGAGTATTACGACGGATCCATGCCCACTTCAAGGCTGGCCGTCGCCATGGTTTGTTTTAAAAAATGTCAAATTTTTATTATAGATATATAATTTGAAAAAAATTATGATTAATATACTTTAATATAAATTATAATAAATATCAAAATAATTAGAATTTATACTATAAACTCAATTTTAAGTTATATTTTGATAAACTCAATAAAATAATCGTGTCAGTAACTCCGCGTTAACTAAGAATTTAGAATTCTTTATGTTCAATCCATTTTAATTTTAATTTATATTTTTAATCCATAGTACTAATACGCATAAATAGATTAACCAGTATTATAATAAGTACTAATATTTTATCCCATCTAGATTCTCCGTTCTCTGTTCTCCTTTATCTAAACCCACTTTCCACCCATGCATCTAATTTAAGTACTAATTATGTATGATATGCATAATTAAGTACTAATTTAAGAAAAAAAGTACACAACTAAAAATACATTAACAAAGACTCATTTGAGAACGATACTATTTGTATAAAGATCCACAAAAAAAAAAAATTAAATAATTAAAAAAAATTAAAAAAATAAAACCTTACGCGTGCAATCTAACGTATTTCGCTACTCTTATCTAATTACATTATTATTATTATTATTATCTTTAGTCTATCTTAGATCTCAGACAACTTTTAACGTTTTAAGACTAACACCTTAGACCGAGTAGCTAACACGTATTTTATCAACCAATTCATTGTTGGAGAATACAATGACGACGGATGAATCAATAATGCATTAATTTATGAGATAAAAGAAATAAAAGGTCTGACTTATTTGGATCGTGCACATGATGAGTTGATCAGTATAAAATTAAGCAGTGACAAGGAAGAAACTCACTACTTTCTCATCCTTCAAGAAGAGCAAAGTTTGATTGAAGAGAATGGAAGATGAGAAAGACAGCCAAATGGGTGAAAGTAATATCGATGAGAAGGCCGAAATCCAGATAGGGGAAGAGAAGAAGCTGAGCAACCGGAAGTTTTCATGGGCAAAGCTCCGCCGTGTAGACTCCCTCAATTTGGAAGCTGGAAGGCTTTCAAGCATTGCTGGACATGCTTCCTCCAAGGTCAGTTACTAGAAATCATACTTACTTTAAAGTTTTACCTGTACACTTTTTAAAAGGTAGATTGAAAACTGTACGTGCAACAAATGAGCGGAGTCGATCACGAGCAGCTTGAAGCTCGACACGACAAAATGTTCATCCGAGTTCATCCATGAATGATAATGAGTCGAGCTCAAGCTTAATTTAATTTGAAGCTTAATGCACAAATGAGTTGACCTTGAACTTGATCAACCTCAACTCAATAAAGTTCGTGAACTTATTCGTTTAACAGTCATGAACCAGCGCGTTAACATAAAAAAAAAAAAAAAACATACACTGAAAAATATTGTCGTTTTACAAAATATAGCTTACAGACAATATTCACGTTTGACGTTACATCTATTTTATTATTATTCAGCTTGACAAGTTATATTACATAAAAATATAATGGGGTGGTAATTTACTTTTTAATATTTGGATAGTTTATATTTTACGAATTTATCAGATAAATTTTTTAGTTTTTATATGATTGAATTTAAATTTTTAATAATTTTTATTACTTTTTAGACAAAAAAGCTTACGTGATTGTTGAACTATATTTCATGATATTTTTTAACACCTCAATGTATATAGTTAGTATAGTTAGATGATACGTGTAAATTTCAATTTTTAATATCGTCATATAAGCAATAAAAAATTAAAATTATTAATTTGACCCATTTTCTTTTTCTTTACAATTTGTCCCACAAATTTCTATGTTCCATATTTTATTTCATTTATTTATTTATTTATTTATTTATTTATTTTCTTTTTTCTGCCTATCTCCATGAATTATTATCCTATGAGACGGGTTTATACACCCTGTATGAGATAGGGTGCAAGATTTGGTGTGTAGACTTCATCATCGTCTCTCACATAAGGTGTATAAGTCCGTTTCATATGATAAAAAATCCATCTCCATAGCTGTGGAGCTTTGAAAAAAATTAAAGTGGGCCAAATTATAAAAAAAATTAATATTTTGTTGTTGATGGGCCAATATTAAGAATTAGAATTTACATGTGCGTCTAATTATACATACCTTACAAAATTTAATTTCAGCTATTTTGTTGGAAAAAGTGATTAAAAAAATTAAAAAATTTGATTTCTTAAATATAAGGATTAAAAAGTTCATTGGAACTAAAGTGGAAACAATTTCTTAAAATCCGAACTATATATAGACTAAAAAAATGAATAAATTATTTATGATATTATATTATTTTAGGAAACAAGCTTAAATAAAAATATATAATATGCAAAATACGAAAAAGAGCGATAATATGATTTTAATATAAAATTTTTATTTTTATATTATGTTAAGTTACTAATTATTTTTAAAATTTAAATAGTTAAAAAACATATACTATTGTATTATTTATCATTATGGCTAAACTTGATTGGTTGGAGTAAAATACTATTGGAGTACATAAGAAGAATGCCTCATCGTTAAAAATCTTCAACAACTTTAATTGAGAACCGGATCTTAATTTTCAGGTGAATTGGGCGACGACCTTGAGTTTAGCTTATCAAAGTGTAGGAATTGTGTATGGAGACATAGGGACATCTCCACTCTATGTGTATTCAAGCACCTTCACCGATGGTATTAAACACAATGATGACGTTATCGGTGTGCTTTCTCTAATCATATACACCATAGCTCTCATACCCATGCTCAAATACGTCTTCATTGTGTTGTGGGCCAACGACAATGGTGACGGTGGGACCTTTGCTCTCTATTCCTTGATATGTCGATATACAAAGGTGAGCTTGATCCCTAATCAACAGCCTGAGGATAGAGAGTTATCCAACTATCAATTGGAGATTCCTTCCCATCAATTGAAAAGATCCCAAAGGGTAAAAGAGGTTATGGAAAAGAGTAAATTTGTGAAGCTTTTGCTACTTCTGGTAACTATCATGGCCACTTCTATGGTAATTGGAGATGGGGTCCTGACTCCCTCTATCTCTGGTTTGTTTCTAATCTCTTTTTATTTCTTATTTTAAACTCTAACTCTATTTTCAAAATTTTTAATTTAATAGAATTAGATTTCTTAAATTTATTAAATTAAATTGAGGTCGGTTTATAGTTTTTATAAATTAGATTTAGGTTATTAATTTTTAAATTTTGTTAAAAATTAATAAATTTGATTTAAATGGGACATTATTTGCATCATTTAAAAATCAAATCCATTTAAAGATTAGTTCAATCTTAATTTTTTTTTATTATCTAATCCACTTATGTAATTAACTTATTTATTTAACCTAATTTCAATTCTTAATCTTTAAATAGATCAAATTTTTAAAATGAATTAAATAATAGTTATATGTATAGCATATAACTTGATCCTCCGTTAAACTCTTAGCAGAAGTTGAAAACTATATACCTAAATCTAATTTATGAAAATTAAATGACACATGATACATATAATTTTATAAGCTTTGGGACCCAATAAATAAATTCATTTTTTATTATAAAGCTAAATTTCACTGTACAGTGCAGTATATGCACTAAATTTCATGTCGTTTAGAATAATAATAAAAAAAAAAAAACTCTAAATAAAAAAATATATATCGAAAGGGATGTAAGATCAAGAGGAGTTGCTTCCCTATGTTCCCATTGTAATAATATATATACATATACTTTCTATTTGCAGTCCTATCTGCGGTTGGTGGGATCGATTCACTGAGCACAAACGCCATTGTCGCAATCTCAGTAGCAATCCTAATCATACTGTTTTCAGCTCAACGGTTTGGAACAGACAAAGTGGGATTCACATTTGCACCAATCATATTCATTTGGTTCTTTTTCATTGGCGGGATTGGGCTCTATAACTTGTTCAAGTACGAGGTTGGTGTCTTACGAGCTTTCAATCCTAAATATATTGTCGATTACTTCAAGCGGAATGGTACACGTGGATGGATCTCCCTTGGTGGAGTTTTCCTCTGCATTACAGGTATCTACTTTTCATCATCCTATACCAAATTTAGATTCGATTACAGGTATCTAAGATCGTATAGATCAAGATCTATTATTTCTCTATAATTTTATAAAATGACAAATATGGTACGTAATACGTCGTGTAGGGACGGAAGCCATGTTTGCCGATTTGGGTCACTTTAATGTCCGTGCAATTCAAGTAAGTTTTTTTTTTTTCTCTATTATAACATTTAAGGGGCATTCTTTTAATTTTAATAAAATTACGATTTTAATTTAAAAATATTAAAATTTTATAAATAAATTCTTGAAGACTTTTTATCCACCATTAGTTTTATATCATACATTAGTTTTATGTCACATGTATACGTAGCAGTCATAAATCAATGCAGCCAAAAACAAAATCAAAAGTCAATACCAACTATTATATATGGTTATATAGAAAAAAAAAATGTGACGTAATTTACGTAAAGAGGAGAGAGCTTTAAGCTAGTGCTATGTTCATTATCAATTTGGCCAATGCCTTTGAATCGATAGAGTCCTAGAATTTGTCAACATGGAACTATTTGGGGGGTTTGAATTTAGTGTTCAATTGTCATTAAAACACTTTGAAAACGATGCCCATATGATAACATAAAAGAAAAACATGTTATAATAATCATATATTATTGTTGTAACTTTTATTTTTTCCAAACTCTATAGAAAAAGGAAAAAAAAAAAAAAAGAATAGAAAAGGTAAAAATTGATAGATGAAAATAATATATAGATTTTTTTACTAGAAATATTAAGGATTTATTTATGAAAATTTAAAATTTGTAATCTAAAATTTTAATTTTAACAAAGTTGAGAGTGATAGTAAAACGGGCATTCTTTATCCTCAACTTTGCTAAATTAAAATTTGATCCTAAAATGTTTAAATTTAATAAATTACTCCTTACATTATATATTAAAAATGTAAAATTTTTCAAACCCTTATTTTAACTAACCAGTTTTAAGTATAATTCTTACATTATAATTTTTTTTTTTTCTATCAGCATTTTGGAACTTGATACTGTCATTCAGTAATGTTAAATAAATAAATAATCAAATAATTGAATAGTTGTACAATGAACTTGCAGCTCAGTTTCTCGTGCTTTACCTTTCCCGCATTAGTAGCAGCGTATAGCGGACAAGCAGCATACCTTAGAAAATTCCCAGACCACGTCGAAAAAACCTTCTATGACTCTATACCAGGTAACTTCCATCAAACCAACCATCTAATTAAGAATATCATTTCATTCTAGCTACTACCAAATAATTAGCTGCATTAATTTGGAACTAGCTACCGATCACCCTAAGAGGTAATTCAAATGATAGTAGCAAGTGACTCTTTTAGCACATGCATACTTTGATATAGTCCAATGCATATATGTACGTGCAATTTGCAACTTTGCTAACCTTTTATGATTAGACTCCCTGAGCGATATTCAAATTCGACATGATATTCTTAAGATAGATAATATTCTTAAAAAAAATAATAAATATTAAAAAAAATTTGAATTAGCTAGATAGACTCTAAATTAGCATTCTCATGTATTTTGAGAAAAATACAAGAATATATCATAACATGATCCTTTTTATATTATATTGTTTTTTATTTTTTAATTTCGGTATGAATGGATGTAGATCCAATCTACTGGCCGACATTTGTGGCAGCGGTAGGGGCGTCGATCATTGCTAGTCAAGCTATGATATCAGGAGCCTTTTCAATTATATCTCAATCGTTAAGTCTTGGTTGTTTCCCAAGAGTCAAAGTTGTTCATACCTCAGCTAAATATGAGGGTCAAGTCTACATACCAGAGATCAACTATATCCTCATGATCTTATGTGTTATTGTTACAGCTTCCTTCAAAACAACCACTCAGATCGGCAATGCATATGGTAACTAGTTATTTTTTCAGAATAAATTTTATCCTTATTTCATATAATAATACATTTACTTACGTGATTATCATATTGCATGCATGCAGGAATTGCTGTGGTTACTGTGATGTTTATCACAACATGTATGCTTACTCTAATCATGGTAGTTATATGGAAAACCAACATCTGGTTAATTGCTCTATTCTTCATTGTATTCGGTACCATAGAGGCCGTCTACGTATCCGCTGTCTTTTACAAGTTTGTGGATGGTGGCTATCTCCCCTTAGCCTTTGCTGCTTTCCTTATGGCAATAATGTTGACTTGGCATTACGTATACCAGAAAAGATACACATTTGAGATGAAGAACAAAGTCTCTACTGATTTCATAAGAGACATAGTCAAGAACCGTAAGGTAAACCGCATTCCGGGAATAGGACTTCTGTATTCCGAGCTGGTACAAGGTATTCCTCCAATTTTCCCTCACTTCATAGCCAACATACCCTCTATCCATTCAGTTTTAGTGCTTATCTCAATTAAGTCACTACCTATCCCTAAAGTTGAATTAGAGGAAAGGTTTTTGTTCCGACAAGTCGAGTCCAGAGAGTATAGAATGTTCCGTTGTGTTGTGAGATATGGATATAATGAAGTGATCGAAGAAACAACAGTTTTTGAGCAACAATTAGTTGAGAATTTGAAAGAATTTATTCGCCAAGAACATATCACTCTTGAAGGACTTGTTGAGGACCCACCATTGGAACAGGCCCGGCTTTCATTGACCGGTTTGAGTCAAGATCAGTCTATGGAAGTAGATTCAAATAATTCATCTAACCGAATTGTGCCTACGACAACTCAAGTCCCTTTGCAAGGATCTGAAGAGGAGATACAAATTGTGGAGAAAGCAATGAAAAATGGTGTAGTTTATCTGTTGGGTGAAACAGAAGTAAGAGCGGAACCAAAATCATCCTTCTTTAAAATGATCATTGTCGACTATCTGTATGATTTCTTGAGGAAGAATTTTCGACAAGGGGAGACAGTATTGGCTATTCCACGATCAAGGCTTCTCAGGGTTGGAATGACATATGACATATGAGATTTGAGCTATATTAATGTGTGAATTTTTCTGTCTTTCTCTTTTCTTTTCTTTTCTTTTCTTTTTTTTTTAATAAGTTTGCGCAAGTTTGAATCCTTACAAATTGTTTGAAGACCCTTCAAATGATTGTCGGTGTACAAAACATAAGAAATATGTTTATACAAGTCATATATTTAATGACGATTTAATGCGTGATTTTTATGAAGTATGATGAAGGTCTTTCTCCTTTGGTGCTAATTAGTGTGACTACTATTGTTCTCAACAAAATCTCATTGTCAAAATAGAAAAGCTAACTCTTGAAGTGTTGCAAATTGTGTCGTATGACGTTGTTACTTGGTCATGAGCCCCATTTTCTATTATTGAGCTATTATTATGTTACTTATTTCTAATTATTTGATCTATTATTGAGCTATTATTATGTTAGAAATAATATAGTTTGTTATAGCATACATGATAAATTCGGGGACTTAAGTTATGCATTTGACACCTTGATGTTAATCATGCTAAATAAGATTTAAGTTGCTTAACTCTTAAAGTCTAAACAATTTGTAGTCATAGACTTGTTATATTGGGATACTAACAATATTTTATTAAGACTATTATATATGTTATACTTTTAAAGTGTAGGATGATGGTTCTCATAACCATTAATATTAGAGAATATCAGAATAGATATGTAGCCGATTAGTGGTGACTCAATCGGTGATAGTGATTATAATGATAAATCTCAATAGTAATAATATTGATTGTTGATGAGATTTTGGTGACTATTGTACTTTCAATTCTGAGACCTGAGATCATCATAATACTTACGTATGAGATCTCATATTTTGATATTACTCAAATGACCTTAAACAAGGTTTACAATAGGTAAACCATTGGGCATGTCTTCTTATATAGGAAGTTTGTGGGTGGTCAGAAGGGATCCATCATTTTCATATTAGAGGAACGATCATATGAGTGATGTAACCTTATGCAATGAAGGAATCTTCGCTGTAATATCCAAATTTTTCTACTTCCTGTAATTAGACCAAGTTGTAGTCTGAATACTTTAAGGAAAAAAATCTTCTTATAGTTAGCACAAAAATATCGATCAGATGTGAAAAGGGGTTGAGAGAAGTCCAAAGAAAAACTATCTTTGAAATTTTAGATTAATGAAGATTATCATATAAAAATAAAATTTATATTATTATAATAAGAAAAGATAAAAGCAGAGGCGGGTTCATCGATCAACTTTCAAATCTCTCATAATATGAGATAAACATGAAGAGGTATCAATTGGATCATCAATAGCAGCCAGTAAGCCTTAATTAATAAGTTAATTAATCAATCTATTGTCTCCACTAAAGATGGAAAATCCCTAGCTAAATAGTTTTCTATGTCTTTCAAGTAAACTTCAGCTTTAGATTCGATAAATGTATCAGAAGCATTTTGCAGATTCATTAAGAAGATTTACTAAGCAGATACTTGTTTATCAAGAAGATTTTCTCAGTTAGGAAAAATTCTACTCTACTTCTTCTCGAGTATATACTTTAAATGGCTATGATCAAGCCATATCAGCACACGGATACTTGCAAAGTAACATACTTGCTTATGGAATCATTTGCATATTCCATTCTTTTCATGTTAGCAGTCTCGTTAGTCATGGGTGCTGTCTAGACATCTGGAGCATGTTTGGTTTCCCAGAAAATGTTGCATTACTATAGATGAATGATGAATGACCCATATAATTCCTTATTTTCACTATTTCATTGTTTGGTAGTGAAACTCATTTTGAGGAATGATTTAATGTTACTATTTTACCCTTAATTTTGTTATTTTACCTTTTTAACCTCATCAACCTTTCAATTTCTTCTTCGCTCCCTTATGAACTTTTCGACCTAACTCACTTTTCGACCTAACTCATTTCTTTTTTGTTTCATCCAAACGTGAGGAAACTTCGATATCCTTCACCAATTTTCACAAAGATGAATGGGCAAAGTTGTTGAGTGTCTATGATGATTGTGAATCAATCACATCATTCCATGTGGTTTAGAGTGCAATCGTGAATAATTCAAATTATATAATTGGTGGTACACAGTTGAAGGAGTTGATAAATAAGTTAGCGATCATAAGAAATATAACCATTACTATATTTATTATACATATCGTAATTGCCCTTAAAAAGTAGTTGAAGTTGTATCCTAATAATTGTTACTATATTTATTATATGTATCGTAATTGGTGTTATGACTCTTGTAATTGTTGGCTCAATATTATTTATGCACTTTTTCTAAGATAATGGCTTTCATGCACTTATATTAGGGATGAGCTAATTTTTTATTTTTTCAATTTTTTGTATCATTTTTTTCTTTTCCATTTCAACTTAATTGTATCATGATATATATAATTGATAAGTATATACATTATTTAATAATTTATTTTGGATTTACCTTTAATTAATATCATATTTGATGAAAATTCGATAATAACAGCTAAAAAAAGTCATTTTACCTAATATCATAATCAAAACAATTTTTAATCTTACCATAAATTTATAGATATTAATCAATATCTAAGAGTATGGACTATGTACTGTGATTGTGACTGTGCACGAGAAAAAGCCTATCGTAAAGTAATCAATATCAGATGTTATTTTACTAGTATCGATACTAGTATCGTAAAATTATGATACTCTACAAGTCGAAATGGCATTCGACTCATAGAGTAAACTAGTCATAACTGCTAGTTTACTACTCTACGCTATGGGTCAAAAGAGCTTTCAACCGGTAGAATAAACTAGTTAAAACTACTAGTTTACTACTTTACTCTACAGGTCGAAGGCCTTATTAACCCATAGATTAACCCATAGAGTAAACTAAAAATTATAATACTCTACGAGTCGATGGGAGGAGGTGAAATAAACATCATTTTGAATAGGGAAAATATAGAAAGAGTCCTGATAATTTGATATCAACAGCTGAAATTTGAAATGTTTACAAATCATCCAAAAAACATTTGAAAACAAACCTATTAAGACCAAGTATCCAAAACAAGTTTTAGTAACATATATTAAAAACAAGTCTTACCGCGGATATAAGAGAAGAAGAAGAAGAATACATACCGAAAAGAAAAGAGCAGCACTGAAGAAATCAATCGAAAAATCAATTGACTTATTTAGTATTCTAAATGGTCTGTTCCAAATAATGAAATCAAATATAAATACCAGTCCAAAGTTTGCATTGTAGGTGCCTTATTTGAATCATACTTACAAAGGTTACGATCATTTAAGTCACTCAGACCAACTACTATAAGACATAAACCACAAAGGTATTAGAAAACAGTTCTAATGGGAGTAAGAGCTTCATAGGGTGGTGCCTAATGCAAGATCATGCCATGCCTCGCCGTCAACTCGTTGAGTTTCTTGATCTGATTTAAATACACATAAACCATGGATATTATAAAATGCAAGAAGAAACATTTTAGAAGCATATCTACGTCGGATAGTCGAAGGGACCGAAAACCGGTAATATCAGCACATCACAAGGTCATCAAGAGACAAGTATAACTGGAAGCATATGTTCTCAATCTCAAACATTGAGGCCACTATAGAGAGAAAAGAAGAAGAGAGAAAAAATGGAAGCATATAATCACCAAGGTCGGGAAAATTTCTAATACAGTGTTTGATGCATGGGATAAGACATTATGGAGTAGCAAGTTAATATAAAAATATGATTATAAGATCTGATTCGACAGACTTTATAAATCCGTGTTGGATCAGTTATCGTCAATAAAATAACAATAAACTAGTTAAAGTACATACTTGAGTCCTCAGTGTCATCAGTGCGAGCAACCACTGGTGGTAGTTGAAGATCTGCATTTATATTATAAATTAGCAAAATTTGAAAAGAAAAAAAAATAAAATACGGATGTGAAGATTTAGAATATTTTTGGCAAAAAAAAAGAAAAGAAAAGATTACCATCATGAGGAAGAGTGTCTCTCATCCATTCCTCGTCCACAATGTCTATAAGTTTCCCCAAGCTTAAAAGTTCTGCCATATGGCTTCCTGCTCATGATACAGTCAACGTCATTTGATCACTTTACATTTTGTTAAGTTCTATCATGATCCACCAGTGATCCAAATTCGTAGATTTTGATTTCAATCTATTTGCTATTAAGAAGCATCAGACAACTTCATTTATTACTATTACTATTGCTATTGAAGAATGAAAATTAAATAAACTAGTATTTGTGACTTTCACCTGTTTTAACTGAATTAAAACTAGTACAATGGTCAAATCGGCAGTAAGCGGTCAGGTGATTAAAAGCTAGTTTCCGCGGGTGCTTTTTGACATGATTAAAAGGACTTTCAAATAAATTTATGCAATCAGAAATAAGTAGAAATATGTAACTTTATTAAAATTTAAATGACTACATAAAAAGATTGGACTCTACCAGTAATATAGTCTTGATGATGATCGGAGATGGACTCTACCGAGTCTTAATTATTGTTGCGGTTCTTTTCTTCAAGGAACCACTTCATAAGAACCAAAATGGTGATACTAGAGTATTTGTGGCCAATCTTTTCAATTTCATTGGTCTAACATAAGGTTTGTTATAACTAAATGGTAACGGTTGATATGGTGGGAAATAATAGTTGTCATACTTCGGATAGTATGAGGGTTGATATGGTGGGAAATAATAGTTGTCATACTTCGGATAGTATGAGGGTTGATAACGGCCATTATATCATAGCTAATGTGGCAATTGCTAAGCATCCTATTGATATGATGATTGATGAATATCATCTAGCCGTTGATGAGCCTAATTTGTGCATCAACACTCTCCTGGCATGTTTGGTTCTATTTCTTTGTGAGAATGAGAATGAGAGGGATGAGAACGAGAATGGTAATTTTTTAGCGTCCGTTTGGTTACACATAAAAAGAATAGGAATACGAATGAGAAAGATGATTTTTCGTATTCATTTGAATTAAAAAATTTAAAAATTACCCAAATACTACGATAAAATTTTAAAAATACAAAAAAAAAAAAACACCGTGTAAATGAATCATTACTTTGATTGCCACTAAAGACAACTATTTTGGTAGGAAAGAAAACATATAAAAAAAATCATTCACAGTTCATTCATTTGTGGAATAAAATTAAATTTCATTCCATTCTCACTGGATCGAACCAAACATGCACTCAAGGCCTCTTCTGATCGAAATGGAATATAAAGACAACCTTAACATAGGCACTATGCGTCTATAAGGCATTTATGATTTCACTTTAAATCCAATAAACAAGCTCGTAGTATATTCTCAAGAATCTTCTCATCAATTATCAATGAAAAGTTTTCCAACAGAACTGCAATCATAGAGGCGAGTTCATCTCCAATGTCTTTCTTAAAAACAGTATCGACTCGTAAAAGTTCTAAGAAAGCATCATAGCTCGCGAAGCAAACAACAAACAAGGTCAGATTCATCAGCGATTCCTTTATCATAGTTCATCAAAACGGAAAAGAGGAACAGGTGCAGCGTAAGTTTCATCAAATAGAAAGAAGAAGAAAAAATTGCAATTATTAGGAGCGGGAAAACAGAGAGAGATGGAAAGAAACTCGAGAAAGGTGCAGAGAGAGAGTGAGAGAGAGTTTCGGTTCGGAACATAAAGAAAATATAGAGAGGAAAAGCGGTACCTTCTTAAGCTGCGTGGCGGCTTCTGGCGGAGAGCGGCTAGCACAATCTGGACGGCGAGAGGAGGAGACGCACTGTATGAGTTCTGTTTCTGCGAAAATGTAAGGGCGTTTGAAAGAGTAATGTAACTGTAGACTATAGCTGCCGCTCAAAACGACATCGCATCAACATTAACTGAATTTACAAAAGTGCCACCACATATTTCCTTCGTTCCTTGCCTAACTCCTTGTTCTTCTCTCTCTGTCTCTCTCCTCGCTCCAGCACTATGGATGCTCTAATAGCCTCTTATGGCGAAACCGACTCAGAATCGGAGCTGGAGTCTCCTGCACTACTTCCATCTGCAGAGCCTCAAATCGTTGAGACTGAGAACAATTTCCGTTTGCCGCCCCCTCCTCTCTCCCTCCTCAACCCGCCAAATTCCCTAGGTTTTTTTTTCCTCCTCTCTCTCTGTGTATAATGTCCATTCTATCTCTTTCCTCTTGCTTTCATTTTTAATTTTAATTTTTGTTATTTCTGATTGAAAGGTGGTTTGGAAGAATTACTAGTTAGTCAACCCAGTAAAGTTAGGAACTTCCCTCATGTTGATGGAAACTATGCTCTACATGTCTATATTCCAGGTTCTTTCTCATTTTCCCTTTTGGATTGTTTTTCTTTCCTGATAGGTTTATCTCTTACAAAGTGGACGTAGATGGTCTCATTGTAATAATCAAGTCTAAATCTTTCAAGTTTCATATAGTTGCTTCACGAGTAAATATTTGGGTAATTATTTCTCGGTGCAATTTGCTTGCCATGTGAGGAAAAAAACCAATCATACGGTTGCAAACAATCATTAGTTCACATAAAACCAAATTGCACCGAATTGTACCGAGAAGGAACTGCACCGAATACTTTCCATAATTGGCTGTTATTAACTTTTTCTTTAACAATTTTAATGCCATTAATTTTGTGGGTTTTCTGTATGAAGTTTGATTGTTTATAAATGTAGTTTTATCCGTAAAAAAGTTTTTTGTAAAGTTGACACCTCTTAGTTTTGAAATTATTCTAAAGAGATCATAACAAAGCTGCAAATATCAGGCTATAAATGTAAATTTTTTTATTTATTCTAGACTCCTATCCAGCAACCTTATCAAATTCTCGAACAGCTGAGCAGAAGTAATATTGTATTCTGTATACCTTGTGGCCTGTCATTCTGTGTACTGACCTTAAATAAACTGTTATTGATCGATAACTATGTTTGTATGCTTTCCAGTTTATATACCAACTGCGCAGAAGAAGGAGGTGGCCTTGTTTTTAAAAAAGATCACCTCTCTTGAGCCTGGTCTTCATCTTGTTGACCTTGATATTCCTTTAGACATTCTATGCAAAGAGGACCAAAAGCTTGAACAAATTGCTTTGGGAAGAGAATTCCATATAAGTCTGGGTAGAACTGTGCCAATAAGAGTGCACCAAATCGATTCATTAGTATCAATGCTAAAGCAGAAGATTCAGTTTCAAAGGCGGTGAGATAAAGTTTTCTACTAGATTGCATTTGGATTTTTTATATCTTAGATTCTATGATATGTATTTTTGACCAGTTCCTTTTTTTTTTTGGATGTTGAAATAGGTATTGGATTGATTTTAGCAAGTGGGAGATTTTTGTCAATGATGACAAAACTCGCACCTTTCTTTCATTAGAAGTTGTAACAGAAGGACTGCATGAGGTATGGTTTAGTGCAAAATTAGTATGCTTGGATTCTTATGATTAACTAATTTCTAAAAATTAAGGCCTTAGTTTAGAGTCATGAGAGACTCTATCTAGATAGCGTCTGGTTAGGATTTCAATGAAAATTCACTTCCCAAAGTAAAATCTGTCTTGTCTGAACTAGAGCTTTCTCTGAGATTCTCTAAGGTTGTACGTAGTCTGGCCTCTTTTTATTTGTTTCAGAAGACAGATGAAAACAGGATGATAATATATTAAAGTAATCATGTATATAGATTATAAATAGAATGAAAATATAAATTTTTTATCATTTTTGCTGATGCGACATGCCGATTTGGATGCCCCTTCAGCTTTTTGATAATAAAATATTCTAAGGGGGGCTTACTAGTAGCTTTTTATTAAGTTTTGGGAGTGTAAAATATTTTTAGAACTTTTGGGGGTAATGGCTAGTGTTGGACAAGTTTTGGGTGTTAGTAGCTTTTGGGCCTTAGTCTATCATAAGCTCCATTGTTCACCAATCATTCCCATTCAGAAATTTCCTACAGTCGATCAATTTTGTGGATTCTCTTATTCATAGGTAAAAAAAAAAGTGAGTCATATTTTTGTATATATATTTTCCTGATCCGCTACGAAATGAGTTTAGATATAATCAATGTAGAAATACCTTCTGTGGAACTGGGAGATTTCATTATTTTTGGCACCACAAGGAGGAGATCAAGCTTCTTTGCTTCTCTTCTCTTTCTTGTTAACCTTCTTCCTTGTAACTGCTTTTAGTCACTTGATACATGAAACAATGTTTGAGTGAACTACATTCAGTTCCGAAGAGTGTTTGTTCAGGTGTGATTTAGTTGTAAATTCTCTATTGGATTTTGGATTTTAGTTGTTGAAGTGTGATATGCTTACAAATCTTTGATCGATTTCAGATTTCCAGGCAAATTTGTGCCGTCAACGAGGTTTACAGGCTTCATAATCTGCCTGAATTTTACAAGGTCAGTTATGAATGATCCTATGCTAATTTGTATACTCTTGTTGGTTTTTTGGCTCATATGCTCGTGTAATAGGATCCACGCCCTCATATATCCCTGGCTTGGGTATTGGGTGACGTCAGCGCTTCATTGAAGGGAAGTGTTGAAGAGACGTTAATTAAGAGTGCTCCTGTCGGAGGTACAACACAGAAATGCATCTTTGCCACAAAGTGCAGTGGCATTGAATGTAAGATTGGTCAAAAAACATATAAGATACGCAAGTTCCCACATGAATAGGGCCATACAAGTTAAAACCCTTGTCATAATGTTGGCTCAGAAAGTTGATTAGTAGGTTATTTTGTAGTAGCATGTGTCACTCAACCCAGATGTGGTTGATTTTCCAACTGTAAAGAGAAGTTTAGTCTTGGCAAAAGATCATACATGATTAAGCCGGAGGCCAATGTCACTCTGAATGCATCATAGATTAAGAAATCCAAATCACTGATTCACTGCCTCACATAGAAAAGTTTCAAACAAAATTTATCAAAAGAGCCTGAAATGAAGTCGAGTAAGGGAATACAGGCATTTTCCTCTGTAATTTTGTACACGTTTCAATTTATGTTTTATGTACAGATCTTAATGTTTTGAGACTGAGACGAGCCCACTCTTAGTCGAAGGGATCGATCCGAGGGTCATGTTCACTTGCCATTTCCATTCCAGTGCAAAGACATGTCGGGCACATAACCTGCATGCTTAATCGAGTTAGAAAATCATCAAAGTATGGTTTGTAAATTGTAAAAAATACTGATTTTGCTGGTAAATTTGCATAATACAAAGGTGGAAGGGATAAAGACAAGCAGAATGGATTCAGTTTGTACTCCATAAAGACTACAATTTAAGTTATGTCTTGTCAAAAAGCTGCTTCTGAGGAAAATGGGCAGGCCTAGTTTCCTCCCCGCGTGGTAAACTAGATCTCTGAAAGCCGTTGATTAGCTTCTTTTTTTAAATGAACGGATTGTATCCCACTTTTTGCACATTTATTTTCTCTATTGATTGAACACTCTAATGCAGACAAAAGTTGTAAGGAATCTAACCTTTCCAGATCCTGAACAATTAGAACATCTTTCGGTTTTAGGTAGCGCGAGGGGCTGATTTCCACTGTTTACTGTTGATACCCGAACAAGTGCTCCTGTGCTTGAACAGCGAGCGCAAGCAAGATATCCTGATTAAAACAAATACATGTGTTAAGATGGGGGACAAGCAATCGTCTTCTTAAAAGACACTGAATTCACATAAAATCAAGCCAAAACAATTTCCATCCATACTAGCTGTTGCTACATGTGTTATTATTATTATTATTACTTTTTTTTTAAGGAGATGTGGAATTTTGTGGTGATAGAAGCTTAGGTAATATGTAAGATGACAATCCAGATTCAGAACTACAAGTTTACAGGGTTTTTTTTATTATGGTCAAAGATTACTTTACGGTTCAATACATCACAAAATTAGCATAACTTTAAGGGATCATTACACATGAAACTACATGACAATTGATGATTTAAAGCCAGAATTAGTTGAATGTGAAGTGATCGACAGACTAAGAAAGGTATTTTCAAATGCAGGAGGACCCCCGGACTGAATTTCATAAATGTTTGTAGCCTCGTTGTGATGGAATCAGTTGAGGTACAAATTGAAACAACTATCATACACATAATATTGAAAATTAATTGGGAGAAACATATCATGTTTTATAGTTTTCGCTTTATAGAATACGATAGAGAAAGTGAAGAAAACACTCATACCAGTTCCAAGACAGTATTTGCATCTTTTATGTTCCTGCTGCTTTACGTTGTTTATTTCAACTACCATCAATGCTGAGATCACCCCAACTGCTCCTCCCGAGAAGGACGCTACTATGGGATCAACCTGACTGCATTTTGTAATAGCAACGATAATCAAGACACCAAGAACAGCAACTTGTTCATCTATTTTCTGAGACTGAAAAACCATTGTAATGATGTAAACTAAAGAATAATATGCAAGAGAGAGCAATCTGTGAAGCATGTTTACTTCGCAAGAGATTTCATCGAGCCCGGCTCCAATCTCTTTTAGCTATCCCAATAGGAAGTTATATATGCAACTAGCCCAATTTTGTACTTGATGACATACTAAGAAGGAAATTATGTACTTTATCTAAAGAGAGAGAAAAGAAAAAGGAAGAAAATAGAAACTAGGCGGTCAAGACTCGGGAGTGAGATAAGGTATCAATAATATTAGATTACCTCAATTGCATTGGGAGATGTACACTTCTGATGAAGTCTTCATATGACGTGCCTCCCAGTCCCAATTTCAGTTCCAGCTAAAATATGAGGCCAGAATGAAGAAGGGTGAGTAGATTCAATTAAGTACTAAGAGGTCTAGGATAATCACCTGATAAATATCTCGTATAGAATATGTAGAACAAGCAGCTCTTTCGATTCACGTAAAAACAATACAATTATAATGAAATTAAGATGAAAAGAATTTTCCCTCCTTTTACAGAGAGAAGATTTTAAACATTTTCATTCCATAGGGATAGAAGTGAACACGAGTATACCAAAACCTTTTGATTTAAACTTAAATAAACTTGAGTTGATTTAGGGCTTTCATATAATTTTCTGCAAAAAAAGGGAAAGCCCAATTATAAACCTGGTCTTACAGAGATAAAGGGTCAACGATGCAAAAGCAGTATATAACAGAATTTTAATAGACCAGTAACATCAGCAACTTGCAATTATTTACAAGAAAAGAATTACCGTTGGTGCTAGAAGGCCTCCAAATATGATGATCCCACCAATAAGGGAAAAACAAGTTGCATAATACAGCCTAAGGTTTGCAGAACTCTGCAAGATACATATTCAATATTCACAAAAACATAAGTATGTTCTTTTGGGGTACTCCCATGAAACAAAACAAAAAAATATTTTATGTAAAAGAATAGCAATGGAAGGAATCAAAATTTGAAGGAGCTAAACATGCTTCTGTTGATTTTAAATACTACTATGTAAGGGATCTCACCAAAGGGGGTAAGAAGGGGATAAATGATGGAAAATTGGGAAGTTCATTCTCTTGCTCGTCTTGCAGGACTCCAAGTTCAGCATTTTTAATCCTTTGCTGTATCCTCAGCCTGCGTACCTACACATATGGATACGAAACTAATCAAAAGAAGAAAATGAAAAAAGTCTGCACTATGACCATAGTGCTCAACAATTAGACAAGAATTTTTTTTTTCCCCCTTGCCAAGGGTGGGGGCGAGGGATTGAGGGAGAGATAAATCATGTGCCATTATTGAAGCGTGATAGTAGTCCTCAATAATAGTGGAAAATCATTTTTCTTGCTAGATAAAGTGAGACAAAAGAATCAGTGGTGGTCTTTGAAGGATTATATGGAGAAAGAACATTCAAACTTAGACTCAAATAGGAAAGTAGAGACAATAAATCATGTACCATTATTGAAGGAAATGTTGTACAAAATGTCATAACAATAGGAAACCAAAAGAAATCTTGAGTGCAAGAAAACTTTTGTGAAGGGGAAAATTCAAACAGAAGTAAATTGCGAAAACAAATTGAAATCTAAGGAAATTGAATTTGATTTGACTATGTTGGATTCACTGAAAATAAAGAAATTGTGATCCATGGGAGGGAGAAGAGTAGATATTCAAAGAAGAACTGACTCTCTAATCATTTCAGAAAGAACTATTCTGGACTGTAAAGATAAATAAAAGACCAATGAAAGAAATCTTGGCATATTGACCTGGGGCTACAGTGCTTCTCCCTCTTTCAACTGAGTTCTATACTGAACTAAGCATCATCAACACTGCTATCCAAAAGGCACTGAAGTCTGCCTGTATTTACTAAATTACTTTGCTCATGAACCATGCCGTGATAGTATTGGCTAGTAACTATGTAGCTTATAAAGCATATGTTTTTTCTATCATTCCTTTAAGGACCGGAAGTAAATGGGCAGTGAAAATACAAACAACATTGTGTAATGTCTAATCATTTCCCATATGCAAGAACACAGAGTAATGAAAATATCCCATATTGCTCACCTCCTCCATATGTAAGAAAATCTTGTTTCGACGACTTCGGATGTTATCCTGAATTTCTTGGACTTCCATTTTCACAAAATCCTGCACTGTTTCAGGTCCCTCTATGATACAGAAACTGCATCCAAAATCATAAGATGCATAAATAATATTGGGGAATTGAGAAAAGACTTTTATCAAACCAAAAATTGTGTATGTATCCCACTTTACACTATCCATCTCTCAATAACATCAAAGGCCTTCAAATGCTATAGACGAGATAAGCCAGAAGGAAAAGAAAAACAGAACCATGAAATTATTGATCCATTTGAAATCTATACAGAATTGATCATTCTTGAAACAGGGGTGGGAAAAGGAGCTTATAGAAGAACTTTTTTTTCTTCTTCTTTTTTTTTTTCCTCATAACTTTCCAGCATAGAATTGGAAGTATCAGTTAGTCCCATAGAATACATAAGAATTTTATTTTTACAATTTAGTTTGTCTAAAAAATTTCGTTACTGCAGGCATAAACAAGTTAGACAACTATCAGCATAAGTCTCATTAATCTGTGTGATATGAGAAAAACCAATAATAAAGTTCAATGTATTACCAATAAAAAAGGCATAGTCATATAAAAGAGATATTTGACATTAGTCTCGAGCTTTCATTCTCGAGTATAATTAAACTAGAGACAAACTGTTTTCCCTTTTTGTCGTCAGTTCATAGATTGGAAAAGAAAAGAAATAACCAATAAATAGGAAAGAACAAATTTATTACTTCAAAACCTTAAATCATATAAATTCAAATAATATGAAATTTATTTTCTACTTTTTAGCACACAAATGCACCTAGTTTCATGATTAATAATTCAAAAAGGATTTTGGACAGTTAATTTAGAAATCTTACACTTGAATAGGAATAATCCTAATATTATAAAAAACCAAAAAAAAAAAAAACATATTTTTAATCTATCTCTTCATCAGATAAAAAAAAGGTATTGTTACAAATAAATCCTAAATGTTTGCATTGTTTAATGTTTTTTTCACTTGATTTTCAGTTTCCCTGATTATGTGAAATTCTTATAGTCCATTTGTCAGATGGAAACTCAAATTCAGATACCATCTTTGCTCAGTTCACAAGGCCTACTTATTGGATCGTTGACTTCCTATAGGATCCTGAAGAGCTAAGACAGTAATTTATCAAGCTATAACACATCAACCTCTCACAGTCTCACTGAATCACAAGTCACAACATATAAATTCTAATACATGATAACTTAAGAGAGTTTAAACAATAAAAACTCAAAATAAAATAAATAAAAAATAAAAAACGAAGTGATTCAGAAGCTTATTCTGAAAGTATCGAAATGAAGCAGGCATACAATTTTCTAGCCTTTTCCGATTAAATTCTGAGCAAGCAAACAGATTCATACGAATTACAAGCGAAATGGGAGACACTACCTAGACGACGTTTTATCGGAAGAATCAGAGTCAGCGGACGGAGGAAAAGAGGCAGAAGAAGATGGAGAAGAGTCGGCTGATTCAGAGGCGATGCATCTCCATCGCCATCGCCATTTGGACCTCAATTCGGGCCTTCCTCTAACGCTAACATAACTGACTCTAAAACTAGGCTTCAACAAGTTATACGGCCGAATAAGCGGATTTATTGGGGATGAAACCGCCATAACCCGATCGCAATGAAGCTTTCTCTCTCCTAACCTTAATAGCAGAGAGCTACATAAATTTCCGTTATGTTTCGTTGCTCCCTGCCTTCTGGACCTGTAAGTGAGAGCGAAGAAGAAAGCACTTGAGGGAGAGAGAGAGGGGGCGTACTGATGTAATAATTCCGACGTTGTGGATTGCCACGTGTCCTGATATTTTTCTAATAAATTAATGTTATATTTTGTTCTGTTTATTTTTGTGTGCTAGAAAATGGAATATTGAGTGGAAGGAGTAGGCGGTGGATTCCACAGCAATAGTCCAAAGTTTAGTTAGTGGATATCATAAAATCATAAATCTAACAACAGATTTATTAGTACGACAAGTCGGTCAATTCGAGACCAATTGAATTATTTTTTTTTATAGGAATTATCTAATAATTAAAATAGCGATAGAGTTGAGTAATATATTTTTTTTATTTAGATTATAATTTTTACATTATTTGTATATTTTTTTATTTTAATATAAAAATTAGTTATAAATTGAAAAAGAAAAAAAAAATAGAATAGATGCTTTCTTTGCATTTTGATAAGTCATATTTTGTTTTTTTAAGGTATTTACGAAGCGATGATTAAATTCTCGATAAGAATTATAATGAGAATCGGGTGAGAAAAATAAAATATTTGATTCATTCTTATTTATTTAGATATATAATAAATATATATTATAATATTTTTGAAAAAAAAAATCATATCTTAAGATATTTTGAATTACATTTGTAAAAATTACAGCATATACTCATAAAATTAAATTAAGAAATTATTTAGAAGAAAGGTATCTAAATGGCTTATACTCATTGTACTAGGGTTACTTGTATTTGGAATTGGTGCAAGATTTGTAATTGGGTTAAAATCTTATCTAGTGTTGAGCAGACCTTAATCTTCAATTTTCAAAGACTTAACTGGTTTATTACAGCTATTGTCCTTAGGGTTTAATTTGTACTTAAAATTTGGAAGATTAGGTGTGGTAAAAAGTATGATGATAGAAGTCAATACGTAACCAATTTGTACAGTTGCATCATAAGTGGGTTAGAATGGGAAAGATCTCCCCTTTACAGCTAAAAGATTGGCAATCATCACAGTCTTTCTGATAGTGTGGTATATGATCATTAGAGATCATGAAGACAACCTTACGAAGGCTCTTGTTTTTTATTGGGGCAATTGCACTAGTAGTATAATGGTAGAAACAAACTCTTTTTCATATAGATTATGACATAGTATAATGGTAGAAATCTCTTATAGATTTGTCAAGATAAGTCTTTCTCATTGTTATAGATTATGACATGTCTTATTTATGCTATAAATTAAAATATTTGATGTTTGATAGATTACCTGTAATTTATGGAGGCACAATTTGAATCTTCACATAACACTTTCGCCAGCACTCTGATGAAGGAATTGTCATCCAAGAAGCACATTGGCACTACAGGTGTGTGTGTGATCATTAAGATGAGGGATATAGTGGCCCAACAAAAGACTCTTTAAGGTTGAGATTTGTGAGTCTTTTCTAGTACAATTGATTCTTAACTCACTTCTATCTGAATAAGAAACTTTTCATATATCCTATAAGACGTATAAGGAAGAGTGGTCAGTTAATGAACTTTTGACCATGCGTGTGTAAAAGAAGCATAGATTGAAGGAATAAAATATTGAAAGTGCTAATGTGGTAGCTCATTCAAGGAAATTGGCCAATAAAGGAAAGGGATAACTTAATCAAGTTAGAAAAACTACCATCAAGTATTTCTTCTACAAGAAGATGAAAGCGCATATGAAAAACTACCATCAAGTATAAGAAGTGGCTAAAAAATAAAAGTAATATAAGTTCTTTAGTGTGTTTTGAATCTAATTTATGTCGTCTTTCTCAAGATCCTTAGTGAATCTATGTTGCTATTATCATGGAAAGTCAATGCTACATATATTCAAGAAACAGAGCATTCACATGTGGAGTCGATTGGGATAAATATATTAATTCTCAGTTCTTGTTTCATTTGGAATTTAGAAAGAACTTTTTATGTACCATTTTTTATTAAGAATCTTATTTCAATTTCAAAACTTTTATGATAAGGTTAGGTATTGAATTTTTTTTCTAGTAGTTTCTTTTATTTGTTTCAAGACTACGATATTGTAGGATATTGTTTTATTAATAATGATCATTTTAGACTTTATTTAAATTATTTTCAAAATTTAAATTTGTTAAACTTGCATAGTAATATTAGTGTTAAGTAAAATATTGATAACAAATCTTCTATTTTGTGGCACAAAAAGTTGGGTCATATCTTTATTGAGAGAATAAAGAGATTTGTAAAAGAATGATTTTTGATGTGTTGATGCCAAAATTAAGATTTTAACACAAGACAAGTAATTGTTATTATACTTGAAAAAAAAAAAAAAAACTCGGCCAATGTTGCATTGCGTTAGTCGAATGCCAAACATCTAACCAAGTCATCCTTCAGAATATTGGCATGAAATATGGAGAGTATCAGTTTCACCAAGAAAATGAAGGAGGAAGAATAGCTTAAGCTGCTAAAATCAAGGAAATAAGTTTTTGGCCAAATAGAGGAAAGATTGGCACACAAGGAATGAACCTACACCAAATAACGACCACATTTGACCACAACATGCCTAGAATTAAGGGAAGTTACAAAATGCTAACACAGAAATTAGCCAAACGTGGAAGAAGCTCGCGCAAAAAGAAGTGGTTACTTGCCACTCGAGCAAGCTTGATAGCCTAGTAACAACCTCATTTGGATGAATGGTTTTGCTTATATGTAAAACTCATCACCAACATTGCAAAAGATCCAGTAGTACCAACATTAAAAACACATTGCATTTCAATTCATCACCATCACAATATGTCTCTTATCTTATCATGCCATCATGAGGATTCTATATTGTTATATGACTATCTAATCCGAAATTAGATTTATTTATTAAAATATTATTTTAAATTAATAGATTTTTTTAATTACAACAATATTAATTTATTAAATTTTATTATATATGTATATATAAATTGCCGGCTCATTTAAGCTCATATATAAGTAGGGCCAAACTTAAAATAGGTCGGTCAAACTCATTTCGCCACTTCTACATATTATCACTTTTTATATAAATAATGTAACTCCTAGTCTTGCAAAATTTTGAAAATGAATCCTAGTTAAGAAAAAAAAAGTTTTGAAATGTAAATCGTAAATTATAAAAGTTATATTTATATAATTGTAAATCTTATTTTATGGATGACTTTATAATATTGTCGGACTTGACTCGTAATCTTGAATACATGAATAAAGGATTCTCTCTACAACGCTGGGATTCTGTCCACTTTAGGACTAATCTTTTTGTTGTTACTACCATAGTCCTCTAACAATAATCAGGATTGTCTACACTACGATAGTATCTAATGAAGTTGTAACGATCTTTGTTGTTCGGATCATTACACTATTAATAAACCTTTCCTTTTTAATTATATATATTTTTTTATTATTAAAGAATTAGTTTCAAAAATCATTTTAAAACTTTTATTATAAAAAGGGGGTTTTTCAAAACATTGGCCATGCCTTAGCTATGTACTACAATATATCTAACAATCACTTTTTACCATGTTAAAAGGGAAGTTTACAGTATTGTTATAGTCTTGGTACCACTATATTTGACCCTATCATCGCATTTTCTCAACAAATTATCAAGGTAACTTAATCAATTGTTTATCCCTTAGTGCATATACCATGAAACGTAAGACATGAGCTTTCGCTAAACAAGCACATATATAACTTACAAAATAATTGTAAATGCATATGACGTATAAGATAAGTAATATATAATTGTAAATATTTTTTTTTTAGAATTTTTTTTACAGATGACTTAATTTGTATTATGTAGTATCAAATATTATAAGAAAATATTAATACGTTTAATTGAAAATTGTATCTTTTAATATATATATATATATAAATATTTAATAAAAAAGTCGACTATCATTTAAAAAATAATTAATTAAAAATTTTATTTGAGAAAATAATAAATAGAAATTTATTAAAGAAAAAATATAATTAACATAATTAACAAAATAAATGAAAATTTTAAAATATTTTTTCATAATTTAATTAAGCAATTACTTTATTAAGAAAAAATAAAAATGAAAAATTAGATGAGAAAATAAATAAATGAAAAAGTGTATCTTAAAGAAAATTTAATATAAAAGTAAAAAGAAAAAAAGAGTTGAGAGTTATTTAATTAAATTTAATAAAAATTCATAAATAAAATGTTTGAAATGAAAAAGAATATTTATTCTTTAAAAGCAATACGGAAAAAGAAAAAGAAAATCTTAAAAAAGAATTAATTTAAAATAATTTATATTAAAAAAAATAATTAGATTTAATCAAATCAAATATCCGATATAATCTTAATCGAATGAATCTGATCCGGCCAAATAAAAATATAATATATCAATTTGGATCTCAAATCACTGTTGATCATCCTTCTATATGTGGATCCGTATTCATCTAGATTCATTTGAAACTTGATCTAAAAATACCTAAGTTACGGGTTGGAGCTTTTATAAAATGTTATTAATTAAATAACGTGCCAAATTATTAGTTAAAATCCAAAAAGATAGATTCAATTTGTTAATAAAGAAAAGGAAAAGAAAACTAAAAGATAAATGAAGAGAAGGTGAAATGGCAAGGCATTGGACTTCTCATAATGAAAAAGCAAATGAAAGGGAGGCCTCAGAGAATATATAGTAGAGACATTCATTATCTAATTCAAGATATCAGACAATGTAGGCAATATTTCTCGGGTCATCACCGGCCGATAGTAAGGACACAGACCATGATTACAATGCCGTAAGAAGAAGAACAAAAGGATTGAACAAGAAAATGCATGTGTGAAGAGATACTCTGCTCAGGCTATCTTATCTTCTTCGAGGAAAAACAAGAGTCACAGAAAAATAACAAAAATTGGGGAGGCTGGCTCGTGTAGTAAGGTAGAAGAGAATGGATGTGTTTAGTCTGAGAATTTATAGGGGAAGAAGCATTTTAGGGTTTTCTGTGGACATTTTTATGAATTGGGCCTGCTTGTTTGGTTGTTAGATAACCAATTGGGCCGGTTTGGCTGCCACTGTTGTCAAAATTTTGGATCCCAGATTATTGTACAGATATGAGATTGTTATGGGGGAGATTAGGATGAAATTCAACGTAATATATATAATGAACACTTTAAAATTATGAAATCGTAATAAATATTTTATTTTAAAATTTTAGTTATAATTAATTCTAATTTCCTAAAAAAATTATAAGATTATAAAACTTACTTTAAATATATACAGTAAAATATGGATGAATTAATATTATTAGATTAAAAAAGTTTATTAATTTAATAAAATATTTAAATTATTAAGAAAATTTAACATATTGTTTTTACATTTGAACTAAATAAATTATTATTTAATCGAAGTTTTACTATATATATATTTTAGTTCCATAATTTTATTTTCATATTTTTAAACCAATTTATTTTTCAAATTAATTTTCTATTTCTACATAATGCCACCTTCATCAATCTTCACTGAAAATATTTTAAAATTTTTAATTGGATAAACTAAATTCATGCTTGAAATAAGGTTTTCATATTACTAAATTTAGATTTCTTCTAGATTTCCTTATTCGATCTTTATTTAAATCCCAGATGAAATCGAATCTGAAGATTCCAAATGATATATAATTTAGATAAACTTGTTGAAATAATTAATATAATTTATTAAAATTGAATTTCAAAATACTACTTTTGTCAAAAATTTGAGTTTTGTCAAATTAAGAATTTTTGTCATTCCTACACATATTTGATATATATATATATATACATTGGTTATTATATAATTCAAACATAGCATAGAAATAAGCTTACACAAATAGGAATAGCTTTTACACACCTAAATATATATAGCTCATTCATTACTCACATATATTATAACACCATAATATCATATCTAAATATAGATACTCTTATATATATATTTCAGAAATACATACTACATACTTGATCTCGATCACATTGCTCCAAGCTGCAAATCAACATACATATATTAATTCAGCCATGAGTGTTTCTGTTCCTGCTACTATCAGATGGCGAGTGATTGAGATTCCCAGCTGAACCACCACTTCCACCACCTTCCCCGCCACTCCCGCCACCTGAATTACCAGTGCCAGATCCAAACCCACCACCATGAGCACCACCACTTCCACTCCCATACCCTGATCCCGAACCGGAACCCGACCCTGATCCTGATCCTGATCCTGAACCATACCCATAACCCCTTCCAAACCCATTAGCCGATCGCCCGGAGCCCGACCCATAACCCCATCCACTTCCTGGGCTTGAACCCCAACCCCAGCTATAGTCCCAGTTTGGACCATGCCCCGAGCCAGTAGCACCACTGGGGGTAGTACTTCCCGTCCCACCGTTAGGTTCAGAAGACATATCCGCCGCAGAGTCCACCTTTGCTTCACCAACTGGCCGACTATTTGCTGAGGATGTTGCAATGATCAGAAAGAGAAAAATGAAAGGAGCAATATTGTACATCTCTTTTGTCTTTGATGCGACTGTGATTAATGCAAGATAAGCTAAGGTTGTGATAGTAATGTCAATGTGGCGTATAGTGGGTTGTAGTGCATGAAAAATAAGTGGGGTATTTATAATGTTGGTGAGTGGAGGATGATTATCACTTGTTAGCAGACCACCCGTGAAACTTTTGAATATAGATACAAAATTGTTTGTCAAGACTTTAATAGTGATTTCTTCCACAACACAGTGCCACGTTTTAGATTCCCACCACCGCCTCTAAACTAGTTATAAGTTATAATAGTCAAGCACCTTCTCTAATAGTATCAACATGTCGTAATAATGCGTGTGCTAGCTAGTGTGGTCTCAAATTTTGAATGAAAAATGTAGAAAGTGAAACCACTTTTCTTATAATGATAAAATTATTTATTTTTTATAATTATTTATATTCATTTTATTAAAAGATGTTTAAAATATAGATTAAACCAATTAAACTTCATTTACTAATTAATTTCATTATTGATTTAAATATTTTTCTCACAAGTGGAATATAGAAATGAGAAATTTTATGATTCATACAGTATTTTCGTAGTTTGACGGATGAAAACGTACAACGTATATTTGACTGTGCTGAATGATATAATATCATTTATTAATCTTCAAGAATAATATATAAATCGTATTCATATAAGAATTTCTCAATAAAAATATTAATAGCACCGATTTATATATATGTAAAAAAAAAACAAAAAAAAAAAACACTGATTTATAGCTAAGTACTTTGATATATTTTTATATCAAAACAACTTCAAATAGTATTATCTTTGTTGTTTTGTTCCAACCCTTCTGATGTTTGGAAAGGCAGAGTAGCTAAATGTACAAAATTTTACGTAAGTTTGTTAATAGAATGTTAAATATATACCGTTTGATCCTATTTGTAATTATTTCCAACGTAGAATCAAACACAAAGAAAAAGATATAGTAAATCCTTCTTTGTCTTTTTCTTTTTATAATTTTTAAGACATAATTTAATCTAATTAATTAGCACTTACTAAGTGTAATAATTATTCTTACTTTTTGTAATCAGAATTTTTCAAGTATAAGGTTGCTTAGGTTGCTTCTGGTCAATCAGAGTATAGCCAAGAGTGATTCCTATGTTCATAATAATTTTTCTTTGGCTATAAGGAATTTGATTTCTAGAGTTACGAGTGTTTAGAGAGGGGATTTATCTTGTGTCTATTTCGATGTTCCTATAGCTCCTGGTTATATTAAGGTAGCTTCTTATTTAGATTTATTATCTAATAAATTAAAGCTTTTTAAAAAAAAAAACTAATTAAGCATGTTCTTTCTTTCTTCCTGTCTTTCGTATTAATTTATTAGCTTCTTGTTGTGTTCTAAAAAAAGTTTTCAATGATCTTAAATTCATGATGGCAAAATGTTTTTGGAGTTGTAATGAAAATGATCATAAGAGACGTTGAATAAATTGTTTGGTCTTCTTCTATTTGTACCAAGAAGGAAGTTGGGGATATGAACAATGGTTTTCTCTCCCAAGAGAATCTGGAATCTTGTTCATGGTAATTCTATATAGTGTGATTTAATGAGAAAGTGGTATACTAAGTTTCTTTCTATTGCTTTTTGGATGGATTGTTCTAATAGTTTTAAAATTTGGAAGGTTATTATTATGTTAAGGAGATTTTCTTACACTTTTTGTCATTGGAATGTGGGGGATGAGAATTTGAAATGATAATTAGAGTCATGGTATTTTGCCCTATTCTTTTCAAGATTCTTGTTCCTTAACTTGTTTGAAGGATCGTTTGGATGCTAGAGAGTGTTATGATCTTTACTTCATATGATGATAAGATTCATCAGATTTAAGGATGGTTTTCCTGTTTTATGTTCTTGAGTTTAATAAGATGATTTAGTTACCTAGTAGAGATAGTTTGTTTTCTATTAAAATGGCTTTGGAAAGCATTGGTAGCTATTACTGGGCTTGATTTTCATCCTACGGTAGTAAAGTTTCATTCCGCTTCTACTACTTTGGGTAACTTAGCTTGTACTACTAGAAATATGTTGGTGTGAAGAAGATTGTTGTTTAGAAGTGGTCTTTCTTCAGGTACTTCTAAGTTGTGGTGGAGTTGAATTCTCATAATTTGAAATTGAACAAAAGATAGTGTTTTGTGTGGTTACTCATCTCATGCTCAACCTTTTCTTTTGAAGTTGTATAATTTGAAGTTTGTGCCATCATGAACACGTGGAAACCGTAAACAAGTAGCATTTATCGCAATCGTTGTTAGTTTCATTTTTAGTTGGAAGTTGCAGTTTGAAATCCGACACCGTCCTGCCGACTGCCGGATAATAAATTGACTTCCACAATAATCTTGTAAGGTCGACAGATTTTATCCTATTTCCTTTGTGCAAAGCAAAAGGCATAAGTATCTTGCCACGTGTACATCGTTAACTAGATCCTCCTTTTTTTTATAGTGGGAATCTTAAGGTCCTTGGTTATTGCAAATGTTGGAAGGCATTCCCCAGTCTCCACGTGAGTGCACGGAACGCTCTTGTAATATCGTGAGTGAGATATTTTTCTGGCCATACTCAATTTGTTTCATTAATCATCGAAATTTGTAGTTTAGTACTTTAGTTGAGTTTCTAAGTTACTTATAATTTGTACATTATAAATATATGTAATTTAATTATATAATTTAATTATTAGATAAATATTTTTTTAAAAATTACATCTTAGATAAAAGAAGAATTCTTCTAAAAGTACTCACAAGCTTATATAAACACAAATGGCAAGGTTAGAGGAACAAGCAAGCATGTCAATGGGCCAGCCTTGGACTTAGAAACACTGTCATGTGCTCTAGATTCAAGGCACAATCATTCATGGTTTGGTCAGAGCTCATGTGCATGCAGCAGCTACTATCCTATTTGTCCTACAATCCAAGTTGGATCCTACTCCATGATATATATATATATATATTTTTTTTTTCTTCTTTTTTTGTTTCGAAGAAGATTGAAGCTTCTTCATAAGGGCCCAATTTTGTGCGATCTGTTGAGAAGTGGAGGAGCCATTTTGAGACATGCGCATGCAGACATTATAAATCTAGACGTACGATCAAGAGTTGCTAAACTTCTGACAACGAGCCGGGCCTTCTCTGGACCTCATTAATCAAATTCATTTAGTTGACTTTCTTAAACCTGCGTTTCACTAAACGGTCGTTAAGGAACGTTTGCGTTTCAATTGTTTATAAGGAAAAAAAAATGTGTTCTTTTTGGAACCGGCGATTTATGCTAACATTACATGCTAGTAACAAATAACCGATGCATTCTAATTAGAGGTGTCAAAATGGGCCGAATTTTTTGGTCCGGCCCGTAACCCGGGAGAAAAATTTGGTCCTATGCCTAGCCCAACCCGTTTTTATATGGGCCGGGTCAAGCCCGGCCCAGATATGAGCCCGGACTTGGACAAATTTCCAAGTCCGGAGGCCCGACCCAGCCTAGCCCGGCATACAAGCATGGCTGGGCCATGCTGAGCCTGACCCGGTTGGACCCTATCTGAAGAAATTAAAAAAAAAAATTTGTTAATTTTTTTTTTATTTTACCTCCTTTATAAAAATAATTTTTAAATTTTTCCTCCACTCGAATTTTTTTTATAAATATTCACTTTTTCATTATAATTTTTTCTCACATTTTATCACACACACATTCTCTCTCAATCTCTTATCTAATCTTCTAATAATCTAATTTATAATTAATCTTCGTTCTTCTATAATCCATAGTTTTTTTATTATTAATCTCAATCTCTTATCATTATTCTTTAATCTCAAATAATCTCGTTTATTTTAATAATAATTTATTATGAATATTTTATTTAAAAAGAGTCGGACCTATTTTAGGCCCGGTAAAGCTCGGTCGAACCCGACCCATTTTAAGTCCGGATGGGCTTAGGATAAACTTAAAGGGTTTTCCGGGCCGGACCAATTTTAGGCCTGGTCGAACCCGACCCATTTTAAACCCGGATGAGCCTGGGATAAACTCAAAGAGTTTTTCAGGCCGGGCTCAGACATACATTTTCAAAATCGGCCAAGCCCAACCCAGCTCTGGCTTGACCCATTTTCTTTCCGTGTCGAGTCGGCCCGGCCCATTTTTTCGGACCGAGCCGACTCGACCTATTTTTTTGTGTTGGATCGCTCGATCCTGAATAATAAAAAGCCCTGAAAAGGCCGGGTGACCCGTTTTGACACTTCTAATTTTAACTATAGAAAGAAAGAAAGAGAAATTATTTAACACGAGTATTTTACTATTTTATCCTTACTGAACATTTGTCCTCTTCAACCCACCTGACCCAATTTAGGCTTTCTCTACCACCGTTCTCTAACTCTGATAATCCGTCTCTCTCTTCCTTTGGTGTTTGACGAAGTAGCCGCTCTCTCTACCACCGTTCTATCTACCTCTGATATTTCGCTCTCTCTCTCTTACTCTGATGTTTGACGAAGCAGTCGCTCCCAATCTCTACGCCAGCAGCAACAACTAAGATACAGAGATTGATAGATGTAGAGGGACGGCGCGAGATGCAATACATGTGATTACAGTAATGCGGTCTACTGGGACGCTCGTTATCGTCAAAAAGCAGCCTCCTTCAACTGATATCAACCATACTCTGCTCTCCGTCCCTTCCTCCGCAACTTCACCTCTACCTCCTCTCGAATCCTCATGGTCGACTGTGGCAATGCTTGTAAACTTCTCTCTTCCCATCCCCCCTAACATCATCTCTGATTTTATTTATGTTGAAATTAGGGTTTTTGCTTACTGTATGTTTGATAGATCAAAGTTTACTTAAGCATTAAGTATTAATTTCCAAGTTCGATATGCAATTTAGATCTAAATTCCTTCGAAGCTTCTTCTTGTAATGTCAAAAGTTGAGCACTTCATGTAGAAATCTCGATTTGTTTTAGCTCTTGGATCTGCATTTAAAACATTCATGAGCTTTATTTCTTTTTACTTGATAGGTGTATCCGAGGACATGGTGAAGGATGGATATGAACACATAATGAATATTGACATTTCACCAGTGGCCATGGACCAGATGGGAAAAAAACACGAGAATATCCCCCAGCTGAAATGTAACCCTCCCTCTTGGAATATCATATATGAGTTAAATTCTTTATTCTTTGTTCTGGATTTATTTACAGCACTTTGGTCCCTTATAATGAATTTTTCCCATAACAAAAAAAAAAAAAAATTGAACAAACATGCAAATGGATGTTAAGGATATAACTATTATTTCCCAGATGAATCATTTGTGAGTGTCGTTGATAAAGGTATATATATCACTTTGATTGTTTCATTTCAAAACTAAAAAACGTAATGTTTTCGGGTTGATAATTATGCAATTCTTCCATGTTGAAACCTGAACTCAGCAACTCTCGATTCTCTTATGGTATGCTTAATACTTCACTTTTTCTCATGATTTTCTATTACATCAATTTTATTTGGTTACCTACTATTCTCTAATAACTTCAGGCGCTCCAGATAGTGCTGGTGGAATGCTTAGGGAAGTGAGTAGTAGATTGTTTTCTGATTCCCTCAATTTTATTTGATCATAATCATTTTTATGTCATTCACAAATAAGGTTGTTTGTGGCTTTATAGGCTTCTTAAACTTGGAGGCATCTATTTATCTTTTATAGTTCGGATTTATGTGGTTCAAAATTACAGGACAAATATTTGAGAGGCATGTTCTTCTTTCAAGGAATCCGATTGATGGCGTAGGTCGGGATTGATCTATGAAAAGAAGACATATTAGTTAGTGTGCAGCGAACAAATAAGTAATTGAATTTTTCTACTTAATAGTTTCCTACTTTATATTTGTTACATGGGTGAATATGCCGATTCGAGGTGGCTTGCCTCGGATGAAGAATTGGGGATTAGAGATTTGAAGAAGAACCAGAGAGAGAATCGTTATAGAGGGAATTTAGTTATTTCATTAAATGATGATTCACAGCTTCATGTACTCAACAGTTGCTCCACAATTGTTCAAACAGAATTGACAAAAAGTAACATGTGACTTAAGCTAACAACTGAAACTCAACTTTTAAGATCAAACCGGCATGTAGTCCACTAACTGGGCGGCTCACCAAACGATTGGGCCTGAGTGATATAATGAGCTTGGGCATTGTATCATTATCTTCCCCATCAAAATTGGCCTTGTCTCAAGGTCAAATGTAGGAGACAGACTCTTAAGACCAGTGAACTCCTTCCAATGATAAGCGGCAATTGAATTTTTTTGCACCATGTGCAGCAATAATGGTCCACACTATAGCTTTATAGTTGTTACATCCTATCGAAATTCCATATATAACCATTTATATAGTCCATGGTAATTCGAGCAAGTAGTTCACGCCATTGCACCTCCTAACATCATATTAGCCTCTTTGAAGTTTAAGCATATATAAATCAATATCAAAATGTTGTCCATCCCATGGAATAGCCACATTAGGGCATTACCTTCATAATTCATGGATTCTCCATTGCCAATCATGACTTGAATAACAAACCAACTTCTTTCAAGCTTTGAATGACGTAGACATGTAAAAAACAAACTATTCTTTCCATAGTTGTAGAATATTCCCCTACCATTTCATAAGAATCACGCCTTGCATCATTAAGCAATAACACATACATTAAAAATCTAGCAACATTGCTTCCATGCCATTATTCCTTTTCCCTTTGAAAAGCACATCGTCTTCGATGTGTAATAGTAAAATAGTAGCAACCCATATATCCTATAGCATCAATTCAAGTTTTAGAAAATCAAAAGTCATTAAATTTGAGAAAATATTTCTCACGGACATTCTGTCGAGCACCTGGTATGCAGTAGGAATTTTCATACTGAGAACCAGATCCTGGATACTAATATTTACCCAATTTATAGCAGTGAAAACCAAATAAACATCATAATCTAATACTTCAACCAATTTCGCCTTCAATCTCAAAAACATACTCAATTGAAAATAGTTCTTGTATCTCTTTTTGAGATCGAGATGTTGATAAATGTGGCTGGGAAATAGAGCTCATTGATCAAGGTATTAATCTAGAGTAGCCTCTTTGTGCTCAATCTCCACGTAAATATCATATGCCACTGGATCTCCAACGGCGTTTATGATATTGCTTGCCTCTAAAAAAAATAGTAGTGTATGATATTGCTTTTGTGTCTCATTTTTTGGGTAATGATTTGTCGTATGCTGGCAAACAGTGTGAACAAACAAGGATGCATGAACGGATTCTATTAACACATCCGGAATTTTCAGATCTCGTGAGATTTTAATAAAATCTTCAAAAATTTCTTGAATCAACGGATTGAGTTTATTAGTGGCTAGATCAGCTGATTCAAGAATGTGAGAATCTTCAAAATTTTGAGGATCTTCGTACATTGACGAGCCAAACCGAAGTTTAAAAGCACTTAAGAAATCCGGTCAGGTTGTGATGAGATTGTATTCGCGCTTCCATTCGAAACAGTCCAGAGCATCTCCATCGAAAAGATAAGAAGCTATTTTGTCAAGGCGTCGAGGATCTGTAACCGAGTAGTAATCAAAATAGCCGTTGGGCTTCTTGAATCCAATTAGCCGGAGGGTCTCCAACGAATTTAGAAAGCGTAGGAAAATGCAACGAGAGCACCATTATTGTTACATGGGTGAATATATTGATTCAAGGTGGCTTGCCTCCGATGAAGAATTGGGGATTAGAGATTTGAAGGAAAATGAGAGAGAGAGAGAGAGAGAGAGAGAATCTTTAGAGAGTGAATTTAGTTATTTCATTACTCAACTTTTAAATTCAAACCGACATGTAGTCCGAAAATTGGGCTGCTCAAAAAACGATTGGGCCTGATAATCTTACTATCATTACAGTTTTCACTACGATTGTCACACTTATCATTCTGGGCTTATTATACATTTTAATACTAGTAATTAGCTTACGCAAATAGTAACAGATTACACATTTACATATGTGAAATATGTTATAACATCTTTATATCATATCTATTTATACATTCTGATCTTATGCATATTCCAATAGGACATACTATATACCATGACCAAACTCCAAGCTGCAAATCAGACATCGTTGTTTCTGTCCCGGCAATAAGGTTGGGAGTGATTGACATTGCCACCTCAATAACCACTTCCATCATCCGAATCATCACTCTCGCTACCCGAATTACCCGTTCCAAATCCAAACCCACTACCATGATCAGCACCACCGCTTCCTTCACCCAAATCGTCACTGCCGCCACCCGAATTACCAGTGCCAAATCTAAACTCTCCACTTCCAGTCCCATACCCAGACCCTAATCCCGAAACATACCCATAACCCCTTCCAAACCCTAATCCCGAAACATACCCATAACCCCTTCCAAACCCTAATCCCGAAACATACCCATAACCCCTTCCAAACCCTTCAGTTGAATGCCATGAGCCCGACCCATAACCCCGTCCATGCCCTGGGCTCGAACCCGAACCTGAGTAATTATAATCCCAGTTGGAACCATGCCCCGAGCCACTGGCTCCATCGGAGGGAGTACTCCTAGTCTCACCATCAGGTTCATAAGACATCCGCCGCAGACTCCATCTTTGCTTCCTAACTGGCCTACTATTTACTGAGGATGTTGCAATGAGAAAGAGAACAATGAAAGAAGCGATGTAAGATAGCGGATTGTACATCTTTTTTTTTTTGTCCTTTCTGATCTTTGATGAGACTGTGTTTAATGCAACATAAGCTAAGGTCGTGATAATATGTTGGGTATTGTGGTGGTTTATATTGGGTTATGGTGCATGAAAGTACGTCGGTATTTATAATATTGTTGGGTGGAGGATGATTACTAACATACCACCAATGAAATTTTTAAATATGATGCAAGATGTCAAGAATAGCTTCATAGTGATTTTTACCATAACACAGAGCTAGTTTTAAGAATCAACAATGAAAGAGCTCTAGACAATAATGAAATAAATGACCAGCGCAACACAAAAATCCTATTCATTAACGGAAAAGCTCTAGACAACATACACCAAAAGTTGTTAGTGCAATCCGACTAACACATTTATTCTTAGGAAAACTTCTCAGCCAATATTATTATGATTGGAAATCGATTGCTGTACTCGAATATCGAGTTTATTATCGTGAAAAATAAATAGTAATTATAATAATTATTCAAGTAATATAATAAAAGTAAGCTCATTGAGGTTGTTCTTACACAAATTATTTGAACGCACAAAACAAAAATGATGAACTAAATATGAAATTTAATTAAAAAAATTAAAAAAATTAAAGAAATCAACCAAAACACAAAAACAAGTTGAAATCATAGACAATTCATAAAATATGTTACTAATTATTTATTATCAAAGTTGATGATTATAGACAATTCACGGTATATATATGCAAGTTTAAAAGCATAAGAGTAGAGTACAAATTTTTAAGAAAATTTCAAAGCAAACAACTGCACAAGTCATATTAGCACACTTAAGTCTTTCGTTCATTTCACAGTAAGTAAATTGCATGCATCATCTCTTCATCTACACATGGACAAAAACATTCAAATGGTTCAAAAGGCTTAAAACAACTGATGCATATTCACTAAATTTTCTCTTAAGTGATTGAAAATTTATCCCTTCTATTGACATTCCTGCTATTTTCCCAAAGTTGGTTTCTAAGGAAGATATTTTGACCTCTGACTTGTGCACTATTTTTAGTCTACAGGCGACCCCGACAATAGAAATAGATTCTCAAAATTTTATTTGGATCTTCTATAAACCTTTTCACCAAGATCAAGATCATGTAACCCTTACAAAAAGAATTAAGGTAAAAGAACTTAGTTGTTCTTTGTGTACTTAATGGTTAACCTTCTTATCGTAGATCACCTTGACCTATGCTTCCAATAGAATGCTTCAAGGAAGATTGCCGCCTAAGTATTCGGTTTCTATATTGATCTATGTGAACACATGAAACCCACAATTTTTCTTAGGTTAGAGCATTCAACTCATTAATTGTCTTACTATCATTTGGAAGGAAAATGTTATATCTCTATGTGGTGGATGACAACCTTAGGGTTTCATCTCATTGGTGTTGTTGTACACCCTATGGGTCAAGAGGGTCCTTTTATAAGTCAGGGCCACTTCCACTTAGGCTACAGTTTAGCCAACTAACTATTAGTTGGAGAACTAGGTTTAAGCTGAGGAAGAGCCATCGGTTTGGCACACTACTCCTAGTGGCCGACTAAATGGTGAAATGTCCTTCATTTGGGCTCGATAACTCGTAATGATGAATCTAGGCCTGATTCTTGAGTATTGGTTCGGCCAGTTAATAATTAATGACGTACCAGGGTACAATAATCATTTAGGCCCTTTTAAAACTATTGATTAATTAAATAAAACCATTAATTAATTTAGTGGCCTATTGAATGAATGAATTAATCCTCAATTTATTTAATGTCACTATTTAATTATGCTGCTAGAAATGCATGATATTAGAATTTATGAATCTATTAAATTTATCCAATTCTCGAAATCTCATTACCAGCATATCCCAATATTAACTCTTAAAATATAATTTAATTCTACTTAATTAATTTTAGTACAATACTAAATTAATTCCAACAAATTTGGCCCCTTTCTTTCTACTTGCATAAGTTCTTATGATTTATTTATGACCTATTAGGTGTTATATCACACTAGTACGAGAGATTCATAACCATCATAATCTTACTTGATTCCTAGTCAAATTCATTTAACTTTATAGTACATCTTAATTCAATTATCTTATTATTAGTTAACTTAAACCTCAAAACAAATATTGGCTTCTAATAAAATATCAAGGTCATCCATGATATGAGAAGTGAGACATCTTGCATAAGGACCTATTACAACTTGTTGACACAAGAATTTTTTGGCAGAAAGTGATTAGTTTAAAGTTTGAAATAAACTCAAGCCGGTTAATGATAATTAAGCCGACTGATTAAAATTGGATAATTAAATGATCGATTAAATATAAGGTTGGCAGAGTAATAACTAGTTTTGACCAAACACAGAGCCTTTGACTTAGTCAAAACTCGGCCAAAGGGTATTTTCCCCTCAAAGAGCTAGAATGTCACAAGGATGGGTGAGGTCGCGCAAAAACTGACCATAGATCACTTGTGTAAGGATCATGGGTGGTTCGATCTCAACCTTTCAAAGAAAAGACTAAACCATTGTCCATCTATTTGGAACTTCGGCCGAACTAAAACATCAATTTCGGTTGAAACTTGGAAAATAATTGAGAAATTTCTAGGATTCTTAGTACACTAAAGAGGCGTAGAAGTCGACCAACGAAAAGTGAAAGCCATTATGGAAGCTTCCCATCCTAAAAAAGAAATAAGCTTCAAAGGTTGTTCGGCCAAATTAACTTCCTTTGAAAGTTTGGCTGGAAAAACAAAAGTGTTTTGCCTTCTCCTAAAGTTATGTGGAGCGTATGAGTTCTGCTGGTCGGTCGAGCATCAGGCCTCCTTCGATATAATTAAACACTATCTCGCGACTCCTCCAGTACTAGCTCCTGTGGTGAAAGGTAGGCCGTTACTATATGTTTCGACCACCAAAGATTCTATCAAAGGATTACTTGCTTAAGAGAATGACGCTAAGCAAGAACATGTGGCTTATTATTTGAGTCGAGTTTTACAGCCGACTGAAACGAGATATTCTTCGATCAAGAAGTTGTTCTTGGTACTATTTTTCACGGTGAATAAGTTACAACATTATTTGTTACATTCTCAAGTTCTTATAGTCGCTTGAACAGATCTCATAAAATACTTCTTATCTTGGCAAATTTTGAAAGGCTGATTAGGTAAATTGGCACTCGCCTTGGCCAAATTTAGTCTACAGTTCGTGCGTTAGAAAGTTGTTAAGGAACAAGCCTTGGCCGAATTTTTAGCTGACAACCCATTGGTCGATCACGTGTCGGTAGATTTGGATGACACTTTTAAGGTACGTTTGACCACGAATCAGCCATGGGAATTGCATTTTAATGGATATATTACTTTGTTCAATGACTCCCAATTGATCGTCAAACAACTCGTCGGTGAGTATAAATGTATAAACCTAAGCCTAACAGGGTATTTCACGATCGCTACTCAACTATTGGATGATTTTGAAACTTGGAGTCTTGCTCATATCTCTCAGTCTTACAACATAGAGGTAAATGGCCTAGCCTAATTAGCTTCCAGGTTACATCTCGTGGACGAAGTATCTTGAACTATTACCGTTTATAAGAGGTTACATCCGTGCCTCTCATCCCGAGAACTAACCTTTGATGCCTTTGATGTGGAAGGGCCTAATTCCAGTGATTAGAGAATGTTGCTAATACAATACCTCTAGAACCTGCACAAGATCTTTCCTCAGATACATAAGGCATCTAGCCTTGAACTACATGTTGAATGAGGTAGAATTCTACTAGTGAGGGTGAGGTCAAGATGGCTTGCTCTTAAGATGCTTTGGTTTTGTTGAAAGCATACAAATAATAAGAGAGGTTCACAAAGGAATAGGTACCCATAAAGCTAGAAGAAAAAGGCGATGATTGATCCATCAATATGGATTTTATTGGCCGACTATCATGAATAATTTTGTATAAAGTATGCCACTATTACTGAGCATGTCAAAAGTTCAGTCCTCTCCAGTGCTAGTCTGCCTTCGAAATAAGCCTAATAGTCAAACAGTGGCCTTTCCAAGGATGGGAAATTGACACCATCAGGAACATCTATCCAGAGTCAAGCAAACACTATACCCAAGTCTAGGTGGCTATGGACTATTTCACCAAATGGGTCGAGACTGTTCCACTGAAAAAGGTCGATCAAACTGAAGTGATCAACTTCATCAAAGAGAACATTATCTAATGTTTCAATGTCCTAGAAACGATAACCACCGATAAGGCTATACCTTTCACTTGAATCCAAATGACTAAGTTCGCCAAAGAGTACAGATTCAAGCTATTGCCCTCTACCCTGTATTACGCTCAAGCTAATAAGCAGGCTAAGTCTACTAATAAAGTAATAGTCAGGCTGATTAAGAAAGGTCCATTTTTGCGAACAATCAAAATTGGCTAGTTGTGGTTCTTGGAAAATGGTCACCTAATTGGAAAGGTCTATTTCAAATCTGAGATGTCTTCACTAACAATAAGTATTGGTTGGAAAGTTTAGAAGGTATATTTTATCGCAAATCGATCAATATAATCTACCTAAAGTCGTATTGGCTAACTTTGTTCGAGGTTGGTCATAGTTTTGAGTAGTTGAATCCCAAAGAAATGGTCAGTTATGCTACCAGTGATGGTAAGCCGAGTCAGCAAAAGAAAAATGGGAAAATTTGAAAAAGATAGTAAGATCTCCTAGGAATTTGATGAAGAAAAGAGAGAAGTATGATAAAAGTACAAAAAAGGGACTACTCTACATGACGTTCGACAAGCTTGGTCAAAATTGGTGGGGAGTAGGACTTTTGGCCAAGTTCGGCCAAAATCACTTATTTAACCACCTGAAAATTTGGCCTAAATAAATTCGACTAAAGTCAGCCAATTCGACTAAAATTAAAGGGTTTGTAATGAAACCATTTGAGTGAGATTAATTATTTGGCCGTATTTTTTCCTTGGAGAAGCATATCATCTCGGTCAAAAGAAAAGTTCTATCAAACTTGACTGAGAATTTTGATTGAAATAAAATTTTGGTCAAGATTTCCCAAATGATATTCAAATATCAAATAATCTTTTGAAAGATATTATCATGGAGGAAAATCCTCTAAAGATAATTATTTTGGATTATCTAAATTGTCTTGACTTATTTTGGATTATTCAGATTATTTTAAATTATTTAAGTTTTGAATGTGATTCTCCAATGGTCAAAGTATCTGTAGATATTGATCATCTTGGCCGATTAGTCAGAACATTTAAAATTCAAAATCCTATTTTATTTTTTGATTCCGGAAAAAACCAAAGTTATGGAATTTACACAATTATTATTTTTGGCCATAGTGGCCAGAAGAGAAACATGAAGTGTCATTGTTATTAAAATATCAGCTGATTGTCTGAAAATGTTATTAGAAGTTCAAAAAAAATTTTGATTTTGACTGGAATGGACTAAAAAGTTGGTTAAAGCTGAAGTAAGAATAGACTCGTAAAAATCAAATTAGTCGAAGGAAAAAGTCAATCTTATTTTTTATTTTAAGATTTTTGAATTTAAAAATTAAAATATTTTTCCAATCATTGATAAAATTATATAAAACAAAAAATATAACTTATTTTAATATAATAAACTCCAATCCTCACTTATCGTTTGATTAAACCATTACAATCTTAAAGGTAGTCATTGTTGGGCATTATCAAACTCACTGATTCGGTTGACGAGAACTTGTGGTTAGAAAGCCTTAGTTTTTTACCCACACATTGCACACATTGCTTTTATTTATAATAATTATTTATATATTTTTTTCTTCATTAAAATCTATTAACACAACCACACATCTACGCATCAATCACTGATCACACGCCAATAAACATGACAAGAATCAGACATCAACATCAATATGATTAATCCAACACCGTTCCTCGTTGTTTCAATTATAGTTGGAAGTTGCTGTTTGAATATCCAACGCCGTCCTCCTTCGTGCGAGAAAATAAATTGACTTCTATATGCTTGTCGCGTATACAGATAAAAATTCTTTTTTTTTTTTTTTTTTTTTTTTTTTTATAGTGGGAAAATTAAGGTCCTTTCTCATTATTGCGAATGATTTCAAAGCTTTAATAATTGTCCTATTCAAAGAAACCATTTTGAGAAGTGGAGCAACCATTTTGAGACATCTAAACGTATAATCACTTGATCTTATCCCTGTTCGTGTATTCGATTAGGTAATAGTAAGAAAATTAAATTTAAATGAAATTTAGATAAAATAAAACAAAATATTAATTATTTATATTATTAATATTTATTATATTATTATTATTTTTTGAAATGGGAGGTTTGTTGCGTGATTCGCTTCATGAGAAGGAAGTTAAAGATTTAGTGGATTAGTTGGCAGCTCTAATAAGCGTGCAAATGAGATCATAGCCGACATGTAGCCATGTAGGAGTTGGTCTTGACGAATTGTCCAAAATGTGGATTAGGGAACTGGGTAGTCTGGGGACCACCTTCTCGACTTCAAGAATGGTCTCCATGGCCTATCAATTGTCAATACATTGAGTAGTGGATAATTTAATGAGGTGAGCAGGTTCCACTCTTTAGGGTATAAGATTAAATTTGGAATTTAGGTAACGTTCGGTTCCACTCAAAGGTGAGCAGGTTCTACTCTGGTGTGGCTGTTCTGGTTGTTGTGTTTTTGGCCTTGGTAAAGCCTCTTACTATTAGACACAAAATGATTTGGGCGGTAAGTGACTCGGATTTGTTTCTTCTGTGTTGGATCTTCTGAATCAGTCAACTGAAACTCTTCTTTTGCAAACAGATTCTCGGATTTGCATAAAAACTAATGGAATTGGTCAAATACATATTCTAATTTACGAGTTAATCTTTGAATTTTGCTAAAAAATCTTTAGGCTTGATAAAAATTCCCTCTAAATTTGCAAAAACATCTTCAAAATCAGCCAACCAAAAAGTAAGGAGAATTAAGTCACGCGACCACATGGGCCGGATGACCCACATGTCAGGCTAGCTAAGGGTCAGTTGACCAACCTTGGCCACCCACCTTTCTCAGTCATCCATATCAACTTGGTTGCCCGATCCCTTAGTTAGCCAATGTTGGCCAAGAGTGATCCAAGAATTGGCTAATTCCGTCTTTTTTTTTCATTGATTTTTCTATTTTCTTATTAAGATATCCTTCCAACATATTTTGAATATTAAAATACAAATTTTTGCATTAACACTATATTAATGATATTGTTGTTAAACAATCAAAATATCAAATCATCTAATGGATTTGCGGAAATCCTTGAGCGAATGAGGGCCCCCAAATTAAATATGAATGCACTAAAATGTGTCCTTAGGGTAACAGTGGAGAATTTGTTTGGAATTCTTAATACATCAAAGAGGTGTAGAAGTGGAGCTACAGAAAGAGAAAGCTAAGGTATTTAGCAGCCCCCTAAAACTAGGATGGGTTTCATTGGTCATCCAAACATCAAGTCAGTTTCGATGCAATTAAACATTACCTTAGGACTCCGCTTGTATTTGCACCGAATATTTCATTGGAGGATTACTTGCTTAGAAAAATGATACAAGACAAGAGCAAGTAGTCTTTTATCCAAGTTGGATTTTGGTAAGATCAATCTCCTTGCAAACCCTATCCGCATTAAGTCTGTAAGAGTCGAGGTCGTAGATTCAATGGAGAAAACTCCCCCAACCACACTTGCTATGGCCCTTAACATCAATATATTTTGTAGAAAAGCCTTTTATAGTTGATACCTCTCTTGTTAATGCTAATAGCATATCCTTCTTAAGGATAAAACGAATGAGCAATGAACGAGAGTCCAATAACTCCGTGATAAATTCATTTCTTTCGACCAATTGGAGTTCAGTCAAAACTAGTTCATTTCTTTTCTTATTTTACAATAAATTCAATACATATTTTGGCCTGTGATAGATTTATGATGAACTAATAATTATTGCAAAGACTACAATGCAGGCTCTCCATAATATCCTCAGATTTATAATTTATGTTATTAAAGTATTTATTAATATGTACTGAGTATGCATCATCAGTCTTAATGCTTTTGAATCATCGATCACCATTTGAATGATTTATGCATGTTAAGATAAATAGATGATACATGCAATTGGCTTACTGGCCCTGAGACTGAAGTTTGGTAATGTTAACTTGTGTGGTTGTATGTTTTTGAAAGATTATTGAATGTATTTTGCTCATATGCTTTTAAATTCGCATAGATTCATGAGAGGTCTTGGATATGTTAGATATTTGACGTCAACTTGGATGGTAAATACTTTTTAACATGTTTATAAAGGAGTATGGATTGGTTAGGTAAGTTTAACATGTTTTGGTTGATTTTTGTCTTTATTGATTTCTTAATTAAATTTTCATATTCAATTTATCATTTTTTTCTTTCTTTCAAATAATTTAGGGTTACAACAATTTTAATAGATAATATATAAATAGTTTTCGTGGTAATAATGACCTTACTTTTATTGTATTGTATTTTTGGTCAATAGTAATAAATGTAAAAATGAATAAATGCAATTGATGAAATTATTGGAACTTTTAAAATTCATTTAAAAAAAAAGAAATAAATGAAAATGCTTTAAAAGAATATATTTAAAAGGAAAAAAAATTAATTCTTATTCCAAAATCAAATCAAATCAAAACAAATAAAAAAAAAAATACTAAAAAACGTGAAATATCATTAAAGAAAGACTTAATAATATCTAAGACCTGAATTCGATCAGGTCGGTTTGGACCGATCCAGTCAAATGGGTTTCCCACTTTGAATGATCCAATTGAGAACAACTTTTGGTGTGTGTTTGTTGAGATCATTCTTCGTTTATATTTATATCAAAAAAAAAGTTTTAAGATTTTTTTCAAACAATTTTTACAATTTTTAGATAGATTTATTATATGTTTTTAGTTTGTAATTCATTTTTTCATTTCAACTAAGTACTGGTAGGATCACACAGTATCTATTTACTATCCTTTTCACAAACTTTAGTAATACTATTAGAACATGTTTCGATATAAGATTGGATCAAGGTAGTTGCTGTTCATGACCTATAAGTCGGTGCATTTATATATCGGGTATTAATGTTTCTACCGTCCACTCCTATGAAGATTTGAATAAAGAAAATAGAAGTCAATTGGTAAATGATAAATTTCGAGTCTTGAGATCAATTATTTCTTATACTTATCGTTTGTTTGTGATCAATATTTTAAGCATGTTTTTATCAGTAATAGTGCTTGATTAGTATAATATATAACTAGTTTAGAGGAGGCGGTAGGAATTCTTAAACCTAGCACTCATTTGTAATGGTAAAATCACTACAAATCTTTACATTTTGGATCATATTAAAAAGTTTCACGGGTGGTATGATACCTAATCACCCACCCAACCACATTATAAATACCCACGTATTTTCATGCACCATATAACACAATATAGATTACAACAACATGCAACAGTACAAAAAAAAAATAAAAATAAATAATATGTACAATTCGCCATTTTACATGATCGCTCCTTTCATTGTTCTCTTTCTTATTTCAACATCCTCAGTAAATAGTAGGCCAGTTAGCGAAGCAAAGGTGGAGTCTGCAGCGGATATGTCTTCTAGACCTAATGGTGAGACATGGAGTACCCCCTCCAATGGAGATATTGGCTCGGGGCATGGTCCCAACTGGGACTATAACTGGGGTTGGGGTTCGAGACCAGGAAGTGGATGGGGTTACGGGTCAGGCTCAGGGCAATCCGCTGATGGGTTTGGAAGAGGTTACGGATACGGTTCGGGATCAGGATCTGGGTCAGGTTCAGGATATGGGTATGGGAGTGGAAATGGTGGTGCACATGGTGGTGGGTTTGGATTTGGCAGTGGCAATTCCGGTGGCGGGAGCGATCGCGATTTGGGTGAAGGAAGTGGTGGTGCTCATGGGGGTGGGTTTGGATCTGTAATCGGTAATTCCGGTGGCGGGCGTGATCAAGATTCGGGTGAAGGAAGTGGTGATGCTCATGGTGGTGAGTTTGGATTTGGAACTGGAACTGGTAATTCAGGTGGTGGGAGTGATGATTCAGGTGATGGATATTCACCACCACTTACATCTTATGGTTGTAAAAACAACCGTGACTGAAGTAATATATGTTGATTTGCAGGGGAGAAATAGGATCAAGTATGTAGTATGTACTATTGAAATATACATAAAAGAATATTACAACATGCTTCATATATGTAGGTGTGTGAGCTGTCACTATATGCGGATGCTTATTTCTATGTATACCAGGTTTGAAATGTATGACAACCCCAGAATGAAAAGTGTGACAGTCGTGGTTTTGCGTTGATATTAAAATTGGCACTTTGCTCTATGGCACGTAAGTCCACAGGTAACCCGGTGGAAGCGGATTTTAAACATCTTTAATCCTTATCGTTCATAAACGCATTTTTTTGAGGGAAAAAAAATTAAGTTGATGCAGTTAAAATGATAAATCATAGAATATAAAGTGGGAAACTCTTTTAGAAAAAAATTCAACAAGTTATTTGTTCGCTGTGTGCTTAATCAGATTCCTTGAAGGAAGAACAAGATTCTCAAATATTTGTCTGCTAATTTTGATCCACCCAAATTCTAACTATTTTTAGTTCAGCTGTTTAGGGAATTCAAGGCATGAACGGTAAGAATTTCAATTGAAAGGGAGCCCATTGGAAGGGAGTTTATGTGTGAAGATTAAGTTATAAATCACCTACGAGAAATTCAAGACCATTACCATTTTATTTGATTCTTAATCAAACATGTTTAACTTTAAAATAAATTTTAAATTAAATAATTAATTTAATAATTTCAACGATTAATTAACTTAATCCCTAGATGACTCCAAAAAAATTCTCAATTATAAAGGTCAGATGAGAAATATGGGGTTTTATATAAAAACATATTACGACTAATACCGTATAATTTAATTCTTTTACTAATATCTCGAATCATTCATTCTACGGCATAACTTAACTACTAAATCCTAATAGATAAATGATATAAATCATTATACATTAATGTAACTCAATCAATGGATATATAGTATCTACTTTCATAATGTACTATCTTCCCGAGATTTCCTCATTACATTAAAGATCGTTATACATTCAAGGAAGTTAATTATCATTGAGGCCAAAATTAGGATTAAGACATGTGGTATTAGCCGTTAGGGAAATGTCATGACCCAAAATCGACCTTGACAGGTGCATGACCGATTATTAAATCCATAAAACCATGCAAGCATTTGAAGGAATTCTTGTGAATTTTGATAATACAGATATATATACCCATATATATATATATATACTAATACTATCTGGTATAATTACATATATGATTACATATATAATTACAAAGTTCCCGTTATTTATATTAAAAAGTCTTTGTACAAACTAACTATTATCAATGGAGCAACTCTACAGTCCATATGAGCCTATACATAGTGTCAAAAGTCGACCACAAAGCACGACATATTAGACCACCAGAACAGGGATATTCAACTCCAATACCAATTCCCAAACGTGTATCCCCTGATGGACTGAATACGATCAAGTATCTAGAAGGGAAATATTTTAAAGAAAAAGAAAGAGTTGAAGACTAAGTGAATAAATATTACATAATTACTTATACGAGACAATTCTTCTCATTAAAATATGCATAAATCATGAAATGAATGCTTAATAATTTCTTACTCTTGTATAATAATATTGTCAATGAACATCCATATTGGCAAACTGAAAAATTATCGAGCAATAATTTCATACCACATCACCATACGTGTACTGTTCACACCAACACAACATAGCAAAGTTCGTAAGAGAGAGAAATTATTCTGCCATATATGGCTACCATAATATAAGAATATCCCCGTGTGGAGCTCCGCACATGTCATATACATATAACAGATCGAAGTACACCAAAGCTATCAAAACTGCTGATAACTACAGTGAATCTAAAGACTTTTCCAAACAATTCAACCAATACATAAATTCATATGAAAATTTTACCAAGCCAGTAATCACGTATTACATACAAATATTCGTCAACATACAATTTGTGAAATAAGAGTTCAATTTAAATTGACACTTATATCTCCATTTATTATGCTTGTCCTTAGACTATATCAAAATTCCTAACAACGAATTACATACAAATCAACCATAATTAACTTTATATTTAATGCACTCACTCAATATGCATGAAGAGTTTAAAATACTTTATGTAATCACGTAATATTAACTCACAGTTGGATACGCCAAAACTGTAAAAAAAACCGATTCAAGCAAACTCAGGCGGAGGGGTCCTCAACGAACCTATTTCCCAAAAAAAAAAAAAATTAATAATTTTAGTTCTAATTATGAATAACTATAGAACCAAATAAGAAATCTAGATCCGCCACCTTCGATATCATAATACTAGTTAGCCGATATTAAGCCTTAACTTCATCTAATCCAATCATATTCATAACTTCAATAGTAAAACACAACCTCTTAAACAATCTGTTTAGTTCCACGGCACGTCCACTTATCGAAAACCTCAATTTTCCTTATTTGATTTTTTTAATGAACCAACATCCCTACTAATCTAACACCACATCACAGTCACTGTAACTCCTTAATTTTCCAGCAATCTCATAATCAGACCATCTATTTCTTCAATTCCCTCAGAGTAACGTGTACTAACCCATTTCTTCAATAACCCTAAATTATCTCAATTTGATTCAACCAACTCTAATTCAGAATTAATCCAATAATATCAATCTATTAGACTATCAGAAACAGTTCCATATAGGCCAAGAAAAAGAAATCGAAAATTTGGGGATTTAGGGTTCTTGCTCAATTTGATTAAGCAAACTCAAATTCGCCATTATTCTATCAATATCAAACTATCAGCATACCATAAATTCTAACATTCAAGCCAAAAAGAAGAAATTGAAACTTTTGGGGATTTAGGGTTCTTACTTCGAGTTGGCAATAGGAGAGAAATTTGATCAAGTTTCTGAAGTTGAAAGGAAAATCGAGCTAAATAGGAGTAGAGATTGAAGAAGCTGCCATCAATTCGTAATTTAAATTAGATATTGAAAATTTGAAACAAAGAGCGATAGAGAGTTATGAAAGAAATACCATCGCTTCTTCTCCTTGCTTTCTCTTTTTTTTTTTTTTTAACTTCTGCTTTCTGTTTATTCCTATCCTACTCCGCACGAACTAAAAGGGAGGATTAAGTTTAGGAATCTATAAATTGACCCCTTAATCTTCCAAGTATTATTATTTAGCCCCCTTCATCTTTCAAAAAAAGAAAAGAATTGACTACTTAATTTACCGACTCTCACAGGAAATGTGATGAAATTGGCCTGATAGGTTCGGCTATTGCGTTGGTACATGGATTAACGGCGTGTTAGATTGATGGGAACAAATTACGTGGATTAGAAGACACACGGATCAAAACATGGAGTTTCTTGATCTCAATGAAAACCTATTGACTGGATCGATCCCAATTTCTCCACCTTCCATGAAAATTCTTTCAGTCTTGAACAATCAGTTGAGTGGAAACATACCGTCTTTCTTTTGCAACATGAGTGCCCTAGAGATTCTTGGAAAGTTAATATCACTCAAAGGACTCAATCTTTCCCAAAATGTTATCATTTATCATATTCCTACATTATTAGGACACTTGACCAATCTCGAATGGTTGGACCTTTCTTCAAACAGATTAACAGGATAGATTCCTGGGGAGCTCCTAGTTTTGACCTTCCTTTCAGTTTTGAATCTTTCGAAAAACCATTTGGCAGGAGCTATACCTCAAGGGAATCAGTTTAATACATTTGGAAACGAATCTTACAATGCAAACTTGGGATTGTGCGGACTTCCATTAACAAAACAATGCAATAGCAGAGAAGAGGGAGAAGTACCAGGTACTCCATTGGCCTTCCAAGAAGATGACTAAAGTTTTTTTATTGGAGTTGACTGGAAAGCCGTGTTGACTGGGTATGGTAGTGGTTTCACATTTGGTGTATTTTTGGGATATCATGAATTTTTTTATAAGAAGACTGCATGGCTGACTAGTAAGAGTCCAATTAATGGAAGAAGAAGAAGAAGAAGAAGATACTTCCAGCCCCAGGGGTGATTGTGAGCATGGACAGTAGACTAATTGATATATACACTATTCCCTTAAATAGTTTTCATTATTACTGTCAATTGTTGTATTTTGATGCTATCACTGATGAAATCACTAAGTAGATTATATAAACAATAGAATTGCTAACAAAACTATTGTCGCCATCATTTGACATAATTCTTTTGATGTAGCTGGCCTATTTTGCTTTGCAGAAATTACTAATAGCATCCATAAATCTTGAGTTCTTTACCAATGGATACCGCATTGTCATTCAGATCTTCCTGCAGCTGTTGTCGCTCCTATGCTTTTTATCAGGAAAATTTGAATTTGGTATTAGAGGGTAAATTGCTTCATGAACATTTCCTTGAACCCATCCCATGTGTTCATCTCACGAAGACCTTTCTCTACGTCGCTATACAATTTTCGACACCAAACTGTTGCGGTGTCGGCTAAATAGAAAGGAACCATATCTAGCTTCTCTAAGTCCTCCATGATCTTCAGAAAGCAAAAGATCTTCCGCCGCTAAAGCCTCAAATTCTTCTTTCTCCTCGCCGGAGAATCAGACTACTCCAGATCAGGTGCCCCCATTATTCTTCTCATCTTCACTTTTAGCAAAATAAATGTTTGTAATTACAGATAGGGGACCAGAACGAGGAAGAAAAAGGAAAGGCCCAGATCTTTAGTCTCTAGTGAGGAGATTCTGGAAGGTGGCGGCGCCATATTGGTTTTCATACGACAAATCGCAGGGGAGGTGGCAGCTGGCCGCTGTCTTTGCTCTCTCTTTAGGCACAACTGGAATCAGCGTCGGCTTCGGTTTCCGTGGCCGAGACTTCTATAACGTTCTTGCCAATTATATTCGTCTAACTTTCTATTTTTGTTGTTGTTATTATTAATTTTTTAATTGTTTTTCCATTTCTGACCTTGTTTTCATTTCTAGATAAGGATCAAGAACAATTTACTAAGCAACTCCTCTACTACCTGGGTGGCTTTGTTGGAGGTATTGCGGTGAGCAGCGCATTGTTCTTTCTCTTATTATGCATCTTGACATTTCTTTCTGAACTTTTTCCATCCAATCTGAATGCCGATTGCCTATTATTCAATGCAAATTGGAACAGTGTACCGTCAAACTCTTGCTAATGTTTTCGTAGAAACTGATATCATGAAGACTAGATTCAGTTCAACCCATATGAAATAAATAGATATTGTAGAACACTTTATTAAGGGTCCATTTGAAATTGGTGTTTTGGTTGTACTGGAAATTTTAAATGGATTTTAAAAAGGGATGAGACAAGTAGTAGAAAAGTCAATTTTTTTTAGAGGTGTCAGTTGGGTGTACTTACTGATGAAACGGTATTTGAAGTGCATCCAAAACGGACACTGAGTCGAGGGTAAGAGCATTAGGAACTCAATGAATCACGTGAGTTAGAGGCCTACCAAATGATAAAATAATTTGCAGAAGAATTTTTTAGACTTTGTGCCAACAAAGATAAATCGATATTTGGTTGATCAACGGCGGTTGTTGAATTATTGAATTTTGTTTTTATCTTTGGTGGAAGCATCTATTGATAGGCTTAAGAGACTTGGGTGGCAAGCTTCCTATCGTGGTCGGCAAGCCTTCCGATTGCTGAAAAATGCCCGTAGGATCCTCCAAAAAATGTCTGCTGGAATCTAATGGACTGATGGCTCTAACAAAAGTCAGAAATTACTTGAGATAGAGAATTGGACTCTGCAGACACCAAGTGGGGCTACAATGGTTGGTTAGAGACTTGACATTCGAAATAAAGGAAAAGGAGCATTTGCTGGTCAGTGATTCAAGTCCTTTTTGTCTCCTGAATTTTTTACCTTCTTACATTGTAAGTCGATAGACTTGTGTGGACTGCAAAATTCACGGTACAAAATTACTTTCACAGGTAATGGGCCCAGTGGAAGTGGTAAGAAATTATATGTCGAAGACATCAGGTTCTATGTCCAAGAAGGAGAAGAAATTCAGCAATCGTACTCTTCAAATGAGGAAGTGTCTAAAGCAGATCCCGGATATGATTTATGTGGCTCGAGTATACTCCTTATAATATAAAAGAATTTCAAACTGAAAATACTTATTGTTAACGAGAAAATCCTTCTACAATAAAGAGATGTACTGTTAATAGTGTGCTTCAAGATCAACTCACTTGCATCCACAAACAAGGAGAGGTTGGGGTTGCTGTCTTCAAACCCCCTCCGATGCTCTAATTAGTACTGAAATGAATGATCTAAATTATTACGCGAGAGTGTTTGGATATAATGTAGAGTTATCATATTTGGAATCCCTCTTCTTCCTTAATATCTTTTAGCTTTTTTATACATGGGGTAAGGATATAAAATCCTAAACCTCTTTATATGTGTCATGCTCTATGATTATTTTCTACTTCATAATTGGTATTAGAGCCACACCCTTCTAACATGATAGAGATATATACTTACTAAGAAATCAGAATAGCCTTCCACTTATCCTCTCTCACTTTGGCGCTTTTCACCAGATGTCTTAGCCATGAGATGAGCAAACAAATATCAAAAGCTCAGCTTCAATTTCAACTAATACTCTACTTAGCCTCCCTCGGCTTCAGCTAACGGTCTATCATCCCACCTAATTTTTATAATACCTACTGACATTGATGTCCTTGGTCACACCGACCCCATTCACTTTCAGCCGAGGACTTTATCCGAGGCTATCCAGAAATCTAGGCCCAACACTTATACCATTTAATATGCCAAAATAAAACCCTCAATTTTTATTTTTATTTTTATTTTTTATATGTGTCATCATTTATAATGAACATAAGAATAGTGGATCCACACTGGACAAGGAAAAAGCCAAAAACAAAAATAAAACAAACAACAAAACAAGGGCACGGATCATGTTATTACATGACGGAGTAAAATATAAGAAGGGGTTAACCCTACCTACAAAAAATATGTTCCTTTGATAAAATTACGGATAAATCAGTTTGGGGTTAAATCATACAGAATAATAGGGTGATTAAATTTTATATAAAATAAAATAAAATAATAATTATCTAAATAGGAGAAATCAAATCTTTAATATTTTATTAGTCATATGTAACCACGTGTACATATTTTAATATGAGTGAATAGATCCGTGAGGAGTATAACATGTGAGAAGAAATATAGTTAAGACCCACATACATATGAATCCTATACCTAACTTGAACTTCTAAAGAAAATTGGGGATGAAGGAAAAGGGTGGCAAAGTCTTCTCCTCAATTTAAACCGTCGTCTCCTATGGTCCTACCTATTATGAGTTTTTCAGACTTTCAGTGCAACTTCCAAGAAAACTCTTTCTTGTTTTGTAACCTGCATCCATTTTTTCATATTCAAGTTGGCAGAACCAGAGGTTTCAGAGTTCAGACACCAAAAAGAAAAAAAATAAAAATAAAATAAATGAAGAAATTGATAACACTTTACTTTTTCATTTGCCTCTTCAGCCATGGAACTTGCTCTGAACCACTTTATGATCAAGAGCAAGCAGTCCTACTATCCTTGGCCAAGTACTGGCAAAATCCACAGTCTATAAGCCACTGGACTTCATCATCCAACGTCTCTCATTGCTCATGGCCAGAAATCAAATGCACTAACCATTCCATCACTGAACTCTCCATCATAAACCTGAACATAACACAAACTATCCCACCTTTCATTTGTGACTTGAAAAATTTGACCCACCTTGATCTCCAATACAATTGGTTTCCCGGCCCATTCCCAACAACTCTCTACAACTGTTCTAAACTTCAATACCTTGATCTTTCCCAAAACATACTTGAGGGCCCCATTCCGGAAGATATCGACCGCTTATCCAGGCTTAATTTCCTCAGCCTCGTAGCGAACAACTTTTCCGGTGAAATTCCGGCATCGATCGGACGGTTGTCGGAGCTCAGATTTCTTCATCTTGAATGGAACCTATTTAACGGTACTTACCCAGAGGATATAGGTAACTTATCTAATTTAGAAGAGCTAACAATGGCTTATAATTTGAACTTTAAGGCAATGGAGATGCCTTTGAGTTTTACCAAGTTGAAGAAATTAAAGTTTCTATGGATGACTAGCTGCAATTTGATCGGGAAAATCCCGGAAAATATCGGTGACATGGCAGCTCTCAACACTTTGGACTTATCTCGGAATAATCTTACAGGGAATTTACCGAGCAGTTTGTTTTTGTTGAAGAATCTTCGTTTACTTTATTTGCACACCAATACACTCTCCGGTGAAATTCCCGTAACAATTGAAGCTTCCGAGTTGACCGAGTTTGACCTTTCGCAAAACAATTTGACCGGGAAAATCCCGGATGATGTCGGGAATCTTCAGAAGCTGACGGTTTTGAATTTATTTTCAAATAAATTATCCGGTGAGATTCCAGAAAGCATAGGCAGTCTTCCGGGTTTGAAAACTGTCAAGCTGTTTGAAAACAATTTTTCGGGCAGTTTGCCTCCAGATTTTGGGCGGTTTTCGGAGCTTGTAGGGTTCGAGGTTTCTTCGAATCAGTTGACGGGCAGCCTTCCGGAACATATATGCAATGGAGGTAAGCTAATAGGCATAGTAGCTTTTGACAACAATCTTAGTGGTGAAGTGCCAGAATCGCTTAGAAATTGCAACAGTTTGTTAATGCTTTATATTAGCAACAATAGCTTTTCCGGGAATATACCGAGCGGTTTATGGACGTTGCCGAATATGTCCTATTTAATAATCAATGACAACTCTTTTTCCGGGGAGCTTTGGAAGAACCTGGAGTTTCTTGATCTCCATGAAAACCTATTGACTGGATCGATCTCAGTTTCTCCACCTTCCATGAAAATTATTTCAGCCTCGAACAATCAGTTGAGTGGAAACATACCGTCTTTCTTTTGCAACATGAGTGCCCTAGAGATTCTTGATCTCTCTAATAACACCATGAGTGGAACCATCCTTCCATGTTTGACTAATTCAAGTAGTCGTCTCTCAGTATTGGACTTGTCAAGCAACAGATTTAATGGCACCATTCCTGATACGTTTCAGAAGAGAAATCAGATGAGGAGTCTTAAATTGAATGATAATCAGTTAGAAGGAGCCTTACCGCCATCATTGAAACACTGTGACATGTTGGAAATTTTGGATGTGGGAAAGAACAACATTACCGACACTTTCCCTCACTGGTTAGAGGCTCTTCCTAACCTTCGAGTTCTTGTTCTTCGAGCAAATAGATTTCATGGGGTTTTGCCCAATTCCAGCAGGCAAATTGTTTGCTTTCCAAATCTACGAATCATAGACCTAGCTCGTAATCACTTCACCGGTCCTCTACCAGTGAATTACTTTGAGACCTTCAAAGCCATGATGATTACAGATGAGGGAAACACAGCTGCTTTCAATGTCATGGGAGAAAAATTTTATCAGGATTCTGTGACTGTAACAATTAAAGGGCGAGAGATCAAATTAGAAAAAATCTTCAACATCTTCACAGCAATTGACCTATCCAGCAATGGTTTTGAAGGAGAAATTCCCGAAGCAATTGGAAAGTTAGTATCACTCAAAGGACTCAATCTTTCACAAAATGTTCTCATTGGTCATATTCCAACATCATTAGGACACTTAACCAATCTCGAATGGTTGGACCTTTCTTCAAACAGATTAACGGGAGAGATTCCTGGGGAGCTACTAGTTTTGACCTTCCTTTCAGTTTTGAATCTTTCGAACAACCAGTTGGCAGGAGCTATACCTCAAGGGAATCAGTTTAATACATTTGGAAACGAATCTTACAATGCAAACTTGGGATTGTGCGGACTTCCATTAACAAAACAATGCAATAGCAGAGAAGAGGGAGAAGTTCCAGGCACTTTATTGGCCTTCCAAGAAGATGACTCAAGTTTTTTTAGTGGAGTTGATTGGAAAGCTGTGTTGACTGGGTATGGTAGTGGTTTCACATTTGGTGTATTTTTAGGATATCATGAATTTTTTTATAGGAAGACTGCATGGCTGACTAGTAAGAGTCCAAGTAATGGAAGAAGAAGAAGAAGATACTTCCAGCCCCAGGGGTGATTGTGAGCATGGACAGTGGACTAGTTGATATATACACTATTTCCCTAAAATAGTTTTCATCATTACGATCAATTGTTGTATTTTGATGCTATCAGCGATGAAATGACTAAGAAGATTATATAAACAATAGAACTGCTAACCAAACTATTGTCGCCATCATTTGACATGATTCTTATGATGTAGCTGGCCTATTTTGCTTTGCAGATATTATAATAGCATCCAAAAATCTTGAGTTCCTTACCAATGGCTACCACATTCTCTTTCGGATTCTTCCAGCAGCGGCTGTTGGCGCTCCTATGTTTTTTAACGGGAAAATTTGAATTTGGTATTGTCAACCAGTCAGTATCGGGGAAAAACCTTTGATTTTTGAAAATCTACAGATTTATGAATGTTCAATCAATAAAATAACTGTCACAAAGATCTTTAGAGAACTTTTTTCTTATGTTATCAAACGTCTTATTATTTCATATCATCCCAAGGAATTGGATGATATTCCGATTCCGATTTATTGTATTTTCTTGTGGGATATTCGGAGACGATGTCTTCGGATAACATCTCTTAAACCGGGATCCGTTAGATTCACTATTCATTCTGCACCAAACATGAAACTTTTATTTTGACGTCTATTGGGGAATTTGCTGATATCTTGGATGGAACCATCTCAAAATTTTTCTCTGATATCCCAGAAGAAATACATCTTATGTACCGCAGCAATGTGAAAAGTTATTCTGCTTCAGAATCTCATGGACTGATAGCTCCAGACAAGAGTCAGAAATTACTTAAGATAAGAATATTCGACTCTGCAGACACCAAGTGGGGCTTACAGTGGTTACAGACTTGACATTGCTGGTCGGTGATTCAAGCCATTGTCTCCTGAACTTTTCAACTTTTTACCCAGCACGCCAATAGACTTGTGTGGACTGTATCACGTTACAAAATTATTTTCACACGTAATGAGGCGCAGCGGAAGTTGTAAGACTTTTGTTAAGGGCTATAGGCTGGTCTTTGGAGCACTGGAAGAGGAAAAATCATGTGTAATGGATATTAATATTAATGCAAATCATAAAGGACTATGGTGTTTGGTTATGACCCTTTTCATTTGGTATACAATATAAATTAAGATGATTCAGCACATCGAATAATTTGTTTGTGTAAGCCGTGCTTGCATGTCTATGACACTTATTTTGACATTATCAAAAGCATAGATGTTATAACATCTTTCATTGGCACTTTGAATATTTTGAAGATCTTAGCCTTACGTGCGCCGAGGAGACACAATGAACCCATTTTCGCATCTCTCATTGCCCATCGTCCTCCTTGACAAGTGCAAGAAAATTTCGCCAAATTGGGCATTCTTGGACAATGTGCAGATCCTTGCATAGAAAACACTTCAACTTCTTAGCCTTGGATGACTTAGCACCACACTTGCTATTCCCCTTTTTGCTTAGGGGTTCGCTAGTTCCCTCCTTGAGATCATTGTTGAAGCTTCCCTTAGTGTCTCTCCCACCTTTACCCTTGTCACCCTTGTGACTACTCTTTTGTTGGAGGTCTTGGATGACAGAATATTACATGAAGCGATATCTAAAGAATCAGACGTTTTACAAAATGCAATCCCAATCCATAATTGACAACCCAGATCAGAGAATTGTTGATGACCTCAATTCTTTCACGGGACAGCACTTTCATTATCATTGACTATTTTCAATTCTGTCATTGACTTGATATCTTTCAGTAACATACTCTATGGCATATATCCTCCACTGTTTGTTGATCTTCTTGTTTATTCTATAGGGGGAACTGCTACTAGTGTTTTAGTTTGAAAGGTTAGATGCTTTTTGTTTACACGACTACCATAGACAAACCACAATCTGTTGGCAGTTGCTGTCTATTCTAAGGCATGCTATCTCTATCAATCTTTATGATGAATCTAAATTATTTTCATCTATTTTTAATCTTGAATTTAGGTCGTTGAATATTTAACTGAATTGGATAAATCTGTTGCTTTAGTTATGTTGCTAATGGATCTATTCTTGCCATATTGACATGATGCTTATGATGTAATTGGCCTATTTTGCTTTGCAGAAATTACTAATAGCATCCAGAAATCTCGAGTTCGTCACCAATGGCTACCGCATTCTTATTCAGATTCTTCCTGCAGCTGTTGTTGCTCCTATGTTTTTTGCAGGAAAAATTGAATTTGGTTTTATCAACCAGTCAGTATCTGCTTTTAATCACATACTTGCTGATTTCTCCCTCATAGTTTCAGGCTCTCAGTTCATTTTCAGCTGTCATTGACCTACTAGGTGCTCTACTTTTCCCTTGTTTTCTTTCTTATAGAGTAGAAACTCTTTACTGAATAATTTTCTGCTTTCATTCAGAAGAAATATCAGTGCAATTGGGGATAAGAATAGAGTTGACTTAAGATCCAAATATATATAAAGCTGACATTTTTGGCCGGTCACCTTTTTATATCAACCTCAACACCGACGAAGTAATGAAAAGGACCCATGTCCTTGATGGAGAATTATTGCTCAAGTCGATCAATGATGTCATTCACGAAAGCAATCGAATTACCGGTAATCACAAGGTCGTCGACATAAACCAAAAAATAACATATGGCACTAGCAGTGTTGTAAATGAATAATGAAGAATCTCCCCGAGAATTTTTGAAATCGAAAGCCAAGAGAGTTGATTTGAGGGCAGAATACCAGGCACGTGGTGCTTGCTTGAGGCCGTAAAGCAACTTTTGAAGCTTACAGACAGAGTCCGGATTAGAGCTATCTGGAAAGCCGGGATGTTGGCGCATGTAAACTGTTTCGACCAAATGACCGTGAAGTAATGCGTTGTTGACATCAAGTTGCCGTAAGATCCAGCCTTACATCACAGCTAACGTTAGAACAGTTCGAATAGTTGCTGGTTTAACAACCAGACTTAACAACCAGACTAAAAGTCTCCTTATAATCTATTCCATGGTGCTATGAGAAGCCTTTGGCGACGAGACGCGCCTTGTATATGTCAATAGAACCATTATCATGACGTTTAATTCAGAATACCCATTTGTAGCCAATTAAATTACAATTCAGAGGTTTCGGAACAAGAACCCATGTTCCATAACGCATAAGGGCTGTCAGTTCGTTGCTCATGGCATCTCGCCAATGTGGATAAGAATGGCCTGACTAACACACGTAGGCTCTAGGGATGGGGGTAACAGGTGTTTAGTGACAGAAGATTTGTTTGGGCTTATGAATGTTACATAGCTCGTGTCATAGTGTGAGTTCGGGTAGAAGGGGAAAGGTCTGAATTTTGGGCGACTTCTGGAGTGGAGTGAGCAGAGGGTGAATTTGGTGAAATAGGCGTGAAATATGGACTGGCAGTGGGCAAATTAGGGAGGAAATTAGGACTAGTAGGAGAAGGAGAGTTCAATTTGAAGAAGAAGCAGTGACCGATTCTAGAGGGACCGGAGATGGGTTTGAAGAAATACCTGGAGAATGCAAGACCAGAGAAGATCCCTGCGGCGGGGAAGCTGGTCCGGGCAGCAAGCTATGCGGCGGAGCTGATGGTGGCATAAAGTCACGATCGAGCAAGAGGGGACGTGGAAGGGATGAGGCAAAGGGAAAGGATTCTTCATAAAAACTACACGTCGGCCCAATAAGTATTTTTTGGTAGATAATTCTTCACATAAGTGGCCCGGGTTGATATGGGATTAAAAACACACACATTGTGTTAACAATATGTCAAGCATATACACATATAGACAGTGGCTAGCAGATCTGGAGAGTATTTTACATAAGAGGAAAAATAGGAAACACAAGCCTAAGATTATTCAGCAATAGAGGTCATTGGATTATGGATTTAATGCTAATCTGGTTGACTTGATTCTTTTGTGCCAAGTTGTGATGATTCTTCCTTAATACGATGGGGATCAAAAGTAATCATCGAGTAAGCGAGATGAGATCACAAAGACTAAGTCTCTATGATCATATCTCGAGGGTTTGATGAGTTTTAAAAACATCCATCGAGCATTCTAGATTAGATTACAAAGATATCTAAGTCTCTATGACATTATCTTGAGAGTTCGATAGATCTTGAAAGTACTTTTCAAGCAAGCGAAATGAGATCACATAGATGAGATCACATCTAGCAATGAGATCACATTTATGGTTCAATGGATCTTGAAAGTACTCATCTAGCAATCGAGATGAGATCACATAGACTTACAGATTATGGTTTAAGGTTAGTATTTAGGGTTTAAAGATAGTGTTTAGAGTTAATGGTTAGATTAATATTTAAGGTTTAGATTAAAGGTTAAAGTTTAAGGATTAGGTTTAGGATTAATATTTAGAGTTTATGATTTAATATTTAAAGTTTAGTTTAGGGTTAATATCTAATGTTTATGGTTAATGTTTAAAGTTTATGGTTTATGATGAAGGTTAACCGAAACCTTAAACATCAAATCTTACCTAGACTCTAAATCTTAAAACTATATACCATAAACCTTAAATCTTAAACGCTTAAACCATATAGCCTAGATCATAAATTTTGAACCCTAAAACCTAAACTCTAAATACTAGACTATAAATCCTGAATCTTAAATTTTAAACTCTTAACCATAAACTTTAAATGCCAAATTCAATGGTACAAAGACAACATTACATTTTTTTTGGTCGTAAAAACCATTCGGAATGTTGAGATTTTACATCTCACTTATTTTTCTCATATCTCGCTTAGTTTTTCCAATCTCGAATAAAATGAAAACACTAAAATAACAAATAACAATTCAAAATGCTTTTCGATTATGACGATTCAACCAGTAAAAGAGAAACGAAAAGCATGAACATATACCGAGAAAGACAAAAACACAGCTCCATTATGAAACTTTATATGAAACTTGATGTGTGAAGAGCTACACAGGAAAGAAGAATGTCGGAGAGGGATTGAAATTTTCTTAGAAAAGAACGAAAGCAACAATCGAAATATTAAAGTGAAGAGGAATGATCTAAATTTGTATTTAAAAAAAACGTGAGAACATGTGAGGTGAAAAAGACTTTTTTCAATTTTTTTCGACCAAAGGTAGGTAGTAGGTATAAGGATATTTTGATAACTTCATTATTTTTTTTTTAATTTTTAAAAAAGAGAAAAATAAAATTTTCGCTATTACATATTCAGATATCATGTGACTGTTATGATTTTTAAGCGATTCAAAGAATTTTAAATTTTTTTAAATTTAACCCAATTTAAAATTTTCATTTATATTTTCTCCCTTCGAATTTAGATTTATATCATTTCCACAGCTATCAATTATACTCGCAAGAAGTTCAAAAAGCGCATACAATTTGATTTCAGGTCCTCCATTTCAATTAATTATCATTTTGGCCAAAAAAAAAAATATATATATATTAAACTAATTATCCGAATCAGCTCCAAAATCATCTCCCTCGGGAGGTTATGAATTTGGATCCAGAACGAACCTTTCCAGAACTCCAGCTCTTGGATCAACCGATCCATGCGCCAGAGTTTAAGGCTCAGAGAATTGCTCATTAGTGACCATCGACCGCCGTTCAAAATTCTCAACAGAAAACCAACCAACCAAGAAGAATGTGTAATAAGCATAATTATCGAGCACTAGATAATATCTCATGCGCATTGCACCTTTCTTTCCCCATGATTTATCCTTTTCCCTTGATAAATCCTTCAATGCATTATGGTTTCATCACCATCATCAAAAATCAAATACATATTGTACAGAAATAGACAAAAAAAAAAGAAAAAAAAAAATTGATGACTAGCTCCCTTGGAATTAGATCTAAGCAAGTTTATTTCAAAAGCAACAGATGACGTATTTTACTATAAACACCGAACTGAATTGAAGAGGATTTTCCCAGAAGAGATTCTAAAAGTTATCCTTGGCTTGTCGAATTAGGCCTAAAGTTTCGGCATCATCAGCTGCTTCCGGGATATTTAACGACTTTCTGATATCTATACTTGAAGTACGAAGAAAAGGATTACACAGCTTCTCCGTCTTTAGAGTTGTGGGAATCTGAGAGAAATATCATAGCCAAATTTGGTCAAAGGAAATATCATCTCGCAAAATATAAAACCCTTGAGCTAATTAAGACTATCCGAATCGAGCTTCATCTGGATGGTCTTTTAAAATTGAAATTTGGGTAAACAAAAGTTTGTCACCTGAATGTATTACAACTTACATCTCAATCGCCATTTCCAAATTACAAGATCTATACATTACAAAGTCTTTTGGACAAATTACACTTAGATCCTGAGATTTCTAAATAATATTGATTCTTGATTGACCCTCTCGTTTACACAAATTTATATACTTTCACTCAGTCAAAAATGTTATTTATTTTGTGGGAGTAAAGAGATTAAATAAATGCATAGTTGGTCATATCTTGTCATATCTTATCAAAATCAAATCATTAATTTAGTTTTTTCTTCGCATTATTGTTGTTTCCTAGTTTCTGCAATCCTATACAAAAGGAGTATATATCATTAACGCTCATGTTTTTCCAGGCAAGATCTCAATTAGCCCCCAAATTTTTAATTATTAACCAAAGCCCCTTTCATCTTGAATTTTTTATTACCTAGGATACAAAAAGGTTGAGGAATTTTGCAATATGTTATCTAGATACATGCTTGACAAACAGTGCTGGGTAAATTGAATGTTAACTTCGACTCAAAATGGAATTCTATACTCTCAATTCCTAAGATCCAAATAATTATTATTTGATTTTAAACCTCCCTGCAAATAGATTAAATCAAGGTCTATTTGCTTTTCGTGGTTTTTAAGTTGGGAAATTGGAATTTGAAAACTGGTGTTTTGAATTCTTATCTATGTAAATGGATCAAAATACATGTGTTTTTTCCTGAGTTTGGAAAAGTTGGTAAGTTGTATGTTAAATTGAAATAAAAAAAGAGTTCTCAAAAATGTTAATCAGGCAGGCACAAAATATCGTGACAAAGGAAACAACAGTCTAAGAGAATTAATTTACCGTAGGCAAACCCTTGCCGCGGAGATTCACTATATGGGCTGCATACGACTTGAGATCCTCATTATTGGGTTCTATAGACAAGGCGAATTTTGAATTACTCTGCCAAATGAGAGAATCTAAGGTTAAATTACCCTCAACACTTCCGAGCTTCCAAGGAAAAGAAGTACATAGTATAAATAGAAAAGATAGCAGGAAGTTAACGACTAACCAAGGTATACTCGTGACCGCAGAAAATATTTGTATCGTCCGGCAGAGCCACAATCTTATTAAGCGATGCTAGCATCTATAACGAAGAAAAAGAAAAACTGTAAGCACATAAAGCACGAGAATAACCATAACAAAATCATTCTTAAGCAATAAGAACTGAAGCACTATCAAAAACCATCAAGTGTTCTTCTCTCTCTCTCTTTTATTTTATTTTCCCCCATTAACATCATAGTAGCAATAATAATTTGGAATAATATTAGGACCCTCACAGCAACACTTCAAAGCCATTTTTTTTTCAGCCACAAAGCCGATATTTGTTGGCCCAACAACCAATGATAATTAAAAGGGAGGGGGAAAAAAATATACATATATATATATACAAACAAACAAACAAACATTGACCTCAAACTCATGAGGCTCGACAATAGATAGATTCATATAACAAATGAGATAGCATATGATAATTAACATCCCATAATAATTGACAACAAGCAAGGATTTTATGTGATTACCTGTTCAGGAGTTCCTTCAAAGAGCTTGCCACAAGATAAGCTAAATAAAGTATCTCCTGTGAAGATAGCTCCTGATCCAGGAAAATAGAAACTAATATGACCTACAGCAGTAAAAAGCAATACAGGAAGTCAGAAAAAGAGGCAGCTAACATAAATCCAGAACACAAGCATATTTATGCATCATCTTTAAGCAAGAGGAATCTGACAGGAGTTTAAGCACACAAGATGATGTTTACTAAGTGATAAATTACATTTCATTCACCTGAAGTTAAGTCCCTACTCACAACAATCGACTAACACCCTCTAGATGAAATTGAGTTTTAGAGGGTTATTACATGGCCAATACACACCATTTGGCCCAACCCAATTGACCTCCACTTTGATTATAATGTCTATTTGACAGATTTCTACATACTGTTAACCTAATTTCACTCTTCATTTTATCATGATAAAGTATAAATCTGACCAAATAAAAAAACATTTTAAAGTATCTAACGTGAAATGAGCCAAATCAAATGACTGTTTGAATCTTCAATGTGACCTAAACATGACCAATTCGAAGAGCAAATTGATAGAATCACAGAAGGGGTTTTTTGCACTTGAGACAGAGTTGAATGACTAAGTAATAATAACAAATTGTGTTGGAATATTTTGATAATGGCTGTAAAATCATGATGGTAAACTAATTATCTAGCATATCTACCATAACAAGCAGCAGATGGAGCTTTCTGTTGTTTGTAATACCTTTTTATATTATCTGGCTCGTATTCTACAATTTCAACAACTGGAATACTGGCCCAATAACAACATTTTGCGTCTGTTGAGCTAAATATTCTAAGCATGGTTCAAGACTATATTGAGACAAAACAAGCTTTTCAATATAACAGAGTACTTAAGATTAACGTGAACAGCAACACAGCAATGTCGAAAGCAGCTATCTTTTCGTATGTAGGACCCTAGGACCTTTTTCTCCCATAAACATGCTCGATAATGGAAGATTATGGGCCATTTGCATCTTATCACCATATATGACGAAAACAAAAAAGATTGAGTTTCCAACTTAGCAGATGACTTGAAGAATTCCCTAGATGTGAATACAAATAAGATAGTAATGAGGGATCAATTCATGGCGTACCAGCTTATATCAATATCTACAACTACCTATCAATTCTACATCACTATACGAAAGTAAGCTACTTAAAACACCTAATTCCAAGAATCTTAAGACCTTTCCTTTTTATTTATTTATTTATTAAATTATTTTTAATTTCAATAGCTCTACATAACCTCTATTATATTATCATTTTGGGGGAAAATACGCCTAGGCATCTCTGAGCAAACTAACCAGAGAAGTCAGCTTAATTCAATACCGACAAAGTGTAGGTGCAAGAATTATTCTTAAGCAACTTAACAGAATGATTCTCGCATCATGTAAAAGTTAGTCATTCAATATGAATGATTGTTCCTACGACCCCAAAAATATATATATGAATGATTGATCAAGTCCTTGAAACCAGCTGAGTTTAGGGCTTTTACTTTTTGGCTACTCTAGTCATATAATCATAGTTTTAAGTTTTGGGTCATAACAGTTATTTTTCACTTATCGATCCCAATCATCATAAAGGAGCACCAATATATTATTGAGAAAGGAAACCCTATTGAGGAGTTACTCTCTTCGATTTCTGAAAGAAAATGCAAAGAGACTTTCCAACTGTGCTCAGAAATTCCTAGACTACTCCCTCAAGAAGCTGAGGAAAGCTTGATTCATTTTTAGATTTTAAAGGGATAGAGAAGGTAGCGGCTGAGATTTTAGCAGACTTGCTGATCACAGAAAACACTAATTATTGTTTTGTACTACATTAGTTGGTAAGTAACCATGGGTGAGGTCTAAGGGGTAAAATAGTCCTCTCAAACAAAACTAACTACAACTGGAAGATCTACTAAAACATAACAGGGTTTAGCCAAAATAACAATAAAGACACCATTTATTCACACTATTGTTGGTTTATACATTATTATCTCTCCCCTCCCCCAAGTCTCGTATATTTGTAATTATGTCTACCACCATATGTCATAACTATCCTTCCCTTTGGGAAAAAAGAAAAAAAACTGTTGATCACTTTTATATTTGAATGGTAAATACTAGGTACTTGTAATTATAATTATCTTTACAGAACTGTTAGTAGTAGCTCAAGAAGTCTTATGACTTCTTCATCATCTAAAAAATTAAACCCTGGCATAAAACTAATTAATGAATAAAATGGACACTTATATTAGGGGGGAGACAATAGTTTAGTCACATGAATTAGAGAACCGGATTTAAAATTATGAACTAGGGAAACCACATTTTAACTCTAAGCATAACCCCAAAATGTTCAAGAGCAAGAAAGGCATATATGATGCAGTGACAATGACCAATAATTGCTATAAACTAGATCTTATTTTGGTGAAGAGGAAAAAAACATGTTTCACAATAAAAAAAATTATAAGGTTTTGAAGTACAACCTCGGGTGTGACCAGGAGTATCCATTATAAGCACTTCATGACCAGCAAACATCCACTTGTCCCCATCATTCAAAGCTATATCAATGCCAGGAATCCTATCACTATCTATTCTCGAGCCAATCACCTAATATTAACAAAAGAAAGGTTAGAATTTATAAGCCAGGTATAGCTCTAAAATCAAGATAGAAAATGATTCACTGGACAGGGTAGAGCTCAGTCACTTTCATACAAACTCCACAGAGTTGGAAATACTTATTCCTCCATAAATCCCTACATTAGATCACGGTACAAATAGTAATAGCTTTATGGAGACTTGCTTGTGTTATTTGACATGAAAAAATGCTACTTATTAGCATAGCTTCATTATCTTTTTCTTTCTTTAGTAAATATATGAATAAATGCTCATATATATAGATAAATAAATAGATAAAAATGTGTGTACCATATGACATAAGCGGTTATCAAAGGCTGTGTTAGAAAAAAAAGTTTCAGTCTCATTCAAAAAAATATTCAAGACAAGCAACATAACCAAAAAGAAAAAGTATGTCCTACAAAGCCTAAAAAAGCACCATGTAAGGAATCTTAACATACTATTTAGGAAGCCATCAACTACTGCATTAGTTATTTCCACCTTCATATCTAATCCTAGCCTTGTATTTTAAATGCTTCTTTATTTTATCAGTCTTGTTTCATTCTAGTATAGTGACCAGTATACAAATAGGAATATTCAAAAAGTAGCCAGAGATTGAAGCCATAATAGGAGTAGAGTTACACTGCAAAAGGGAATCCAAGATAGAATACTGAATCCCAGTATGCCCATCTAATGTCCTAATTATTCGTAAAATAATCTATTTTTAAACAGTTACAAGAATACCAAAAGAAAAAAAAGGTTTCTGATTATAGAACTGATGGGTCATCTGAAAAGTCCATATCTGGAAGGATTAGAATACAAAATCTCTCACTCGGAAATTGAGGGAAACAAAGAGCTCTACGCAAGACATGTCCCAACAAAGTGTTCTTTCATGTACTAGACCTTGCAACCATTTGACATCATTATCTTTTTGACTTATTGTGCTAGAACAACTGAGAAAGAGAAAAATTAATACTCATTAAGAATTTATATGCATTATTGCCCGAATATTCCCACGAAATCCAATGTTTAATCGTTGTTGCCACTCAATAAAAGTGGCTAATTAAACTTGTGATGAGGTCAAAACCAAGTGATTTCTTTTCAAAAGAGTAAATTTCACAAATAGGACAAATAATATCGTTAAAGAAAATAGGCAGCCTTCAATGGGAGCCACTTGACAAACATCACATTGGCTTGCCCAACTAGTGAGCTTAGACAAAGTCGCCAGCTCAATCTTAGGAGGGCAAAAGAGAAAATTAAAAAGGAAGAGGAGAAGAGGGAGAGGGTTTCTGGAAGGTTTTAAAGAGTAGACAACTCAATCAAAGATAATTACAAAAAGTATATGTATTGTTCTGTAAACTCATCCTACGTAAGAGGTTGGAGAATAAGAAATGCCATATATAGCACCTAAGAAATTCATAGCTACCATTAGGGTAAAGGAGAGACCATCCTCACAGTTTCTCTTAAGTAGTGTCTCACTACAAGATGTTCTAATAAAAAGTATATAGAATTTAAGATTCAAGTTCAACAGAATATAACACTAAGAAAATTGCATTTTAAAGATTGGACAAAGCCATACCTTTGCTCCAAACCTTGATTTTAACTCCGCATTCCCACCAGTGTGATCATGATGATGATGAGTATTAAGTATATATGTTAAATTCCGATTTTCCTTGCTCAAAGCATTTATAATGGGTACAGGTTCAGATGGATCAACAACGCCAACTGTACCAGTATCAATATCATGTAAGAGATAAGCATAGTTGTCTTGAAGACATGGTACCTAGAAAACAAGAGAAAATAACAATTATTTCTGCAAAAAATCTGTCAGAATAATTAATTTAAATCAAAACGAACATAGATAATGGAGTATTAGAAAACATTAGCATCAGTCTAGCTTTAGGATGACACTAAAATCAAGTATGAAAAAGAATGTAGTCATGGTATCTTGTTCCTACCAAGGAGAATCTACATTCAAATATATAAATGCCAAGAATAGAAAGAAAATTGTAGGGAATGTGAAGGGGGATAATGGAAATGCATTGCAAAAGCATACATAAAAACAAGAAGGAATATTAAAGACAAAAAAGGAAAACCAATTAAAATTTCCTTACCAGTTCAATTTGCAAAGTGGAAGATATATTAATGACACTGCAAAATTGATCAACTCTAAGGGATCTACTAGCTCCACGCAAGGTTTTATATGGTGTGGAGAAGAGTCGCATCAATCCATACAACAAGCCTTTTCTGAGGGAAAAATGTCTCATCTCTGGCCAGACACATAGCCCGCTCCTTACCTATGAGAAAATGTATGCATTAAATTAACAACATGAAATAGAAAGTAAGAGTTAAATAGTTTCCAGTCAAACATATAACACTATGACCGTATATCAAACCCCAATGCTTTACAGCCCAGTTTCATATAGCAGATTCAGCCTGGAGTTAAGTAAAGCATTATCTTTTGTGAATTCTGTATGTTACATTGCATTTACACAAAATGTTTGTCCGCTGCAATATGATAGATTGTAATTTGAGATGATTAAACTGGAGTTCGAGAACTCTTAAGAAAAGCCTTTCCATCTAAACAAAGTAATATACTGAAAACTTAAGCAAACACACACAAATGTAAAGATCGTCAGACTGACCTAACGTGAAAAATTATGAGAACAAATTATAAACCAGTAGGAAGGCATTTGTTGCAAGAATGTATCTCATATGAACACAAACGTTGCTTAGAGAATATTCTAGTCACTAAATCATACATAAAAGACAACAAGAACACAGCATCCCAAAAAGAGCATTCAGCTACACATAACAAAAGTGTCATTCAAATTAAATGCTAAAAAGGAACAAATTATGCAATGTATAATACAACCCACAACAGTTTACCAGAAATTTGCATTGCTACTGGCATGGGAAGACAGAATTTGAGAAAATTATAACCAAAAATTTATATCAAATCAAAAGAACAAGAACCCAAAAAGTCCCCATTTGCTTGTACAGGAAATAATTGTCACCCTCAAATTATAATATATAGTAAAAGAGACCCATGTCATCAAATAAACTAAATCATATTTCTTCCTTACAAACATAACAAGTGCCTAGTTAGATGGAAAAACTCGTAACAATAAGCAAAAAATCCTAAGTAAAAATTGAACCGCAGATCACATATGTTCACAATTGTAAACCAAACATACATGAAAGAAAATGAAAATATTTTAGTTCCCAAGTGATCTTACACACGACCTAATTCTCTCGAATGGGTAACAATTCGAAGACAATAAAGAGAAGCCAAGCCCATCAGAATAGTCATATCATTGAAATTCCCCAAAATTGTTTAGCATAGAAAATCATGAATATTCCAGAAAAGGAAGAAGTGGAAGGAGAATCAAGCACCGCATTCTCTCATTCAAAGAAAAAGGGACAGTACAAAATTACATAGAAAAATGGACAATAAAACGCAAAAGGGTAGAGGGAAACAGAAACGAACCTTAGTACAAGGCAAGGAGGCTATGGCTGAAGAAGCCTTGGAGATCATCTGCATCCCCCTCTTCACCGATTAAAGGAAGAGAGAGAGAGACCGAGCTGTAAATGTGGGTAGGTTGTCACTTTGGGTCTTGTAGTCTTGTGGGATAGAGGCAAATGGCAGTTGTCAAGAAAACTCAATTCTTAATTAATGGTTATTATTATTCGGTCCATTACTTTACATTGCTCTTACTCACCGTCCCTCATTTTCCTGCCATCCTTAACATCATTCTTATTTTTCTCTTTTCTTTTTTCCTCCCAACATTTGCTTTAAATATTCTTTTTGGGTTCGTTATGTTACTTCAAAAAAATAAAAAACTATAATCCATCCTTCTCTTTAGAAATAATTAAAATTTTGGTTGAAAAAGGGTAACCTATAAATATTTGGAAAATTGGTTTCAAGTCATCCAAACATAAATAGATGAACTACTCATTTCTTTAATGACTATCGATTACCCTACCTAAAATTTAGTATTTTTTGTTCTCTGTCCTATTATTTCCCCAATGTCTTTGCATCCTTCTTCTACTTCTCTCTCACTAAATATTATCATTTAAGTCTATTTTTTTTATTTTTTAGGTCGATTATATAGATATTAATTTTCTATATTATATTATCTTTCTACATATAACTTAATTCAAGATTTAAAATGTTTTCCCTTCATCACATTCATCCAAGTTTTCAACAGCTTATCCATCTATTTACACCTTCTACTTACATGTCAATTTAAACTTTATCGAATTTGGGCAGTATTTGGTCTCATCTATATATGACTAAACCATGTTAAACATCTCTCTCTAATCTTATTCTCTATAGGGACCATACCTAGATAACTTATAAACTTTTCATTTCTAATTCTATCCTTACGTATTTTACCAGACATTCATATGTTATCCCATAGTGGCCCAACACTCCGAGCCATAAAACATATTTAGTCTAATGATCTTCTTGTAACATTTTCCTTTCAATCTCGCAAACATCCTTCAAATGCATAGAACTCTTGATGTCATCTTCCATTTCATCCAACTGGCTTTAATCCTATGATCTATATCATCTTGAATGTCCTAGTCTTTTAAATAATAGATCTTAAATATCGAAAAGTTTCACACTTTTAGACCTCTCTACAATTAATCTCAATTGGGTTATCGATTTGTCGAGATTCAGAATTAAAATTACAAGCTAAATATTTCATTTTTGAGCGGCTAATTTTAATATTCTTACTTTCTAGTGCCTTACGCCACGCCACCTATATAATTTTTTATTTATACTTTCTTTAGTTTCATTTATTAGGAAAGAATTATCTGCAGACTATTGGGCATGGTGCCCTAAAAGCATATAATAAGAAATGTTTTAATAAAATTAATAAAAGTAACATTTTTCTATATAATTGTTATAAATATATTATTATCGAATAATATGAATAAATATCAAAAAATTCCAAATTCATTAATGTGATTATAATCTTGTATTAGAACGAGAGATTTAAGATTTTAGATAATGAATTAAATTGTTTACAACAGATTAAAGTATAGAATCTTTAATTTAGAGGTTGCTAGTACGGTCCACTAGTATTATGAATGCATGTGATCTAGATCTGGATCACCGATGTAGATAGACATCTTAGTGGAGGTGTTTTATATAGTTGGATTATATAGGACATAACTCAATATGAATTAATTCTATATTAAAATACCGTTTACTATAAAGAATTAAATTTATATCAATCGATGATCATATGCAGATCAATCTGAATCCTGAGTAGTCATGAACTCTTGTTTATGTTAATTGGATCTTTTGATTCACTCGTCATGATCTGTTGGTATAATCAGGCTAAAAACTTTTGTTTTGGAGATTCGTTGGGATAAGTGGCTGGGAACATGATATACAAATATGGAATCCAAACCTTCTCCATAGAATATTGTATATTAGTTCCCCTAAGGGTTAATTTTGGAATTGAATGGTTTTGAGCTCAAATTTATAATCAAGTTATAAATTGACCGTTCACTAGTGAATTAATAGTACTTAAGGATAAAGAGATAATTAGAGGGGTAAGACGGTAATTTTGACCAGTTCTAATTATGAATCAATTTTTGAAGGATTGAATGCATGAAATGATTATATCAATGGATTACTATAGATTACTCAGTAAATATGTTTTATAATGGCAAGAGTGCAATCTCATATTTTTAATGGAATAATATTGGGATTAATAGATTAGATTTATTAGATTAAAGAGTTTGATCAATAATCTAATTTATTGGGGCTTGGAATTATAGGTTCATGATCCCCAAGTCGCCACTATAAAATACTGTATACGGTAAAAATGACAAAGGTTGAAAAAGACTTATTTGCAAGAAAATAGTTTTTTAGGGTAAATTCGTAATTATGAGATAATTTGTGTTAATTAATTAATTCTTTTAAAAGATGTATTTAAATGTGAAATTCTGAATTAATAAATTAAATATTAATATATTTGATTTTGAATTGAATATGTTATGTAAAATATTAAATTGATATGAGATATTAATTTAATGTTAAAATTAATTAAAGTCAAATTTAGATTAGTTTAAGAAACTAATTTAAAATTTAAACAAGATTTGAAATAGATGAGATTATATTTTAAATTAGATTTAAATATGTTTGATTAAATCAAACATATCATCAAAAGATGATATGATAGAATTTTATTTTAAATTAGATTTAATCTTATCAAATATGTCATCAAAATGATGATATGATTTAAAATAGATTTTTAATCTATTTTAAATAGAATTTAAAAAGATTTAATCATATTAATGATATTATTTGATGATCATTTTTAAATTATTAATTCAATTAATTTAAAGAGTTTAAATTAATCAAAATCCTTAATGGAGTTCCATAAATACATCTCATCCTAATTAAATTAGAAACTTTGTTTTAAGAGGTTTTCTCCAGTAGAAATTTTTCAGAGAGAAAAATAAAAAGAAAACATTATTATCTGTACGTGCTCACACACGTCATATTGTGTTGATGATTGACTTAGAAGATCGTGGTGTGAGTCTCGACGATTGATTTGCATAAGGCAAAGATATGAATTCTTCTTATAGATGTAGATTAATTTATATGTATATGAATCACAAAAATATTTTTAGAAACTTTTTGTTATACACTGGGACTGATTGTTACGCTTCTGCTGCATAGTTTCGAACCGCCAATTTCTAACACAAACAACATACATTAGGGTACTTTATCATGAATATGTTTCGTCAACTTGTTCATAACTAAAGTAAAGAGGTATCGACTTAAAGCCAACTATTGATGAAGTCCTACTATAATAGGGAATTCACTAGACATCTCACCTACTGACCTAACACTAGTTATATTACCTTCATATATATCTTTAATGATCTCGATATAACATTTAAACACATTCTTCCTTCTAAGTACCTACCATATTAGTTCCTTAGGCACTCTATCATAAGTTTTCTCTAAGTCGATAAATAATAAATGCACGCTCTTTTATTTTTCTCTATATTTTTCTATCATTTATCTAATAAAAAAATTGTTAATCAGTTAAAGAAGACCTTTCATTTGCTAAAAATGTCCTGGACTAGTTAAAATATCATCCTATTTTTCTAAAAATCCAATGTCATTAGTAAAAAATGATTAAAAGGGAAAAATTGAAGTGATTGTGCGTCGAACCCTACCATTGCCACACAGACAACAAGTTGTTCGCTACTTTTTGTTTACAACAGTGGCAACATGCTACTTTTTGGACAATAGTTGTTGTCCGAGATAGTAGCGGCTACGCCAACTGCCAGTAGCTCGTTAAACCATCTCTAAAGCAGCACATACAGTAGCCCTAACAGCCCTAAAATAGCCCATACAACAACTTGTATAGTAGCATGTATAGTAGTTTTGTCGCTGCCTTTTTGGAAATGATTCGGTGATCAAAACTCCGGGCCTCCTTATGTTTTTTCTAGTTTAGCTGGTTAAATTTCCAGCAACATTAAAAAAGCCAAAAAAACCATGAAAAACACAAAAATAAAAGCATTTTAATCAACATGAAAAATTAATCAGAAAGACTAAGACTTTTTTTGGGATAACCTAGCGCTCTAATACTACTATAAGTCGATGAATCTTTTCCTATCTAGAGTGGAACTCCATTTTCTAAAAATAGCTTCCCGATATTCGACTCCACCATATACCTAAAGATCACAGATTATGCTTTTTGAAGAACATATCGTCAAACCTGAAAATTTCGGTCACTTTCTAATTCAAGAAACAAAACTAAAAAGAGAGAAGAGTAGATAAAGGAGAGGAGAAATGATGCTTGAGCCTCAACTCATCTAAGGCCGATTGAATACCTCAACCATGTCGTTCATTTGTTAGATTGCCGCTAGTAACTACTGCTGTCGGAAAGCTGCCACCACTATAGATCTTTTACATTTTTAAGAGCCGCCACCTGGCCTCTAATCTTATTCCATACGGATAAAATCCTCTCAGTTTACTACCCTACTCTCATCAATTCTTGAGAGAATACTTAGAGAAGGAAAAATATAATAGAGTAAACTTTGTTGTTTCTCTCGCTCTCTCTTACTTGGACAGTTAGGGTTAGAAGGAAGAGGGAAATCTCTTTCTTATATAAATAAATAGATATTGGGTCCTTTTCCATGGGATTTAAAGTCCGGTCCATTTAATGAACGCTCGGGAAATAAAACTGAACCTAATAACTATTCTAATTTTAACAGATCCATTTAATATCTAATATTCCAAATTATTCGTCCAATTTTACTTAATAAAATTTAGACACAATTTAGCCTTGGCCCATTTCTTATGCCACATCATTACTTCAAGGTAAATATTTACTTTCTTAATTATCTTATAATTAATTTAAATTTCACTCTTAAAAATATATTCGATTAATTAAGATTAATTAATACTTAATTTAATTAACTTAACTATTTCAACAGTCATATTTAATTCTTTAACTTAATTTAATCGATTTTAAAAGCAACCAATTAATACTAAATTCATGATACAACTCATTTATTATGTGACATATGTCCGATATTTTTTATATATAAACACAAAGTTAAAAGATGTCGTGTCAACGAGGGACAAAGAAGTAAATTAATCCTTTATATTGAACTAAAATTAAAATTTCATACAGACTTTTTTTTTTGCAGTAGAAATATCAAAATTGAAGTTGGATGAAAAATATAAATACTTTAAAAATTCAATTTCAATTATATATATTAAAGCGTACCTTATGATGATTTTTATATCATTAATACATTAAAAAAAAATTTGGCCAAAATAAATACATAGATGAAGACATGAAGTACAACTTTATCATACGAAAATAGAGAAGTTAAGTTGCATTTACTTGAGTGATCTCTTCAATCATATTTGCTTCATGTACATTTAACTAAACTAAAGAGTGGGAGAGTCCAGTGGTAACAAAGTCACGTGTGAACACTGCATGCGACACGTGCAAGTAAATGCATGTGATTTTATACTTCGTGTTCTTCTTTGGTCAACGTCGTTGTAACTGCAAGAAAAGAAAACTAGTAGAGAAAAAAAAGGCATCATTTCAGTTCTAGATCCATCCACTAGAAGCCTCTTAAATCTCTTCCCCAATCTCTCTCTCTCTCTCTCATTAGAGGGAAACACAAATTTGAAATTCCCTCCCGCCTCAAATGGCGCTATTCAGAAGGTTCTTCTACAGAAAGCCGCCTGATCGGTTACTCGAGATCTCCGACAGGGTCTACGGTACATTTCCTCTTCCCATTTTTGCTTTCTTTAACTCTTTTCTTGCTTGCGGTACACCCCTATTTTGATAGAATGAAGTAAAGTTGAGATGATAAATTGTAACTTAAATTACTGTTTTTGTCCTTATTGTTTCCATCATTGTTAATTTCCGTCTCTGTACTTTGTTTTGGTTCATTTTCATCCCTAAAACATGTCAAACATTGAGCCATTTTAGTAAGTAACCGCTTTTTAGTTAGTCTTATTCGCAAAATATGGTAAATATGTTAACTGGGCTACCTGTAATGGATCGCTCGAACAAGCCAAGGATGAAACTGAACCAATGTTGGACGAAAATGAACAAATGTAAAGTATAGGGACGAAAACAGTAGTTTGGCCTTGATTATATAACAGACCGTTCTTAATAGACAATGCGGTAGATAAAAGTCACATTTTTCAAATGAGGTTTGCTTTGAGGCCTTTTACGGGGAATTGAATCATGTTAATTGGTTTTAGTGGGACAATCTCTTTGTCGTTGTAGCTGCAATTTTGTAATTTTTGACTCACTACTAATAAATATATTTTTTCTATTCCTCATTTCAATGTCTTCGTATACAGTGTTTGATCGCTGCTTCAAATCAGATGAATTGGAAGAACACGAGCTCAAAGAATACATGAGCGGCATAGTACCACAACTGCAGGACTTCTTTCCAGATGCATCTTTCATGGTCTTTAACTTCAGAGAAGGGGAGAGACAGAGCCAAATCTCCGACGTATTATCGGAATATGACATGACAGTTATGGATTATCCTCGACAATATGAGGGATGTCCTCTGCTCCCATTAGAGATGATCGGCCACTTTCTTCGGTCATGCGAAAGCTGGTTATGTCTAGAGGGGCAACATAATGTGGTGTTGTTGCATTGTGAAACAGGAGCTTGGCCTGTCCTTGCATTTATGATTACAGCTCTACTGTTGTACGGGAAACAGTTTAATGGGGAGAAAAAAACTCTTGAAATGATCTATAGGCAAGCTCCTAAGGAACTTCTCCGTCATTTGTCTCCTTTAGACCCACAACCTTCTCAACTAAGATATCTTTCGTATATCTCTAAGAGAAATATGTGTCCGGTTTGGCCTCCATCTGATATACTTCTATGTTTGGATTGTTTATTACTTAGAGTCCTACCTCTGTTTGAAGACGGACAAGGATGTAGGCCAATTATACGTATTTACGGACAGGATCCCTTAACTCCGGGTAATAGAAGCTCTAAGCTCCTGTTTTCAACTGCAAAAACCAAGAAACATGTTCACCATTATCTAGAGGTATTATTCTAGGTCTGTACAATTGTGCAAAAATGGAATATGAATTAATGCACAACATTTTTAATGTACTTATGAATTCAAGTTCTAACTACAGGCAGAGTGTATGCTGGTGAAAATTGAGATTCATTGCAGTGTACAAGGGGATGTTGTTCTAGAGTGCATCCATTTGCACGAAGATTTAGTACGTGAGGAGATGATTTTCAGAGTTATGTTTAACACGGCTTTTGTGCGTTCAAATATTCTGATGCTTAACCGGGAAGAGGTTGATGTTTTATGGGATGACAAGGATCAGTTTTCCAAGGAATTTAGAGCAGAGGTTGGTCATTGTTGTTCTCTCAATTTCTAAAAACCGTACATCTAATAAAGGTCATAATTGTCTTTTGTGTCAGGTGCTGTTTTCGGATGGGGATGCTATTATGCCTAATTTAGCCACAGCTGTGACACATGATGAGGGGTTTGAGAAAGAATTTTCTTCGCTTGAGGAATTTGATGAGGTGGAAGAAATCTTCAACTATGTTGAATACGAGCAAGAAGTCAGGTCAGATAATGGCATTTATCAAAAGCCCCTTGAAAATGCAGCGGAAGATGATACAAACGACCATAAAGAGGAAGCCTCTACTTCTGTTGACGATGGGCATCTTTACAAGGAGACAAAATATATTTATGTGAATGAAGAGAGGGATATTATGATGGATGATGGGGATATCAAGTCAAATATAATTTTAGATAATTTTACTAAAGATAAAGGAAACGGGGAAGAAAATGCTGTGAATCGGAGCGATCAAACTACTTCGGGAGCAAGTGGGAACTCTAGTACTGCAATTTATGGAATAGGTGGGGTTGGTTCAAATACAATCCAGATGGAACATTCGAAGAACAAATTTAATTACGGAGAGATAACCAAAACTGTTCAAAAGAATTATTATTACTCTACAATGACTACAGTAACAAGTGGGCAACCTTCTACAGTTTCTGCTATCTGCCCAGTTGGTTCAAGCAAAATCCATGGGGACCACAAAGAAGATGGACTAGATCACGACAACGAAGGGTGCAGAGATGAAAATTCATCGAGAAAGTGGGTTAAGCAACATGTGTTGGGGAAGGTACGTTCGGTACAAGAGAGTGAAGCTATGGAACCAATAGAAGAGGGTAGTGAATCACTAGAAGAGCTGGTGACGGAAGTGGAGATGGGGGAGGCCCAAAAGGAAAAAGTGGACGAGATGAATGAGCAAAATGACATGCCTGGTAGTACTACTAGTAATTGTAAGACTTTGTTAATTAGCCGTAGAAAATTATTGTCATTTCGAACGATCTCAATGGACGTGGTTTCATCTCCAGCATATGCAAATGTTCCAACTCTATCTACACAAGAGGCTAGTGGTTGGCCTAGTATGAGTCGAATCAATATCAGAGGTTCAAAAAATGGAATCAACTATGAACGAGTCATCGTGTGTTTTCAAACTCATCTATCATCGTTTGTTGCAGAAGGAAAGGTAACCACGAAGTTGTGGATTCGAGGCTGTAGATTGGAGCTGGCCAGACTTTTAGAAGCCTACAGGTACATCAGAGCGAAGGAGGTCTCACCACGGGTTACTGTTGAAACATGCTTAGCATTTAGTTTTCCTTTACTTCTCTTTTTGTTATGGAGAAGAATATGGAAGTGAAAGAGTTGCATACCTTAGTTACTAAAAGTATGCCTGAGTAATGTTTGGTTCTAGTGCTTTATGGTTCACTTGTTCCTTCTATACGTTTATTGCAAGCAAGGGATAATTGCCAATCTTTTAGTAACACTTATTAATAAAATAACTCATTTTAAAACATTAAAAATGAGATATCTATGTATCTGGTGCTTGCTTTGTTTATTAATAAAATTAAGGTTAAATTACCTTAATTTGTTTGTTTATTTTCGTTATTAAATTTTGAAATAATTCAATTTCATCTTTATAAGTTTTTAAAATGTTCAATTTTCTTTTTTAGTGTCAAATTTATAAATTTAAAGTTTACAAATAACTTCTAAAATTTTATAAATACTTAAAATTAACAGAAAATATATTAAAATATCAATAATATCCTTAAAATGATTATTAAAGTGATTGTTATTAAGATTTTATGGAATACTTTAATTTTAATACTTTAATTTTATGATTTAAAGGAACAAAAATATAATATTTTAAAAATATTAAAAATGATATTATCTTATTTCAAAATTTTCAAAGACGAAAATAAATAAATAAATAATAAAAATTAAAATATGAAAAATAATAATTTAACCTAACATAAAACATATCATTTAAAAAAATTAAAATGCCTCCTACTCAAACAATTTAACAGTATTCTGATCTTGAAATTAACCGATTTCTAACACTTCTATTTTTAAACGTTGACCCAAATGGTTTTTTGGTCAAACTATTCCTTGGTGCTGAATAGTCAAAATACAATAGCTTACTTGCAAGAAAGAGTAAAGCATGTCGAATTCTTCTTACGCTGTCTGGATCGAAAGAGCTATAACCAATTGTGCAGAGTAGGGCATCGGGTTGTCTTTGACAAAGAGCAGTTGGAGAAGACATGCGGCTGGGAGAATCAATTCCATACCGTGCTTTGGTTATAGATTTTGGAGAAATTAGTATATTAACATGTTATATTTATATTTAATTTTGAGTGAGATTTATTTCGTGTAAATAAAAAGTCAAAGTTGATTTAGATTCTCTTCTGTGAGACATTCGGTAGATAGTATGCTCAAAATGATTAATGGGTGAATGAGAAATTGAATCTTAAAGTGCAATAATTGGAATGGTTTGAAAGAGAAAAAATAAAAAAATAAAATTGGCCCACATTGAAAATGAGAACAAGTAGGAGAATGTTTATATAAAATTACATATTTGTTAATGGGTAATAAAATATAAGATAAAATGCTTTCTTTTGCGCACGCCTACAAAGGGTGCAAATCCAGACTAGATCGGGCTTGCCTCCTGAGCACGCCAAATGTTGCCCCGAAAATAACTCGGTTTGCCTTGGCCAACTTTTGTTTTCTTCCTGATTTTTTTTTCTCTCATCTTCGGTTTCATCATATTTAAATCTGTATTAAATCATATTAAATTTCAGATTAATTCTCATTAATCACCTCTCCTCTCATGAGCTTATAAATTGGCAACTTCTTTCCATTTGGAAATACACTAACAAAAACCAAAAGCTCTCTATTTTCATTACTCTATTTAGAGTTCTAAGTTTTCAGCGTGGTAGAGTTCGAGCCACTGTTTGAATTTATCGAAAATAGTTCGGTGGTGCACCACTTCTATTAGTCTCTGTTGTATCTTGAGAGACATACATCATTTAACCTTCTGCACCGACGTGAGAAGACGAATATGTTTTAAAGAAACTGTTGCATAATAAGTTTCGGTTTGATTCTCTATTTTTATTTTGTTTTTTTATTATGTTCTATTTTTTCATATTATGTTATATTTCATTTTTCCATTCTGTTTTAATTATACAGATTCTATTTTAATGTTTTATTCTATTTTTATAGATTATATTCTATTATATTTTTTTTTCTATTTTATTCTATTTTTTTATATACTATTCTATTTTAGACCGCATCATTATTTTATTATTTACTGTTCACTATATTCTGTTTATTATATATATTAAATTCTAGAATATACAGAACTGTCTTATCTAGCTCTGCATTTGGCTGAAAGGTCTGAAACGTTAGGGTCCGTGCTCAACGACGTCAAATCAACACTAAGTGACCTCATCCCAATGCTCCAACTGATAGAAGATGCACACCGGTGGTATATTTATTGTCGAAGAGGTGAAGCATACAAGTTGCCGGAGATACTGAAAAAGGGGAAGAAGTTATTAATCAAGTGCAGTAAATTCGAGTGGTACAATAGTGTAATGACGCAGTGGTACAAGACAAAGCTGCGTGATTTAAACAGCTCATTGAACAATTGCTTATAGACGATAGTTGAATTACCGCAAGCGTATGACCTTCTTTTGGAAAGTGAGTTCACAGGACTAGTAGAACCTTGTCATATTCCTTGTCAGGAACAGAGACCAATTGGGTTTGATGGGTACATGAGTGATTTGAAGATGAAGATTCTCAAAGATGGGGTTTCAAAATTGTTAGTGACGGGTCCTCAAGGATGTGGAAAGACCACTCTTGCCATCATGTTTTGTAATGATGAAGATGTTAAGGGTACAGGATCACCAATTTCATATATGTGTAGTTTATACGAGAAATTCTAATATGAGCGATGCATATGAAGAATGAAAACGTGCCATATACTGTGATTATGTGATGCATCTTATTCATCTGGTTAAGGAAGTTGGTCTTAGATATCAAACCATATAAGAAATTCTTAGTTCTTACTGGTACAATATTTTCTATTTATTCTATGTTCATTTTTTTATATGTGGTTGATATAATGAAAAAGAAGAATGGAGAAAACCATAGACTTTTCATCCAAGGGTTTATAGAATCATGATATAATGACGTGTTCTATGAATTTTGTTTCTAGTTCATGTAAGCAGGAATTTTTTAGGCACTTGTAAGATTGTAGATTATTTTAATTAGAATGTTAGTTGTGTATATGAATATAGGTACATTTGGAGACAACATCTTCTTTATCACCTTCTCTAAGAAAGTAGACATGAAGCTCATCATTCAAGAAATGCTAAAAGCCACGAGCATGGAAGTTGATCAGCTGCACGATGATGATATTGCCATAAGCCATTTGGAGCAATTTCTAAGACCAAAAAGTGGGACTCCTGTATTGTTTATGATTGACTTTGTTTGGTCAATCTCTCTTCTTGAGAAGTTTGAGTTCAACATATCAAATTAAACGATGTTGGTGACATCGAGAAACATGCTTCCCGGATATGATTATCTAATTTGTTTGGAGACACTGAGTGATGCAGATGCAATGCAGGTTTTTTGTCGCGAGGCAATAATGCTAAATGAAAGCTCTTATAACCCGGACGTAGAACTTGGGAAGAAGGTGATTATGAAATTAAGAGATTTATTTTTTTACTTGCAATACTTTGTCAACATAGAACCCAAATGCCTTTATATATGTTTGAGAGAATCCCACTCGCTCTCCAAGTAGTTGGTAGATTTCTGTAAGGAAAGCATGAAGCAGTGTGGAAAGCTGCGATAAATAGATTGTCTAAATATCTCGTCGCATTCTGGCAGATGATGGAACTTATGAATTTCACATGACGAATGATGAAGGGTGTTATTCGAGGAAGGTGAGAGTTTTCGACATTATTCGGTTGGATGAAATCATATTGGATATCATGGCAATGACCAACCATGAATCTTGAAAACATTTGAAGAGCAATATCTTCAAAGAGGTGGGTCTGAAAGAAATTCCTTGGCTAGTATTGAAGAGCCGATTTCGCCCAAAATATCAGGCTTTAGAACTGATCATGATCTTCAAAGTAGTCCTACAACTAGTGTGAATTCTACTACTACAGGTGGAATTGGTGTGGTCGGATCAATACAATGTACTTCTAGTGAAAGAAATTTTTTGATTAGCTTTGAAGAATTGTTATCACTCAAGACGGAACCAAAGGCTGAAACATCGATCGTAGGAATTGATCAAGATGATCAGAGTAATGCTGCAAAAAGTGGGCTTTCTGGTACAGTTCATGGAATCGGTAGAGTCATATCAAATACAATCTAGATGGAGAACACAAAAAACAAATTGAATTATGGAGAGATGAGCAAAACTGTTCAGACTAATTGCCATTACTCAACATCGGCAACAATACGAATGGACCACACGAAAGAGGAGCATTATGACAGGAAAGTTGGCAATAATTCAAATGGGTAAGTATAGCATAATTTTTTGTTGTCACATTAGTATTAAAATAATCTATAACTAACCATGGCCCCTTGTATTATTATGTAGCTTCCTAACCAATGGGTTGTCAAATTCAAAATTGGAATTGAGCTCTCTAGAATTTAAATATATCTATACTTAGTGAAGGGTCGTACAAAGATGAAAATTCATTAGAAAATTGCATTAAGCAAATCAAACAAGTGGAGAAAACTATGGAGGTAATCAAAAAGGATAATGGGTCAGTAGAAGAGCCACTGAAGCACTCTGAGCTGAGGAATGCACAAGAAGAAAAGGGGGATGAGCAAATAAAGAAACATGGTACTGCTACTAGTGATGCAAGAATGCTGGTAATTAGCCGTAGAAAATTAATACCACTTCGACCCACATCAATGGATCAAGTTTCATCTTTAGAACATATTACCAACCAAACTCTAGCGATAAGAGAGGGTTCTGATCATATGCTTAATGAATGAAATCTACCTAGTATGAGTCAAATCAAACTAGTTAAATATCCAAGTTATCCATTTAGGGAATACACAGAAGACTTAGAAATGAACATCAATTACGAAAAATTCATCATTGATTTTCAAGGTAAGATATTCTCATATATGGGATGAAAAAAGACAATGACGAAGTTGAGGGTTCGAGGTTGTGGAGTTGAGACTGACTTTTAGGAGCATGTAAAAACCTAAGAGGAAAGGAGGTCTTGGCTCACCAACCCATGTTTAACAGTTACATTTCCTTTGCTTTTCCTTTTGTTTTGGAGGAGGACAAGGAGGGGGGTTTTGTAAGGATTTGATATAATATTTCGAACAATTCATCAAGACGACTACGAAGCTGCGGCTTCTAGATGGTGGAGTTAAGCCAACAGAGCGTTTAGGAGCCTGTAAGAACATATAAGAGCAAAGGAGGTCTAGCCGTGGCTTTTCCTTTTAGTTTGGAGAAGGATGGGGATTGCTTTTACTTAGGATGTATAGTAGTGTTTGATTTGGCATTTATGTAGAAATATTTAGTAAGATGTTGAGGCATAGTTCTTTATTTATTTATTTTTTTCTTTGATTAATGAGCCTATTTTAATAGGGTAAAATTGACTAATTATTTCTGGTGTTATTTATTTTAAGTAAATAAAATTAGGGTTCTCATAAAGAATGGCTACACAAAGTTTGCATTTAGTGCTTTTTAGTTTCATCCTTATCAGTTGAGATTCTTTGAATCGACATTGTTCGGTTTTTGTTTTGGCCAAAAAAATTAAAAAGACAAAAACTGGATTAAATAGGAATTGAAGGAGAAAAAAAAAAAGCCAAATTAGATTTACTTTCTCAAACTACTATTATATTTTTAAAACCTCTCTTAAACTATCATGTTTCATAAATATCTCTTTAAAGTATAAAAAGTTAAAACTTTATCTCTCTTACAAGTCTTTTAAACTCTTTGTTAACCTCTACCTATTCATATTTTATATTTTTAACCTCAAATTTTACTTTTAACTCTTTAACCCACTTAATTTTTTTAAATCATTTTTTTAAATAAATCCACCCCCTTATTATCACCTAAATCAACCCCTTTATTGCATCTACCTTCGATGGCCGTTACTGGAAATAATTTAAAATTAATAAAATTGACATATTTTTATACACTTCATTTTTATTTTTGCATTTTCAATTTCACTTATAACTATTTTTCATTTATTCACTCTTAAAACAACATCTTCCACCATCCTCCTAGTACTACTTGGCTATGACATGTAGAAGTATTGTTCGAGCAGATGTTATGTCACACAAACATTTTATGTTAAGCTTAACTAGTGTAGATATGGTTAGTTGGCACATGAAATTATGGTATTCATATGGACGTCCTCTACCACTAAGAGAAAAGTGTGTTCTCTCGATTCATGGAAAAGGGATAACATGCATTGTATAAAAATAGTGAAAATCTAACCAAAATTAAATAGACTCTTAATTTTAGTATTTGATGAAAATATACTAAATTACTTTTGTGTTGAATTGTTTGTTTTTTTTCTAAATCATTCATGAAGAAATAGTTCATTAAGATCTATATTGGAACAAAATAAGTTGGTTGGATCTAACTATCAGGATTGGCGAAGGTAACTAAGAATTGTTCTCAGGTATGAAAAGCTTTTAGAAGTTCTTACCTAAAAAGTCATAAACATTCTTGGAGATGATGTTACTAATAAGGAGAGAGTCGCTTAAGACAAGTGGTTGATCGAAGATGACGAGGCATAATGGATCATGCTTGCGCCTAGGGCATATCCCCTAGAAAGACAGAGGTAGATCGATAAAACTCATCATAAACTGAACCATCTTTAAGAGGATTTAATTTCTCATCTCAGACATACGATTCAACTGTGATGTTCGGGGAGGGATCCATTGTGAGATTATACCATTCTCTTTTAGATAGTCAAAGAAACTCAAAGCTCACGTATTCACCACCTCAATCTAATCGAAGTTTTTAATACTTTTGCCTAGTTGTTTTGCTACTTCATTATTGTATTCCTTGAATTTCTCAAATGATTCGAATTTATGCTTCATAAGATAAATATGGCCAAATTGAGAGAGATTATTAATGAATATGATAAAGTACGAAAAACCACTTATAGCTGGAGTTGACATATGCCCACATACTAATATATATTAGGCTTAACAACTCGGCTTGTCTTTATCCAGTTCCACAAAGAACATTTGATCATCTTGCCTAATAAACAAGATTTACAATTTGGCATAGTTTCCAAATCGAATAGATCTAAGTATCCATTTTTATTCAACTTTTGAATTATTGTTTCATTAGCATGACCTAACTGACAATGTCATGGATATATTTGATTTGCATCAAACTTTTTTTCTTGATATGTTCATTATTGAGACAAGTTTCATTTTTTAAATTTAAGACATACACACCTTTATTTAAGGAATGACTTTAATAAAATAATCCATCAAAATGGAAACTCAAAATATTATCCTTGATAGAAAAAACAAAGCCTCTTCATCAAGTTTGGAAACATAGACAATATTTCAGATGAGATTTAGTGCAAAATAACAATGTCTCAAACTTAAAGCTAAGCCTGAAGAAAAAACCGAACTATAAATGTCTACAACTAAAACAACAACATTAGCTTCATTTCTAGCTCGTTGCTTTAGTTCCATTTCTAGCTCGTAGGTTGACTTCCACCTTTCTTCAAGATTTGTCTACTTTTTAAGTTCTAAAATTATTACAAATGTGAGATCCACAACCAATATCCAATACCCAAGTAGAAAAATCATGGAAAGAAAGGTTAATCTCAATCATGAACATACTTAAAGTGGCATCACTATGCCTTTTAAGACTTGCAAGACACTTCTTGCAATCTCTTTTCCAATGTCCATATTCTCTAATATGGAAACAATTTCCCTCTTTTCTTTTCTCGATGAAGTCCTCTGCTATTTGTACACACTTATACAACTCTTTCAAGTTCATGTCAATTTTAACCCTCTGAGATTTATGTATAAATGAAGTGAATGAATCAGAGAGTGATTGCAATACTAAGTCAATCATCAGCTTAGTATCCATTTCCGAGCCTAAACTTTCTAGCTCATTGATGTAAGAAATCATCTCATGTACTTGTTCACTAACAGAGGTGCCCTCAGTCATCTTTGTTCACCGCTATCCCTTCGATTATCATCCACATACATATTTTCAAGGTTATTGATAATCTCAACAGTACTGAATTTTCAATCTCATCTTTCATCGATGCAAGCATAGTTCATCGGACCTTATTATCTCGCTCAAGCTACTTATTCCATGCAACCATTATTTCAGCATTTGATCCCTCAAGCGGGATTTGCATGACCGGTTGATTCATAACATTAAGCAAATGTTCATACCTGAGAATGATTCTCATATATATATACTAGTCTTTAAAATTGGTTTCAACCAACTTATTTTATTTTAAGTATCAATTTCATTTTATCAAACATTGCAAATTATAGAACACATAGAAACAAAACACAACAATACAAGTAAACATGCGTAGAAAATTTCAAAACTCATACAAAATTTTTGGTATCTCCCACTATTTTATTACTAATTATATTCACCTCCTTAATATAAAACGAGAAAATATCCTTAAGATTTTCTAATTATATTCACTTCCATACCCTAAGATTTTCTAGAAATACAATAAGATGGAAGGTCAAGTATTTACCAAACAGAGTTTTCATTCATCAGTCAACTTACATAGAAAAAATCCTTAAGAAATTTTATATGGATAAAGCACATCCATTGAGTAATCCAATTGTTATTTGATTACTTGAGGTGAAAAATGATTATTTTCGACCTCGAGAAGATAACGAGCAATTACTTGGTCCTGAAGTACCATATCATAGTGCAATAGATACATTAATGTATCTTGCTAATAATACACGACCTGATATAGCTTTGTAAATTTATTAGCAAGATATAGTTCTTCTCCAACAAGAAGACATTAAAATAAAATTAAACATGTTTTTCATTTTCTTCGATGGACAATCGATATGTGCTTATTTTATTTAAATAATTTTAATCCAAAATTAGTTGGGTATGTTGATGCAAGATATTTATCTGATCCAAACAGAGGTCGATCTCAAACATGTTATCTATTGACATGTGGTAATACCGTGCTATATCATAGAAATCTATAAAGCAAACATTAGTTGCAACTTCATCAAATCATGCTGAAATACTCGCAATCCATGAGGCAAGTCGAGAATGCATATGGCTGAGATTGATGACTTAACATATTCAAGGAATGAGTAATTTATCTTCCAACAAAGGGACTTCAACTATATTATATGAAAACAATACCGCATACATAGCCCAATTAAAGGGGGCATTTATCAAAAGAAAATAAACATGATATTGATCTTCACACATGATATTGATAGATATGGTGATATATTCTACATATTTGTTCGAACCTGAGTTTAAAGACTTAATGTGATGTCTCCATGAGAGAGAATAAATAGCATTGCACTCTTTTTCTCTTAACTAAGGTTTTATCCCACTATATTTCCTTAATAAGGTTTCTGATGAGCCAATTTTTAATATGTATATTAAACAAGAATAATGTATTATTTTTCATTTATCAAATTTGTTCCCACTAAATTTTCATAGTAAAAGGTTTTACGAGACAACTTCTCGTATGGACATCCAAAAATTAGTATTATGAATAACTATTATAAATAGATATTCATTAGAATCCTATTCCATCTCTTCAACTTTTAGATCTTCCAGTTCTATATTTAATTCCCTCTTTATTTGATTCATTATCGTTGTAATTAATTATTGGATTTTGGCATACCAACATTATCCTATAAATAGAAGTACTATAGATATAATCAAATCATAACAAGAAATAGGAATTCTCCATTCTCTCTACTCTCTTCATACTTTTCTCTTGTCATTTCTCTTTTATTTACAATAGTTTCAAATTTATCAAATATTATTATTTTTCAAGTAGAGGTTGGGGTTCGATTTCTAAAATTCGTATTTTTAGTAAAAAGAAATTAAATAATTTAGAAGGATAAACTTCAGATTTTTTTTCACAGTTTTAGGTTAGATTATTTTTAACCATTTGCCCTTCAGAATAATACACACTCGGATTCCCGCGAAACAGAGACAAGTCAAAATGTGAAGTAGTGATTTGATCCCCGCTGTCTGAATTCATATAGTAATGAGTGTGCAATGGAGATTTACTGTCCTCCAACAACCAGTGTAGAAAGGAGCAACCGAGAAGAGACACTTCTGGAAAAGGTGAATTGCTAATCTGCTAAATTCATGCTTGTTAGAGCATGGCTATTTTGCGTAATTGGATAAACAAGTCAGAGGTTGACTTTTGGCATCTTTGATCAAACGGCATTGACTCCAATAGGCACAAGTATGAGCTGATCAATCGGATCAGTGTAGCGTGTTTTATATGTTTTTCAAGTTTTCAATTTAGTTTGAAGGTTGGGTATCTCTAGTTGAGGTCTGAGGCTTAACTCAAATCTGCTTCGTCGCTTTCTTTACCCAGCAAGTTTGTTTGGATGTTTATGAAGGTAGAGATTGATTTGGGAGCTAGAATACAGTTGGAATATGTTTTGTTTACTTGTGCAGTTTGACAGCTTGCGCAAGAAGTCTGCAAAATTAGTGCTTAAGCTGGTGCACTGTACCTTTTCAGTACTTCCAGATTGTGTTTTTGCTGTTTTAGGGTAAGTTTCTTTTGTTGCTTAAAGTTGTGTTTGTATTTACTTTATTTAGCTTAGCCCTTTGTCTTGTATTCAGTTTATTAGTCTATTTAAGCATGTATACTGCATTATGCAGGTAAGCCTTCTATGAAATAGAAATCAAGTTTTTTCTAAGAATTTAAAGAACACTTCACAAATTCTGACAATGCTTGCTTATTTGAAATTGCATTTCAATATGGTTGCATTGAATAGCAGAATAAGCAACTTGTTGAGCAAGGTAATACTGAAGGGAAATGCACAGATGATGAAACCGATTCTTCAATCAGCAATGAGGAGTTGGTTTTGTCTCAGGCAATACAAAAAGATGAAATTCCAGCCTCATGAAATGACCATACTAATCGGAGTACTCTTGCAGCCAACAGTGATTCCACCGTAGTAAATGGAATTGGTGCAGTTGGTTCAAACAATACAATCCAGTTGGAGAACACACAAAACAAATTTAACTACTGAAATGTGAGCAAAACTACTGAAAATATCACTATTACTCAACCCCAACAATACCAAGTGGGGCATCATCTTCTACAGTTTCTGCAGCATACACAGATTGTTCGAGCGCAATCACGAGGGACCAAACAGAAGAGGAACATAGTGACAGGCAAGTTAGCAATTTTATTCAGATATGTACATAATATGCAGATTGTTATTTAATATTTTGTCTTACAGAGAATTAAAATGAAAAATCCTTTCTTTCATTGAAATAGTTAATTTGAATCTCCCACTGTATTCCTCGAGCCCAGTTGATAATTTGTATTCTTATTAACCATGGCTATCAACATTCTTGTATAGTTCTATGAACACTAGGTTGTCAAAGACAATGTCGGCATCGAGATCAGAAAAGGATGTAAACATGCTTGCAGTTGGGGAGCGATACGAAGATGAAAGTTCATCAGAAAAATGGGTAGAGCAAATCGAACAAGTGGAGGAGACTGGTGCAAATTGGAAAGGACGACGAGTCTGTACAGGAGGTAAAAGCAACTGGAAATGAGGGCGCACAACGGGTAAAAGCAGACAAGATTGATGAGCAAATTGATCAGAAACCGGGTACTTACTACTACTACTATTAGTGATAGAACTTTGGTAATTAGCAATAGAAAAACAGTATCGTTTCAATGGCCAACATCGACATATGAAGCTTCATCTTCAGGAGATCATAATGACCAAACCATAGCGATAAGAGAGGCTACTGATATACCCATGAATTGAGTGTACCTCAGATCAATCCAATTCAACATCCTAATAATCTATTTAAGGAATATCCAAGAAAAACAGAAAACAACATCAATTATAGAGAATTTGTTTTCAGTTTTCAAAGTCAAATATTCTCTTATGTGGCCCTACAAAAGACGACGATTTAGTCGTGGCTTCAAGGTCGTAGAGCTGAGGTGGGACGACTTTTGGAAGTCTGCAAAAACATAGGAGCGAATGCCTTGAAATGACTCACCATTCGGGTTTTAACATCTAGCTTACCTCTACTTTTCCTTTTGTAACAGCACATATTTATGTATGATTAGTTATTTCGTAGATAAAATTTCTGTAAGATATGCACAGATGTATTCTACCACTGCAATTCGGTTCATCTATTTTTAGACTGGCTTTTTACGTTCTTCGACCGGTTCCCACGGTTTTTCGGCGTTTCCTTTCTAGTGAATTTCTGTCGTATCACTTGCTTTTGTGGCTCATCATCTCTTTGATTTCAACATGGCCAACTTTGTAGAAAATCATGATTTCAGCCAACAAGATGGGGATTCAACAACATTGGGAATTTCCCTTACAGAAGTTGTTTACAAATTTTGCTTCTGCCGACAAGAGGATTCAAGCTCTCAGTCGAAGCTAAGCATTCTCGCTTCCCTTCTTAATCAGGTTTTATCTTAGCAATTCCTTCTGTACAATCAAGGTTTAATATCTCTCTTTGATTGATCAATGTGTTATCAATATTTATATTGCCAATTGATTTCGTATGATTGTTATCATGTTGGATCTACTTCTTCTGCTAATGTCTCTTTGCCCGATACTCCTCTTGTCATTACAACCAACACCAAGCGAAGAGGCATAACGTCAGACTATATCGACTGAAGGGATTCAGAGATGCTACTTGTTCACTCAGAGATGACATGTGTTGGTTGGACTGCTTACTATTGCACCTTATACATGTTTTTTTTTAAATGATATGTCGGTCCAAACCGAACAAAGGCCTCTCTAGTTTTAATAGATGGAATCTTATAGCCATTGCAGCAATATATAAAACAGCAAGAAACCAATATCGAAGATCTCTTGTTTCGACACAAATTTAGCATACATGACAAAATGGAAAGGATATGTTAGCTATCATCATCAGAAAGGAATTTTATTCTCATCCACAGCAAATATATCTGTGTAGGAAGGTGTCCTAAGAATTTTTTTCCAGTTCATCACATGATTAGTCAAAAACCAAAAACCATCACACATTTAATGAAACTGATAACTAAACCAAGAAAACATGAAGAAAATAAAACCAATTCGATGAAGCAATGAAGGTAAGCAGTATAAGTAGATTCAGAAGAACATTAATTAGCATCAAATGATAATCAACAAACAATTATCTCAGATCAAGTGTTGGATTATATTCTATTGCTTCATCCCCATCTACTCATACTATAAACCAATCAAACATGAAGAAAACAAAAATAAATAAATAAAAATTTGATATGATACTCAGATATGGCAAAGAGTTTTAGGTTCGATTCTGCCAGCATTTTCCTCAACCATTAAATCAGAAGAGGGAGCTTATATATCATCATTGTATCATTCCATTTCTCAACACAAACAACAGATTCAGAAAATCTAAATCAACATGAAAAGAAGATTGAAAACTCGAACGAGGTAAGAGATGTAAGATATGGCTCAGCTCAGCGGGGTCGTCGACACGCAAATCCCACTCCTAGGAGTGAAACCTGCATTCCGGTCTGTTGAGCTTGAATTTCATGGAGTCATCACAGCCAAAAGAATTCGAAGGAGGAAAAATAAAACTTGTTAAGAAAGATTGGGATGAAAAATTTGAGCAGATGATCGAAGTAAAATGGAATCGGAGTAAATAAAAACAAATTTAGGAAGAAAATACAAAAGTTAGAGAAGACTTGGATGAAGAAAGCGGTATTCTCTAGCTAGGGTTTCTTCAGAGTAGAGAGGAGCTAGAGAGAGGTCACAGCAATGGATGAGAAGGCTGATAGAGATAATCAGACATTTTAAAGACGAGGCAGCTGCGCGTTAGGGTTTCTTCATCAACCATCGGACGATAAGGATTCAATCAAACGTCCGTAAGCCTTACAGAATCAATTGACTCAATACTGCGCCGTTTGTCTTTAGTATACTTAGTGTCTTTGCTTTTAGTTTAAAATATTGTTTTAGTCCTCCTATTTTAACCATTTTTCTTATTTTAGTTGATTCACATTAATACTTATATTTACTTTATTTTCATCCTTCTGGTCAAAAACTCAAAAAAGAAAACATAAAAAAAAAAATTCGAAAAAGCCCCTCTAACTTTATTTAATATTTTTTTTTCATTCTTCTTCTTCCAAATAATTAGCTACCATAAAAAACATGAAGTTCTTAGGAATCGATGGATACTAAAGTAATAATTTAAAATTTTTGAATCATATTCTAAATATGCATTAATTCTATAGCAAGATCATTATATACTATTTATATATCTCATTTGAAGAGATGGTGTGAGATACTCATATATTTGTTCTCTAATCGTTATTCACACAATTCATTCGATCGGTTAATTTTCTACCTTATGATTCAACATATGATTCAAAAGGTGTGATAAAAAATGGATGGGAAAAACTCTCTCTTTTTCTCTCATTATTTTGTTTAAGTGGAGGCAATGTTGTATTAAGGATTTTTTTGTCATGCTCTATTTATCGGGTACCGCAGATATAAAATTTCATAATCACATTAAATTTTTTTTATAATAAAGATTTACTTAACTCACTTAAGAAAACAAATGGGCTTTAACCAATTGTATGGTGGGGCACCTCCATGGATCTTAACCCATAAATATTAATCAACCATTTGATTAATTTGACTTATACAAATTTAATTAATAATCTAATCCATTAACCTTTAATATATGTGGACAAAATCAAATACACTTATATTTGATCGAGTTAACTGTGCGTTTAAAGCAAATAATTATCACTAGAATTGTTAGTTATATTTCTTTGTATATTCTTGATTTTGGGGCCTAACTTTTAGGAGCTTTATTTTCCTACTGTATTTTATTTAAAGGAGTGAATCATTCTTAATGCAATATATAAATTTTATATCACTTAATTGTAATTTCACATGGTATCATTTACAAAAGGCTAATCCTTCATGGTTGAAAGTGAAACAGCCATATCTGGCACTAATGTCGATTTTGTAAGCTCCGGCCAACCTCTGGCTGAGAGAAACCCTTCCCTGTTACATCTCTTTCCACAAGTGATTGTTCCTTTCATCATATGACATGCCACAAGCTTGATGAAAAAAACTACTTGCTGTGGACACAATCTGTTAAGATTATTGTTCGTGGATGAGGTAAGCTTGGTTATATCACAAGAGATCTTCCCGCTCTATGTTCCACCAATCCTTTATAGATGTCTTGGATGGTTGAAAAGTTTATCGTTCTCGGCTGACTAGTTATCTCAATGGAACTAAGGATTAGCCGCCGATATCTTTGGTTCAAAATTGAGAAGGATGTGTGGGATGCTACTTATCGAATGTATTCCAATCCTGGGAACGCCTCTCAAATATTAAAAATTCGATTAAAGTTAAAGGAAATGAAGTAGGGTCTAATTCTGTCACCCAATACTTTTTTGATCTTCAAGAACTTGTAAAAGAGCAGATCTTTGATTTTTTTTGCAGGTCTGAATTGCAATCTTAATTGCAAGCTTAGGTACGACGTGAGGAGGGTCATCACATTTCGACTATAATGTTGATGATGGAAATCATCAAACAAATAAGTTATGGAAATCATTTACCATAATGTTGATGATGCATGCATTTCAAATATCATCTTGGCTTCAATTCAAAATGCTGATGAGAAATTAGATGGGTTTTATAGAGGTAAGAATGTATTAACTTATTGGATAAAGTAGTTAAAAGGCACCAAATTTTCACTTGGAGAATATATTGAAGAATGCATTTACCTTTACCTTTTTCCCACTTTGATGAGCCCAAAACTTAAGTCTTGTTCTCTCAAGTACATGGTAAAATGTCTCTTTTAGGCATATATTGGTTGGAGACAATGTAACAATAATGACAACTTCAGAAATAAAAGCATAGAATTGGTACATAGTTGCTTAAGAGAGCGCTTTGAATGTTGATCGAAGGCTCCATAAAGTGTCCAACCTTCGAACGTTGAAAAAACAAATGCTCGAAGGCTCAATAAAGCTCTTCGATCCGTTGAGCTCTGCAAATTTTCCTACTCAATCTCATTTTTAAACATATAAAATTCACAATGAAGTAAATCTATAATCTACCAATTTATAACATTTCCAACATATATTCATCTATTTTTGAAGAAAAACTATAGAAAACCCCCCTACTTTTAAGGTATCATATCTTTTAATAACTTTCAAGTTTTTTTGTCATGGATTCTAGTGACAAGGGCTCCTATTTTTTGCTTCGATCTTTTGAACTGTTGAGTGGTAAGAGGATGATCCATTTTGACATTGGCTCCTTTCGCCATGTAGAAGTTGTCGGAAGAAGAAGGCGATCGATTTCGATGACGAAGACAGAAGAAGGAGGAAGAAGGAGACGAATACGTTTCTGACATTAATTTTTACGTGTGAGAAGGAAGAAGAAGAAGAAGAAGATGAAGCTTAATTAATGGTTAGTAAAACAAAGAAACCAATGCATGTTTCTGAAAATGTTGGACATCTGACACAAATAGATGTAAATAGACACAGCATGAGTTTCATATGCATTACTTTCTAATATAATTTTTTTTAAATTTATTAAAATTATATATACTAATTCTTAATTATCTCTAATGATAAAATATTTATGTAATATTTATTTAAATTTTATTTATATAATATATGTTACTTTTATTTCTCCAAACAAAACTTCTCGTATTATAATGTCTATAATATCGGCGAGAGATGTTTGAAAGATTTTTTTCCTTTGTTTTTTTTGGCTGATAACAATATTGCATACGTGTAATTTAATATTTTACCTTTATTTTTTAAATTATAAAATGAAAAAGAGACTGTTTAGTACCCAAAATTTAAATTTGGACTATTTTATAACTCAAAATTTATCACATAAATGGAGTCAAAAGAAAAGCAAATATAGAGAGCGAAATAAAAAGTGAAATGCTATTTGGATGCGGGCTGGCAGGTTCTTGGACAAAGGAAATACGAAGAACAGAAGAGCGGCAGGAAGAAGAGAGAAGGGAGAAACAAGAGATCCGGCCGTATATCTTGAAGAAATTACTCTCGATCTCGCTGAGATTTGATGAGATGAAGAACTTATGACCTTCAAATCAAACCCTTGCTCCCTGTAGCTTCTTCTGTGAACTTAAAGAAGTCCCCCCCCCCCCCCCCCCCCGAACCAGCTGGCTAGCCTGGTTCCACCACTGAACTTAGAGTTGAAGAGACTCGGGAAATCAACTGTGAAGATTGAGAATCAGGTATCCTCTGAGTTCTCGTGATTATATATCTAGTTTGTATGTATTTTGACTGAAAATACCTATCAATACTAGAAGAGCGAGCGTATTTACTGTAGGGGTGAGCATTTTTCCCCGTCCGGACGGGAGTCTGGGTTCAGGATCCTGTCCCGGTACTGTTTTGATTGGGAAAATGGTGCCGGTACTGGTATCGAGTGAAAACTCCTCTTACTACTAGAAGAATCTTTACTATATCCATGCTATTTTTTGAAGTCTTAGAATCAGTACGATCTATGAAAGGTATTTGCAAAACTTCGTTTTGAGTCGGAGACCCTGTAATATTTGGTGTTGTTTCAGTTCTTGGCCATCTAGGTTTGTTGCAGTTTCATGTAACTGTTAAAAAATGGTAAAGTGATTTGTTAAACATAGAGATTTCAGAAGCTTAAAAGTACATGTCAGAAGAGAAAAACACATTTTAGAGATTTTTTTTTAATTACATACTTACCTTTGATTTTTAGGGATCTAACATCGGTCATTGATTAATTCCTTTCCTTATCTTTTAGGAATATGGAAGATATTGAAAACGTAATTCAATACTTGGAGGAGCTGATCAAATGCATTGACGATGAACAAGTTAAACAGCTGGCCATCAAATTAAAAAATTGGAGAAGAGAATCTCAGCTAAATGAAGCGGACGATTTATTATCACTTGGTCAATTGGGGAAAGATCTGCATGATTTGAGAGTAGATGTTGCAGAACTTGCTGCCCAAGGTAAGAGCAAAGTAACCAGCAGCTCCTCAACTAGAGGAGCCTTACTTCGGCCGAGAAAATTAGTTGGAGACATTACTACTCGAAAGATCATGAAAAAGATTTGGGATCATTTAATGGACGATAATATTAGAAAGATCGGAGTCTATGGTGCTAAGGGAGTTGGCAAAACAATTGTCATGAAACACATCAATGATTGTCTTATAGAAGATCGAAGTGGTAAATTCGATAAAGTTATTTGGGTGACTGTATCAAAGACACTCAAATTAATTCAATTACAGAATGACATTGCTTTTCAATTGGGATTAGATCTTTCCAAGTACAAAGATGTAACAACACGTGCGACAAAGTTGCACTTAGCTTTGCTAGCCAGAAATAGATATGTGATACTCCTAGATGATATGTGCGAAGAATTTTCTCTCGGTGATATAGGTATCCCTGAATCTACATTGGAAAATGAATGCAAACTAGTTTTGACTACCCAATCATCTGACATTTGCGACTTAATGAAATGTGATACAACTATTCACATGGGTTTTCTATCGAAAGCCGAGGCATGGGAGCTATTCCTAGATCATGTTGAACATGATGTTCTGCGTGTTAAAAGAATAAGAGATCTTGCAGAAGAAATTTTCAGTAAATATTGTTTGTGCTTGCCTCTATCAATTGTCCAGGTGGCCAAGGACTTGGCTGGTAAAAAGGAAGTACATGAGTGGAGATCTGCACTTCGAAAGTTGAGAATGAATTATAGTGATCCTGATTATATGGTCAAGGAAGTAGCTAAGCAACTAAGATCTGCTTATCCACGCCTAGAAAGCGGAAGACTTTATGATTGTCTCCTATATTGTGTCCTATTTCCTGAAATGGGGGAGACTCGAATTAGTACAATTGCAAATGTACTTATCGATGTAGGCATAATAAAAGATATGCCGACAATGCAAGAACAAATGGACGAGGTTAATGACATGTTAGATACTCTAAAAGATTTCGGTTGCCTAGAATATGAAGACAAGATTGTTTGCAAGACTGTGGAGATGCATGATACTATAAGATTCATGGTGCAGCAAATTACTAGATCTCGATTCATGATAGCTACTGGTCTGCAATTTGAGGGTGTAAATGAGATGCATAAGTGGTCAAAAGATCTTGAAAGCTTGTCTTTGAGGGAAAATAATCTCGAGGAATTACCTTCCAATGCGTCACTGGACTTTCCTAAACTTTCAGTTTTAATACTACATTCCACTTCATTGGTAACTGTGTCGGCATCATTCTTCAATCATTTAAAATTGTTAAAGATTCTTGATTTGTCATGTACAAGGATTAAAGTCTTGCCAGTCTCAATCTCGGATTTGGTAGATCTAGTGGCATTGTTGCTAAATAAGTGTCGCAAATTAGTTTATGTGCCTTCACTTCAGAAAATGAAGAGGTTAAGGAGGCTAAACCTTAATGAGACATCGATTAGAGAACTTCCGGAAGGTCTTATGGAGCTGACCAACTTGAGATTCTTGAGTCTTTCCGTAGAGGGGCTAGAGATACCCGACGGTAGTTTTTCCAAACTCTCGCGACTCCAAGTCCTGGAAGTTTTATGTCCGGTGAGAACTGAGGAGTTGATGGGCTTGAGAAAATTAGAATATTTCTCGGGGACCATACTTGACATCCATAGCTTCAATGAGTATGTCAAACACAAAGGGGGAGGGCAGAAGCTTCAAGGGTATGTCATCTCTCTGGGAGATACATATGCGAACAACAATGCCTTAGACCTGATGTATAATAAATTGGTATTTACCTTCATAGAAGAAACAGATCTTTCAACCCTCATGCTTCCTGAGGATATTGAGGCCTTATCAACCGGAGGTTTTTGTACTATCTTGAGTTTATCTAACATTTCCCGCTGCTTGAGCAGAGCAACCAACTTGAGAGATTTTATAATTGGGGGATGCGATATGCTGGAGGTCCTCCTTCCGTCACATTCCGATGAGGTGCTGCTTTCTTTCGAATGTCTTGAACGTTTGGTTGTTTGCGCTATGCCAAAAATGCGCAACTTGATCAGCAGAGAGACATATCGACTCCCGCCTTCCCATTATTCCTGTCTTAAATACCTTGCGATCGATGGTTGTCCGGAACTGGAGGAGGTTTTTCAAATCTGGTTTCTGGAACACTTGAAAAGCTTGGAGCAGATTCACATTGGAGACTGTGAGAAAATGGTGAGAATCATTGGGGGAGCGATTACTCCAAGGCTCACACTTCCCAAATTAAAGGTGTTGATATTGTCTAAGCTGCCATTGTTGGAAACCATCTGCTCAAGTTCAAGCATCATGATTTGTAATTGGCTAGAAGAATTTTCTATTCAAGCTTGCCCAAAGGTGAAGAGGATTCCTTTCTGTTGTCCCATCGAAAGCCGAGGTCACTCATGTGCTTTCCCGTGCCTCCGAAAGATCAACATTACAACTGAAGATTGGGAGTCAATGGAGTGGCCGGATCAATCCAATGCAAAGAAAATTTTCGAAAGCTTACGTAAAGATCCTCTCTAGCTCTATTCACATGTAACTTCCGAATCCTAATCTGCTAGTGAGTCTATAGAATGAAAATAGTACTTCTGCATGTGTTTCCTCTGATTGCACCGAACCTCGATGACCAAGTAAACATGAAAAGCTTGCTCGGGACTCATTTGAAGCAAGGGATGGGCATCTTCGATTGATTTGTAGACTTGAGTACTACTAGTGTTCCGTTCATTCATTTTATCCAATTTGTTTTATGCATACTGTCTTAAAACTTAAATCACCATTAATCAAGTCTTAGTTAGTGTGAGAACTATATATATATATATGTATGTAGTAACCCCATTAAGTTTCTCTACGGAAGTAATTAATGTATGTATCGTATCCTATTACATCATTAGTTTCTTGTAAGTTCTTAACTCTTTGTAGCCTTCAAGATTCTTATTGTACATTCCTTTCTTTTTATATGATTGGAATTCCCTTTGCCATCAACTCTAGAGTTTATCAACTCATTATATAAAGACCGTTCGTTTCTATCGTGCGTAAGGGACCTAGAAATATGGCCAGAGTGTACGTTATCTTTGCCGCATTTCATTTATGTTCATCCTACTTTTAAGCACAGGTTCGAAAATCTTCCCTTTGCTTCTCTTCTATATATCTCTGTGATTCCTCTGGCAGAGTACTCTATTACTTGTTTTATAAGTAACCTTAATAATGAAATACTTCCAACATTTTTATATAGAGAAAATTATAACTGAACACTTTTAAATTCATTTTTATTAAAATAAGCCCATTAAAATTTATATAATTATAATTAATCTTCTGATTTAAAAATTAATTATAATAATTTTTCATTCATTTTAACTGTTTTGTCCACATAATATACACGTGTCTATTATATGTATAATCTTTAAACTCTTATTTATTTTGAATTTATCTTTTTTTATTTATAATTTTGACCCTAAAAGTTATATTTTAACCCCTATATTATTTCAATTTATATTTTTATATTTTTACCCACCCCTCCATTATGGAGGTTTGCTTGAGCTCGAAAAAAAAAAAAAGACAACCTCCAAAGCAGACCTCCTTCCATGGAAGCAGAGGTCTGCGAGCAGAGCTCCAACTTGAATGTGATATTTCTATTTTTTATATTTAAATGAGACTTCTTTTCTTTTATTAATAATAAATTATTGATTAAATGATAAAAAAAAAATTCCTCATTAATTTTTTTTTTTCATCCTATTTTTTTTTAAGCATACATGTTTTTTTTTTTTTTTTTTTTAATGAAGCTCAAGCAAACCTCCATCAATGGAGAATGATTGAAAATATATATTGACATAATTTAGGGGTTAAAAAATAATTTTTTTAAGGTAAAATTATAAAAGAAGATAAATTTAGGGTAATAAGAGTTAAAAAAGGGGACACATGAATGTCATGTGGATAAAACCGTCAAAATAAAAATAAAAAAAAATTTAACCATAGGGGATTCATTATAATTAATCTTTGAATAAGAGGTTAGTTATAAATATATAAACTTTGACGGGTTTTTTATTAGTTATAAATATATAAACTTTGAGGGGTTTTTTAGGTTCCCAAAGTTGGGCTGAAGCGATATAGTAGGGCCGAATTACAATAAAAGATCAAAATTACCAGAATTATTAAGTGTGATAATAAACATGCTTTAATATTTTTGTAACTAAAAAACAGTCGCAATAAATAAAGATAATTATATTTTATTCAATTACATTATTAAATGACATAAATAAAGATGCACATGAGACTATATATAGTAACTATTGACTAGGTGAAAGAGAGACTCGGTAAAAATTATTTTCCAACACAAAAGCTCCTTATTATAATATGATTATCTAACTTTGGCGTCGGAGTGGGCTTATCGGTCAAGTTCTACTACTCATAACTAGTTTTTCTGACTTTAGGTATCGATGGTGCAGCGGGTTGGATCGAAGGCATGGTGGATCGCGAACATACTGTCAATGAATGAACTTTTGCATCAATAGTTGTTGAAGTAATTTATTGAGACCCGAAACACGTAACCGTTATGTTTTCCAAAAAATAATATTTTCACTCTCCCGAATTGTTTGTAGGTTACTGTAAAAATAGTTTTTGGGATATGACAAACTTTTTACAAAATTGCACAAAGCAATAGTGAAATTTTGTTATTGAATATATGAATGTATTCGGTTTCTGACAGTAGGAAAATGAGTAAGAAAAAAATGTTTTCTTTTTTTTATTGATTCCTCTTATTTATGAACAAAATTGACATATGTTCATGAAAATAGTACATTGTTTCACGAACAATCACACTCTTTGGAAAAAATAGTTAAATTATTTTAACAGTTACATTTTTAAATTTTCAAAATTCAAATTTCAACGGTAACTAACTATTTTAATTGTTAACCATTTAAATAAAACTATACAAGTTAAATCTATCAACCACCGCACATGGCGTGCGGTCGTAAACATGCAAAGTGCCAATAGAATATCCTCTAATATAGAGGTGGTGGAACACATCTTATCACCATACAGACTTCACATACTTGAACATATGCCCAATAGTTCACCCTTTTAGTGGTCTTTGTTAAGACCATGTGGAATGATGTCAAAACATATATCTTATATGGTAGTGTTATGGTAATCTCATGTCTGAGCATAACGAGTACCATATTCACAGACAAAACTCGCTAATAGTCAATATTTTTACCAATGAGATTTTGTCAGGTGATCATGTTCAGTGATTAAGTATCTACTAATCAGGTTTGGTGATCACGTATTGGCCACATGTGCTATGAGGAGTTATGGCCTTTAGAAAAGACCATGTAAGGCAATATCAAAACATTATATCTAGTATGGCAATACTGTGGTGATCTCAGGTCTTAACATCACATGTGCTATAGTCACCGACAAAACTTATTAACAGTCAATGAGATTATGTCAAGTGATTATGTTCAGTGATTAAGTTTCTACTAATCACTTATATGCCCGTCCTGATAGCTATCAATACTGATAATTATGAGAACATCACTCTTCTTATGAAGATGATAGGGTATGTAATAGAATATTCAAATTGTCATTATCTGTTCATGACAATTCTATGACTATGAACAATTTGAATATTTGACTTAAGCCAACTTCGATCTCAGTGATCATTATCTCCATCATAATTCCAAGTGCATGTCTTAGATATGAGAATCTTTCAAGTATGCAAGCAATTACTGATGCAGTGTGTTATTTCTAACCTAATAATAACATGACGAATTATAAAATGCTCTAATTAAATGCTATGTATTCAGTTATGTTGATGATTTATATAATTTAAGATTAATTCTCATAAGTATGTGCCCCGACCCGATCGGCTTGACGGGCATGTTACTTTCAATAACCACCTCAATCGAAATATCTTAAAGAGGAGAGGGAGAAACAATTTTGTGTGGACATAGAAAGAACAAAACTATGCAATAAATGCAACTAGCCTTGGATGTTTTGGACAAGGCTAAATTCAAAATCTTTTTTCTACTCTAAAATAGTACCAAAATAAGTGTTTCTTAGGAAATCATCCTTGGGACCTCATCAACAAAAATCTGGGGAGTTTTAGAAATAGCTCTAAAGTTGACATCCTCTTCCTCTTCCAACCCGCCTTAGTTAGAATGGCTTCTACTTCGAAGACCAAATGAAGATTCAAGTCTTAATCTATGCAACTAACAAAGAGTATGTCATAACTATTGGATCAGATGCTAGGAGGAGGCATGACTGGATGTAGTGACTTTAAAGTCCTCGGATACCACCAATATAGGTGCCTTTCTTATGGCATCATCTGATTCACAATCAACATCAGAGCCTCAAGCAACTTCTTAAGCAAGATCATCCTAAAGCTATTCTCATGCAGATTCAACCTTAAGCTTTTTCTCAAGCGGGCTTAGCTTCAGGTTTCTCCTCTAGAAGGCTAAGCCTTATTTTTCTTTTCAAGTTTCTATCGATGAGATTACCTTAGGAGGTATTTCCATAGCACGGGCTCAAGAACCCATTCTTCATTAACATAAGGTAAATTTCTCATAACTAGAAGAAGTAAAGAACTCAACCCCCGCTAATTCATAAGCTAGAAGAGTTGGCCCTCGATTTCTATAAGTTTTAAAAACATAGCCTATGGGCTTTATCTATTAACGTCTTTTTAATGGCGAGTTGAACCTGACTATTTACATCATAAAATAAACTCTTGACCTATATTTACTACGTTTTTCCTTCTTATATTTAACACTTAGTAGTACCTTTTAAGATGATCTATATTCTCTTTAGCGGGCATCAATTGAAGAGTTGGCCCTCGATTTCTATAAGTTTTAAAAACATAGCATAGGGGCTTTATCTATTAACGTCTTTTTAATGGCGAGTTGAACCTGACTATTTACATCATAAAATAAACTCTTGACCTATATTTACTACGTTTTTCCTTCTTATATTTAACACTTAGTAGTACCTTTTAAGATGATCTATATTCTCTTTAGCGGGCATCAATTGACCGACACAGTAAAAAGTAAGGCTCTCTCCATCGAGAGCTAATTGAATAGTTATCCCAATGAGTTCATTCTATGGGGGCCATCAATTGACCTATATGGTAAAAAACTAAGGGTCTCTCCATCAATTTTATGTGCCTATCAATTGACCTGATAATGTTTGTCCATAAGGCCAATCGTCAGAGGCAATAAATTGACATACATGGTAAACAATTATGGGTCTCTCCCCTGAGAGCTGACCGGATATTGTGTCTCTATAAGGCCAATAGTCAGAGACAATCAATTGACCTACACAGTAAAAAAATTAAAGGTCTCCACACTCAGGGCTAATCCAATACTCGCCCTCTCTAGTACAATCAGGACCAAAGGCCCTCACCGACGACAATCTCTTGGGAGCTGCTACTCGACCCAACAATTATCCCATAGAATTAATATCTAGTGTTTAATTTAGGTTAACAAGGCCGAGAATCTAGGTCTCCTTGATGTAGAGCTAACCATGTAATTTCTCAAACTAAAGTCCTCCTTCGGGGGGCTATTTTAGCGCACTGTGATCGAAAAACATAGCCACTACTGAAACTTGAGAACATAGACAAAACAAAAGAATGTAGACTCAAGGATAATGCATTTGGGAAGTTTAAAATGATGAGGCCACCCAAGCAATTGATTTTCCTCAACCTTGCTTAAGGAATGTGATGAATCATGAATTTTAGTTTAGTCTGCAATCACTTTAACATATTCAGTGATGAGCTAATGAAAAGGTGCAGACAAAATGGGATGTTAAACGAGGCACTCATAGCTTGGAACATCTCTCGTGTATCCTTTTTTTTCTTTTGAGTTATGGGCTCAAACTCACTTGTTTGTACAAGCCAAACACATCTCTTCCCCTTGGCTTCTTCTTCAAGTTGAGTAGTAACTTAAACATCCATGTGTATGCTCCCCAAGCATCATATGGAGAAAGCAAGAAAGGAAACAAATTATTTTCTCGAAACTATGTAGGGAATTGGGAGATGCCATAAGTAATGAGGGAAACCTTCTTAAAAGTGTTAAAAACTTTATTACCACATGTTATTCCAATATACTAAAATAAGAAATTAGAAAATAATTGGACTTAAATTCAATTAACAAAAGATAAAAAATAAAAAAGGCATGATCTACCATAATGACTCATCAAGAGCATTAATAGGACTCCTATCATCACCAAGGAATAAAGGATAAAGGATAATGGCATTAGATTCTAGGAACCGCACATCAATGCTTAATATAACAAATCACCCCCCATCGCCATTTAATGTAGGGGAATGCAAGGATTAATCCTCATTAAAGACAATAGGCTTTAAATGCTAGAAGTACTCACCAATGCAAAGCTTGTGATTAACTTCCCTTGGCCAATCTTGAGGAGGAAGTTAATGATTAATCCAACCAAGATATTGTAAAAAGGGAAAGTTGTCTGCTGTAGTAGGATCAATCAACTCCCTCAACTATATAAGAGAAGCCAATAGACCAAAAGAAGGTAAGTAAGAACAAAGCACTTTATCCATAAGTTCTAAGCTTATACACATGCTATCTTACTATATCCATTTTAGATAGTTCACAAATATTGATTTTGATCATTGGAGGGGAGCAACTAGTCCTCCCCCTGACTAACCCTTCCTTTATTTCAAGTGGTTGAGGTAGACATATGCTGTTGACAATGGAATTTTGCGAACGCGCGGGTAATGGGGAATTAGCATAGCAAAATGCAATCATTCTATCTCAAGAGAAAGTGTAGAGTGTGGGCATACCAAAAGTATGAAGATCCGGAAGATGGAAGAAAGGTAACTTAACCTGTAGTAAAATAAAGTGGGGAATAATTAAAATACAAAAATAGAGCGCATAAAAATAATAAACACATAAATTAAAAGCAAGATAAATAAAAGAAGCATTAAATTAAATGATAGAGTAAAGTAAATTCATTTTATTAAAATTAAAGACATGTTACTGTAATGGAAAAGATCTTTACATGAATTACAAAGCAAGGAAGCATGATGAATTCTTAACGGGTTACACTATGTTTGGACACTAAGTATACTAAATAACAAATTAAAACACAATTGCTCTATCTATGGATAGTGGGGGTTTTGAGTATTAGGAATACTCGGTGTATAATGCAACGAGAGTGCCTACAGAGTGGCATAAATATTCAGTGAAGGATTATTTTCAAGGATTTAGGCCAAGAATGATGTACTGTTATTTGGTTGATTTTTGATGGTTGTATTGTGAATTTTGTCTTGGAAGAGCCTTCTATTTATAAGCACAGAGTAACTTGATCTGCAAACGTTGTTGCTTAATCGGTAAGTCTCTTAATTGCTGGGAACAGACCCTTAGCCTTACCAAAAATTCTGTTGAATCAATCAACTTTCTTCCCATTTTTATAGATTGTTCCCTCCAATTTGTTAAAATAGAATCAGATTTGGTAAAAAGCCCTTCTTATATTATTTTTTTTCCGAACCCTTTTATATTGGCAAAGGACCCTAAAACAAAATAAAATATCTCCATATTTTGCTGAAAACCCCTTGAAAATATAAAAGAGAAGCCGAAAAACGTAGGGAAAATGACCGCATGGCCATATGACCGGTTTGTTAACCATGGTTGATTGGTCCAAGCTAGGTTGGCAATTGGCGACCAATTCAGGCCAATTTTGACTATTTCTTTGTTGATTTAATTAATTTTTTTTACGGTTTTTTTCACGTTATTTGACCCTTGCCAAAATTATCATTTTGGCGTAAAAAAGATCCCACTTTATCCCTTTTATTGAATAATTTTAAAAATATGAGGGATAAATGATATAGTACCTCTATACATTAGACCCTCTTTTCCTTTCCTTTATTCGGCCAATCCTAACACTTATGGCAAAATCGGCTTCACAAGATTTTCTGATTAAGTTTGTTATAAGATGGGTTGCAAGCATTGAGAAGGCTGATAAAGATCTTAGGTTTCACACGGATTAACATCTATTATGCTTTTATTACTTTAGTAGATTTTGTATGACTTGTTGGCTTTTCTAGATTGATCGAAGGGCCGATTCTTTATGAATTTTGGCACTTTTATTGTTGGGTCGGACTAATGGCCGATCCTCTAGTGGATTAGAAACCGAAGAAAATTTTCGGCCTAAACATCGAAAGTACATTTGCGCAGATTCACCTTCAACTTGTGAAGACACATCCAATCTAATGTCTTCGTTAGTTCGGCTAAGTGATCGGTAGTCTTAACACACTTTACTATCACATCGTCAATATATATTCCATGATGGTGTCGATCAAGTCATTGAAGATATCATTCATAGTCCTTTGATAAGTCGCCCCAAAATTCCTTAATCCGAAGGGCATAACTTTCTATTCGAATATTTCTATCATGTTGGGACATCATATTGTAGTCTTATGGACATCTTCTTTGGCTATAAAGATTCGCTTGTACCCTGAGTTCATGCCTGACTACTCTGTCAACTAATAAATCAACTACCAGCTTAGGATATTCATCCTTAGGGGTGACCATATATAAGTTTTGGAAGCCTATACATTCCTTTTGATGACAGTTATAATATTAGAAATTCACTGGAAACATCTTTAAGTTAGGATGAAGTTGGCTTTATGTATCCATTCTACTTCTTATTTACTTTCAAGGTTACCTCGACAGACATCCATCGAGGTGGCTACTTGAAAGGCATGTACCCAGTTTTGATTGACAATCAATGCATGATGAATGATTGATCGAGTTCGAATGTTTTGTGATAATCTGAAGCAAAAAAATTAGAGTAAGCCAATAATAATTTTATCATTTCACCTTGTATTTTTACATATATAATATAGACTGGCCAAAGACTTTTGGCTAATTCTAAATTTATCTCTATTAGTGGGTCTTATACATTGGATTTAAGGTCATCTATCTTAGCTAGCTCTTATTGATTTATGGTTAGGCTTTTATCTTGTTCTTCTTCTGCCGTTGAGGTATTCCTTTATTTACCAACCAAAATATTTCTTTTTGACATCTGCTATGGCGGCCATCGGGTATGGGTGTTAGTGTCGGCCTATTATGACACCTCTTCTATTCTCGGTTCAGCTGGGTTTGGCCAAAAAGAGCAGAGTGCTAGTGTTTTGTTTAATGACTCATTGATCAATTCAGATGTCGATTCGAATGATGAGACGATGCTAATTGGTTTTCGATTCGGCTTGACCACTTTGGTGGGGCCGACACTCTTGTTAAAGAAAGTGGCCCCTATTACATAAGATGGTTGTGAAGAGTTTTGCTTTTACTTTAACCGTTTCTACCTTATCCCAATTCAAAATTAGTAGAGCTTGGTGTAAGGATAAAGGTATGCAAGAATTGGAATGAATCCAATCTCTCTCGAGAAGGCATTGTAGGTGGTGATTGTATCAACCATGAAGAACAAGGCTAATGATGACTTTGTCCCAAGCGTCGTTTGCAATGGTAGGTTGCCTCACACCTTTGACATACCACCGACAAAGTCTTCGATGGTTAGCTTGGTGGGATTAAGTACTTAAAGGTCTTATCCAAAACTTACATCATAGAACACGACATGATGTTGACTGCCACTCCATTATAAATCAAAGTTTGGCTGATTGGTACGTATTCTAGTTAGACTTTGATATAAAGGGGTTTAATATGACAGGCCGTCTGGACATATGACTTCTCAAAGAACATTTTATATGCCATCTTCCTTTAATGCCACTTTGAGTGAGCTTACAGATTTAGTTGGTCAGGGCGGAGTTGCAAACTCTAGGATAACTTCTCATCCTCAATGTTATCATGTTACAATTAGCAAATTGGAAAAATGCTAATTAGTATCTCACTACTAAGAGTTAATACTGAAGCCTCATTAGGACTTAGCTCGTTACACTACTCACCACTTTAGACAATAGGTCAAGCTGAGTCTCTATGAAGGAGTTGACCTCATCTACGAGCGCTTCCATTACTCCTATAGTGAAGTCAGCCTGAGCTCGTGTTTGTTACCTTGTCGGTTAGATCAAGGTGATTAATTTCCTCTACTCGACCAATTGGATAGGGGCATTCTCTAATGGTTCATCGTACATAACTAGTGCTATCTTGGGTATGTCATCCAAAATTATATCAAAGGTGTCAAGTGAAGTTGACGACCCGATTCTAACAAAGTTGTCATCTTAGATCGGCCACGACAACATTAGTTGTAGCGGGGAAATAATTAGAATTCTCCCATAGTAGGTGGCTCCCGAAACTCTGGAGTCCTTTGTCAATTTATTCCTATATGCATTGCCAGTATACCAGGCAATCATCTTCCTGAGGCTAGTAAGAATTATAATATTTACAATAATCCTTACATCGTACCTTATCGGTCGACGGTAGCTTATGGTCGGGCGGAATCTTCAACTTCTTATTCTTTAACAAAATATCAAAGATTTCACTTGCCTTGTTTAGATCAAAAGAGTAGACTCTATGCTTCTCATCAGGATATCTCTTGATCGTCTCATGGCTTACAAACTTATATGGAGCCATAAGTGTGACTAGTTTTTCATTAATTATTTCGGTAACGTCCAAGTCATAGCTGGGTTTATGGTAGTAGGCTATGCCTAATAGTCCTTTCTTAAAGGCCTTTTCTTTCAGTAGTCCTTCGTATCTAGCCTCCTTTGTGGACAACTCATAGAAATCCTTGAATTTTATTCATTCGAACTTCTTTTATAGTTCAATACCCCTACCGGTGATGGCTAACTTGATGAATTCTTGTTCCGGTAGAGCCACATGGCACCAGTTCCTTAGTTGCTTGATCCGGGATAGGAAATCGTCGACTGATTCGCCCGTTCATTGGGATAAATGGGATAAGTTGGAAAATGTAACCTCTGACTAGCTATGATAGAATTGAGTATGGGTATTTCGCTCCATATCCTTTAAAGTCCTTATTGAGTTAGACGACAATATAGTATATAAGCATACAAGGTGAAAGCTTGCATGGTTAGGGAATTAACTAATAACTGGATCTATAGCCCGTTATTTCCACTGACCTCACTGTTATGAATGGTAAAGTGGCCTATGTGCTCTTCACTCGACTTGTCTAGGTTGTCTCTAGAGAACAGGATGAAGTCCAAAAATCAATATCCACGAGGGAAAGAATCTTAATCAATCTCCTCAGGATATGGCTTGTGGTAATGGGCTGAGGCAGCTGCCGAGCGGTGGGACCATAGATATCTTATATGATATTATATAGTTGATCGCGGTCAACCATGTAACGCCCGCCCTACTAGCTGTTTAGGTTATCAAATACTTTTCTTAGGAACATATACAGCTAGTGGGTGCATTACTTTTCCTTTTTATTATAAAAATTTTTGTTCCTTAAAATTAACTTTATTTCCAAAAATGGTTTGAAGGATATACCTAATAAATTGGAAAATACAGCGGAAGCCTTTGTCATAGAAAAGAAATCTCAAAACTTTTTAAACACCTTATTCTTTATTTGAATATACATATAAATAAGAAGTGCAAATTTTTAAACTCATTGCTTACAGAGGTCGGGTCTCATATGTACAATCTCACGGACTGATAGCCTCCATTCATTTGTTCCTTAGCTTACCGCCTTACCTTTGTAATTTCCTACAACACAGAGTAGACATCTATGAGCTAGAAGCTCAGTAAGGATAGTGTCCTACTCGCATCGCTATTCTTTTATGATTATCGTAAGTTAGTGCTTTTATGACCTATATCTAACATGCATAAATTCCTATCATTCTACATACTTAGGCCCTGAGGATGCTACCACCGGTATGTCAACTGATATTTAATCAGCGGTCCGCTTATGACCGTTGCAACGATCCACTTATGACCTTTTCTTTAATATCATTTGGGGTCCTTTCTGATCGACAAGCGATCCTTCTTTTGACCCGGCAGCACCTCACTTTAATATTATGCATGCTTATTCTTTTTATTTATTTTAGCATAATATTAACTTCTGAAAATACGCACATATGCACTTAATGTTTAAGGTTTGTACTTTCATGAAACCATCATGCTATATTACGTTCATTCTAGTTATGATTCTTATTTCTAGCATAGTAATCATAGTATTTCACTTCTACTTAGCATGCTATAATTATAATCCTAACGCAGACATAACCAAGTCATCATGCTTAATAATTAATATTATCCTAAATTAATATAATTATAACCATAATAATAAACCAACAATATCCGGGTGTTGCAGTGAGACTATACTTACAAAGATTAGTTGACCGGAGATTTTGACTTTCCTTTTTCTTTCTTTCCTTTCTTTCCCTTCCTTTCCTTTCTCTCCTTTTTCCTTTCCTCTCTTTCCTTTCTCTCTTTCTTTCCTTTCCTCTCTTTCTTTCCTTTCTTTCTTTTCTTTCCTTTCTCTCCCTTTCTCTCCCTTTCTCTTATGTCCTCTCTACATGCTTTTGCCGTAAACATCAAATGGGATTTATATAGTACAATCAGATATGCTTAAGATTGACACCTTATGTGGTGATTAAGCATATTGCATGACACATATTATGATGAAACAGCAACCATAATGCTGATGTTGCTTAAGGTGTTTGCCAAATGGTAACAACGTGGCCTTATTTTATTTAATTTATTATTACTATTATTATTATTATTATTATTATCATTATTTAAACTTAAGCCCCTTTTTAAATTTTAAAATTATAAAATGGTCCCTAATTATTTTTATTGTTAAAATTAGGTATAGGTGGAAATTAAAATTTACTAATAAGTCCATTTTAAATTTATTTTCCCACTACTATACCTAATCTAGAGATATTGGGGGATTACAAACCATTAGCTGTGCAAGAGTGACCTATCTTGGTGACTTAGGGGCCTACAAGAGTGGGTAGAATGGGATGTCTATCCACGGCTTACCGACCCTTGGGTTAATTATGGGCGGAACGCTAACATCAACTAGTTATTTGTTATGCCTCGGCCTATCTATGGGCCGATATAGTGATGTGAGTTGGCCAAGCATCTAATCTCTCGATTCAATTCGAAAGCTTGGGGCGGCCTATTGGCCGACTATGGCTTATTCCCTATCTGAGGTAACTTAGCGGCCAATGGTGGGTAGATGGTTGGTGGCGGTAATATAAATGGGCCATAAGAGCCAATTCCTCCACCTGTCGGCTCATCTCTGTCGGATTCACCTCCTCTTCAGTCTTATCGGCTCCTCAGGTGGAGTAAAACCAAGTGGCCATGGACTAGAGGGTTCCAGTAAATCACCATTAATTCAGCATTTGCTGAGGCTATGGCTTTGTAAATTGACGGGTAGACATCATCGTGTTAGGTCTCACTAGGCATGCCGATTTGGTTACAATGGAATTCTACGAATACACAATTATTGGAGAATTAGCCTTGCAATATGCACAAAAGAAAGTGTAGAGTGCAGGCATGTTAGAAGTACAGAGACTTCAAAGATGAAATAATGATAATTTAACTTGCTATAAAATAAAGTGCATAATAATTAAGAATAGAAAGATGAAGTGCAGAAATATAATATGAACATAAATTAAAGATAAGATAAATAAAAGATGCATTAAATTAAATGATAGAGTAAACTAAACTCATTTCATTAAAATTGAAGACATGTTACCTTAATAGAAAACATCTGACTTGAATTACAAAGCGAGAACGTAGTATAAATGCTTAACAAGTTATACTAGTCTTGGATTCTAAGTCTATTGAACGGTGAATTAAAAGACAATTGCTAAGCTATTTGTTGACAATGGGGGGTTTTGAGTATAAGGAATACTCAGTGAATCATGCAAGTAGAGATCCTACAGAAAGGTAAGAATAATATGTGAATAATTGTTTTCAAGGTTTTGGGCCGAGAAGGGTGAACCGGTGTTTGTTTGATTGGTGGTGGTTGTGTTGTGATGTTTGCCTTAGCAGATCCTTCTATTTATAGGTACAAAGAGACTTGATTGGCAAATCTTGTCACTTGATAGCCAAGTCTCTTCGTTGCTGGAAAAATCATCATAGAATTTTGGATTTTACTATTTGATTGTTAAAAGAATGTCTAACTTCATGGAAAGTCCTTAGGAAAGGTCAAAAAGCCTTTTTTCCTTTGCAAACAGACCCTTGGATTTGGTAAAAAAAAACGCTTACTATATTGCAGAAGGACCCCAAAACTAAGTAAAATATCTCCATTTTTTGTTGAAAAATCCCTGAAAATATAAAAAATTATCTAAAAACAAAAAGAAAATATGGTCGTGCAAACACATGACTGATCGACTATTGTCCAAGCTCTGTCGGCCTCTTTGGCCATTGGTCTAAGAGGCGGTCGGTCTCTTTTACCGATCATTCAATTGGGTGATCAACATTCAAATAATAGAAGCCATCAGATCAGATGGTGGACTATCCGATCAAACACTCAATCCTCCTTGTGAAGAATCAACTTATAATATCAATAAATCTTAAGGGCTCCATGTATAATTTGCTAAAAAAATTCAACTATTGGTCAATTTGATTACCTATTTCTCTATCAAAATATTTAAACTCCTTAAATGACTTACAATTCTAGAAAAGCTGAGGATAGAGACATTATAACAGACTTTCTCGCAACAAGCGCAACCGTCATGTTTTAGTTGCCACGGCACGCAATTAAATGGATTAAAAATAGAATTAAGACAGATTTAGATAACAAACCGGAGAACCTGGAGGAATGAAAAAAACATCCTCAAATGTCAAATGCCATAAATAGGGTGGTGCCCTTTGTATATAATTGGTTCTGCTCATTGGATACGTTTAAGTACTTTTAACTCAATCCTTCCTGCAAGTATATCATTCTATCAAGTTTCAAGAGAGACACCAGTTCATTGTAATTCACAAGCTAGCAGGAATCAAAATGAAGAAGGCTGTTTCCTTTGTTGTTATGCTTGCTATTATAGCATGTGTGATAGTGTTAATGGTGGGAAAAGTCGAAGGGACCTTTAGGAACAAGCCTTGTAAAGAGGACAATGACTGCCCTCCCAGCCTCTGTAGTCCTTTTGGCCCTTGTTTTTGCGACGTCCGGAGCGGCGTTTGCGATTTGAGATATGATTAGAAATTTCTCCACAGCATTAATTCGTCTTCGTCAGCTCGAAATGAATAGAGAGGGATCCAGCGGTACGTGTCTTCGCCGTGGTCGCCTCCTGCCTACCCTTCTTGATCTCCTTTAATCAACCTCATTATTTACTGTGTTAATAATAGTTATTATGTTTTATTATTACATTATTATTGTTGTTGTAATGCCTTTTATCACCTTTTAATCCACTAATCCACTACTACTCGTTATATCACATTAGTAAATAACTGGAGTTTCATTTAATCGATTTATGTAATGAAAAGTGCGCTTGCTACAGTTTTTCTATATGTTAGTAATTTACATTAATTTTAATTTCTTTTAATTTCGAAAACCTATAAGAATTCTAATCAATTTAAGACATTACCAAACAAAAACAAAAATTGACAAAAAAGAAAGTACTGATTTCTCCTTTGTGAGGGGTGCCCCTCCTCCTAAAGTTAAGGATTATTTTGTCTAGTTTATTAGAGAGAATTATCTTGTGCCCCTTAAATATTCTCTATCAGTTTACCTTATTTTGTTCAACTTATAAGAGAGAGGTGTCTCGTACCTTTTAAGTATTCTATACCTATCAACCTATGTCGGTATAGGGTGTAAGTACCATTTTCATGAATGCCATTTGAGCTTTTCATTTGAGTATATGACACGGGTTGCTTAAACGTCACTTGAGCTTTTCATTTGAGTATATGACACGGGTTGCTTAAACGTCATAACACCTGGTACTAGCTTGAATATTGGTTCAAGATATTTTCTCTATTGCCCCCGTTCTCTAAAAAGTCTGCAGGAGCGCTATGTGTCTTGGGAACCATCTTTTAGTTTCTTGGGGCCAGTGATGAGATATGTAGTTGAGGATGAAGTCATGTTGCCATTGCGAGAAAAATATGTAGGCATATGTGAAAGCCATTAAGAAGGACAAGCTACCACACAGAAACTATTATGTTAGGGTTATTGGTGGCTAGCTCTGAGTAAGGATGCTAAGCTTCACAGCTGGACATGCAAGGAGTGTCAAATTCATGCTAGCATCTCCAAGAGACCCTCAATCCCTCCGACGTCCATGACCAGCTCGTGGTTGTTCGTAAAGTGGGGGATTAACATCATCGGTCCCTTGACCCAATCACCCAACCGGAAGAAGTTTGCCATCATGGCGATTGACTACTTTACCAAGTGGGTGAAGGCTGAACCACTAGCCAGAATCACCGAGCCCGTAACCACCAAATTTCTCTGGAAGCACCTGATATGTAGATTTGACATTCAAAAAACCTTATCATAAATAATGGGCGTCAATTTGAAAATGAGAAGTTTAGAGAGATCTACTCGGAATTGCAAATCAAACATCTAACATCCTCCCCACCTTATCCTCAGGCTAATGGTAAGGTTGAAGCAGCAAACAAGGTGATAAAAAAGCTATTGAAGTAGAAGCTTGAGGATTGCAAGGGGGTCTGGGTAGAGAAGCTGCCACTCATGCTATAGGAAATCAGAACCACACATTAGTTAGCCATAAGGCAAACCCTGTTCAGCCTTACCCATAGATCTAATGCCATGGTGCCCACAAAGGTCAGCTTACCCACCTACCAAAGGCTCTTCTATACTAAAGAGGACAATCCAGATGCCCTAGCAGAAGCACTGGATCTTCTCTAAGAAACTAGGGAAAAAGCTAGGTTAAGGAGAAAGCATTAGAGAGGAGGATTGAAAGATACTATGATAAGGGGGTCATCCGAAGGCCTATAGAAGTGGGGGATTTAGTCCTAAGGAAAGTGCTTCTCACTAAGAGGAAGGGCTTACTAAGAGGAAATTAAGAGGGCCCCAATGAAGTGGTGAGAGAATTCAGGTCGTGCACATACTATCTAAGGAATAGGTTAGGCAAAGAGCTGACCCACCTTGGAACGTTGTGCACCTAAATGACTACCACAAGAAAGAGATGGAGTAATATTGATAGTTCCCTTTATAGTTTCTTCAATTTTGTTCCTCCATATTAATTAAGTTATGTAGCTCTTAGGATTTCTGAGCAAACCTTGAATAAGGTAGGTTCACATACCATGAATATAATAAAGATGTAGTCATTTCCTCAAAGCTAAGAAATCAACAAGATGTATAGCACCCACCGGGGGCTTAGCCATCTCATCTTGAGTGCTTATTTAGCGCCCATAAGATACAATGTTGAGCACCCAATAAGGGTTCAACCATCTCATTCCTTGGTGCTTATTTGGCACCTAGAAGATACGAAGTTGAGCACCACTAGGGGCTTAGCCATCTCATTCCTCAAGTGCTTATTCGGTACTTAGAAGATCCAATGTTGGACGTTGAGTACCTGCTAGGGGCTTAGCCATCTCATTCCAGGGTGCTTATTTGGTGCCCAAAAGATTCGGTGCTGAGCATCCGCAAGGGTCTCATCTATCTCATTTCTGGGCACTTTGGGTGCCCAAATGATCCAATGCTAAGGACCTTCCAAGGGCTCATCCATCTCATTCCTAAGTGCTTGGTGAACACCTATAAGACCCGATGCTAAGCACACAACAGGGCTCAACCGTTCCATTCTGGAGGTTAGCCATCCCACCCGTGGATGCTCAGAGGGCAATCGGGCGAGTTGATAATCAACAATCTCAATAAGAAACTAGACGTGTAGTCGTACTTCACAGAAACTCCGACGCTGACCCTCATGGAATGCTCAACCTCACAGAAGGGGGATAAGCTCTAAAAGGCCCAAAGTATAAAGGTAGAAATAGAAAAGTAATGATTAAAGAAAATGATCACTTACTTTTTCATTCACATCACAAAATAACTTTTAAATGACCACTACGGGTAAGAAGAGACATTCATCCAGAACCACTACCACTACGGGTCAATAGTGATAAGTTTATCAAAAACATAAAGAAAAACATAAGTTCATAGCCTATCTATCAATTTGAGAAGTTTGACTAGCTCTGAGGGTATCTTTCTGCTTAGCCCTAACAACAGGTAGCTTATGGAGATTAGCTTCTCCAATAAGAGGATCCACATCAGGGTGAGAAAGGATAGCGCTATCCACCTTAGTCTCATTATCCAACTCCTTTTTGCATAATCCATTAGCAACACCACCTCAAACATATCAAGCCCATGATGAGCTAGCTTGGTCATTTATTTAGCATATACGAACCCTAGCTTCTATGCCCTATCTATTTTTCCCTTCAGACTTCAGACTTCAGACTCTGGTAACCTAGCGATGACAACCTCCTCAGGCTGATGGATTTGAGCCTTCAACTGGTCAAGCTTAGTATTCTCTTAGAATGTATGCCCATCAAGCAAATCAGATTTTGATCCAATGAGGCAAATACTTTATGTGATACTATCTTTATGCGAATATTAGAAAACATTATTTATTGTCATTAATGAAAGTTAGTTACTATTTATCATATTTATTAAGTTTATTGAAATTAATATTATAGGTTCTATATATGTATATCATGATAAAGTCCAGTATCTTGAGTTATGCACTATGGAGACCATGAAAGAGATCATGCTAGAAGATACTTGATTTGCTAAAAGCTCTAAAGATATAAACTGTTTATTATCATAGGATCTAGAGAATGTATATCAATTCGTATTGATAGATAATCATGTAATTCATCACCTAATTGTTAGGCTGACCGATCTCACAACTAGTGGTGCTAGTATAGCACCATGATGATTATGTGGGCGCTTAGTAGAGATTAAGGGGTGTTGAACATGACACTTATATAATTCTCAGTGGTAATTAATAGTGACTGTTGATGATAATTATCTAATGACAATTTTACATCCGATCCTTCAACCTGAGACACCATGGTTTCATTGAGTACCGAATTTTATACTTTGACATCATTCATATTAGCCCTAGCCATGGGTTAACATGGGGTGAACCGGTGAGTATGAAATGTTTTATGAGAAGGATTATGAATGGTGAAGAGGGAATCCATTACTTTTATAGTTAGAATATGGTCCTATGAATTATATATTTTATCAAGCAAAGAATCTTTACAAAGTAGTATGGTTTGAAAGGAGTTTCTGTAAATCCATTGTCGACGTTTAATAAAGGTATGATGGTCCATATGATTTTTCTATTAGAGTTAAATAATTAGACCATATCCTAGGATAAATCGGGATATCAACGAGATGGAAGGATTGTTATTGTAAGTATACGATGGTCACGATCATCTCCCGGGTAGTTTCGACCTTTTTCTAGAAGTCAATTTTGAGTTGGGGTTCAAAAGTTAATTAATCATGAGATGATTAAGTTAACTATTTAATTTAAAAGATTATTTTTTTAACGAATTTAATTTGGAATTAAATAAACTCATAAAAGGTGTTTATGAAATCCTCCTACCGAGATGATATAGAAACTAATTGGTCGCACACATAACGTTTGGAGTAACAAAGTTAAAGTTTCGTTGGAGAAAAATGAAAGATAGACCAAAACTATTTTCGAGGTAAAATGGTAATTTGACCAATAGTTTGACTATAAAGGCAAAATGATAATTATAACATTGTTAATTTAATGTCATACAACTCTACTACCACAACTAAGTGTGAAATTGATTTAATTTGACATTAATAAGTTACATAGGAACTTTTATTTAATTATACAAGGGTCTTAAAAGTTCATAATTAATAATCATACATTAAAGCTTTTATGGGCCAAATTATTAATTGGAGTTTCATGGGGTCAAAATTAATCAAAGGGTTGATTGAATAGCCCCTGGGTGGCTAGCCATTGAATGAGCTTTAGTCCATCTCACTTTTATGTTTTAAGGCAACTAGGATTCCTAATCAGATTAGGAAAGTATGACCTAACCTTTACTTATAAATACAAGGCATATAGTGGTTGAAATCAATAAGTCCTCATACATGCCACTTGGCTAAAAATCAAATAGAAAAAGAGTCTTATCCATGCCCTTTCCCCAAGCTTATTATTTCATGAGTTAAGATCTTAAGTAAAAATTTAACCAATCAAGTGGTTAATGATTAGAACGCGAACACGTAAGTGCCTCCCTCTCTTATTCTAAAAGAGTCTTGTAAATAAAAAGAGGTATTCTGTTACCATAAACTTTGATTTAATATTGATGAGGTTTACTGCACATTATGTAAAATAGATTATATGTAATATAATTATTATATGATAAGTCTAGATAGAAATTGTGCATGCTAGGATATGATCCGAATAAAATTTCAAATATTTTTTTTGCTGCATTTATTCTATTTGATGCATGCATTCATTTTTCTAACATTCTTCACCCAGAGAGTTTCTATCTCTTGCTTTGCTTGCTGATCTCCAAGAGGGCTGCTTGCTTAGCCTCGGCCTCAGCTTGCGCCTTCCCTGATAGAGAGGTGCTTGTTTGGCCAAGCTAGCATTGCTCTTCCTCAAGCAATCGTTAACCCTCTGGAGCGGGACATAGTGTGCAAGAGAGGGTGTTGGAGCTTAACACGGCTACAGTCATCATAGTTTAGGGATAGAGCAAGGTGTGGTTAGCGATGACTAGGAAAACATAGGAGATTAGAGCTAAAAGAACTTAGAGTAAACACACTCAAGCAAAGAAGATTGGACATCTCTGAAGGCTAGAGCTGACTAAGTTGGGAGATGGTAGGCATCAACACTAGCCTAGGAATCTCTTTGCTGAATTTACTTAGAGAGCTAATACGGATGTGTGGCTTATCAGCCACCATTGCTCCCTGAGAGTTCCATAGGATTGATCTAATATAGGAGGACTAATCGTGAATCTAAGGCTCACCCTGAGGCCATAGATGACTTGGTAACCACTGACCCCCACGTGGAGATTGGGCAGGGGAGCTAGAAGTAGAGGGAGTGTCCCACAAGATTACTCAGGACGTTAGATGTTGGGGCCTTGAAAGAGTGGCTTTGTACTTCTTTATACCATCTGTTGTAGTCTTAGTCCTGGGCGGCCTCTTCTAGGGAAGGTTCCTCCTCTGCCTTTGCAGCTCAAGCTCCGCATCAAGGTAAGCCTTAGCCCGAGCGTCATGTTTAGAACGCGAGAGTTCTACAAAATAAAATATTAGAAGCTGTTAGAGAAACCATAATGGCAGCATAAATAAATCAAAGGTATGTGGGTTACCAAAATCATTTTTAGATGAAGAACCCTCAGACCCCTTTATGACCTTAATGGGGCAGACCTCTATATAGGAGTCTCGCCTATTAGGTTGCACGCCGCAAGGCACTGATTAGTGAGAATAGCCTCCCAAAATTGATTTGCGTCAGGCTTGGCTAGGATACTTTGCCAGATGGTCCCATCCTCATCTGACAAGTCATGGGCATGGTTGGAGTTTCCTGGGAAACAAAGCTAAGTTAAAAGTTTACTCAAGTAGAGACTATTCTAAGTAACAAAGGGAAGAGATCTTATAAGAGGAGCTGAAGGCTGAGGGGGCCTTATATCTTATAATAGGACACAGCCACCCCCGATTAGGATGCACCATTTCTCCTTCCAATGTCTGTTGAACTGTGGAAGGCTGGTCAATGGTCTCCCCCTAAGAGTGGTGGTATAATACCACTCAGAGGGGCCCTTCTAAGGATGAGCAAAAATAAAAAGAAGGTGATTGGAGGGAAGCGCTAGGTAGCCTCAAAGTATAGAATGAATAAGCCAGAATTGTAAGCCAAGCATTCAACATAAGTTGACCATGTAAGAGCATCCATGAGAAAAAAGAGTGTGAAGAATTTGATGGAGAGGGTTCTTAAAGACAATCCTAAACATGAGTGGGTAAATCATCATGTCTATGGATGACCGCACACTGAAATGTGGTATTCTTTCATATGCCTCTAGTACCTCAGTCCAACTATGGTCAGTAGATCATAGTTCATCAAGACATTGCTAGTCTCGTCCTAGGAGATGGTTGACTGAAGCACCTTATAGTGGTCAAGGGGGAGCAGCCAGAGCTGCCCCCACTAATCAGCTCATGACCTTGCAAACTAAGACAACAAAGAAGAGGCCTTTAAATATGATGAAGACAAGAAAATAAGATCAGCCTCATAAAGAAATGGGGGAAGAAGATGAACACTAAGGCTGAGGAATAGAAGGGGCTAATAGAGGGGTAAACGCCTTATGAGTTGAAAGAATGGGCAAGGAGACAGAAGAACTTAGGAGACAAACCTAAGGTTAGGTCTATGTGATAAAGTGATGGCCTTAAATCCTATAGCCTTCACTACAAAGGGATGGGCCAACGAAAGGAAAACCTAAACCCTAATGACAGCCGCATCCTTAACTAAGAAAGCGAAGGGGTACCCTAGAAGCGAGAAACTTCTAATGGTCTACTTTACACAGGGATTGAGATCAAACGTAAAAAATTATAAGAGGACACACCTTTGTTCTCATGATAGTTGAAACAACAACCCAAAAAAATGGAAAACGGAAGTAAATATGAGAAGATGGAAGGCTTACTTATTTTTCCCGATAGATATGCGGTGGAAACAATGCTGGAACATGATGGAGTTGAAGGATAAGCCACAATGGAAGAAATGCCTAAATGTCGGAAGGAAATCACCGGAGGAATGAGGATAATCATAAAATGGGAGTGAGAGAGAATGAGGTAAAGATTGGGAAGTTTCGTATGCATGGGAAAGAAAAAGGAAAGGGGGGTTATTTTTGTTGGAAAAAACTTTAAATATGGAAGGTTTGCCAACTCCATGATGCCACGTAGAAAAGGATAAAAGGTTTCCAGATAGAAAGACGGCCGCCACACGTGCCGAAATGGATTCAGGCAATTCTTTAGGTGTCAGAGAGTACAACTCGACTCTACACACCTCTAAAGATGCGACTATGTTCCTAGGTGGTGGAGCTGTACAAAGCCTCTTGAAGCTAAAGAAAGGTGGTTGACCTCCGCAAATGCCATATGTCCTTCGTATCCTCAGGCCACCTGACAAGGGGCTAGCCGATATGAGATCATTTGATGACTATGATTGCCCAAGGCATGAATATGGTTTAAGAGCGGTCCCAAGGAGAAGATGTTGACCCTAGGGATGGATGAGGCACACCCGACGAGCGTGGTCAGGACCCCTTGTCACAGGAATATGAGCCCCCAAGCAATCAGGGGTGGACTGAGGATGAAGGAGTACAAGTTGGCTTATCAAGATGAGCGCGACATGGCATAGCTGGACGCAAATCCCAAAGGATTTGATGGGTCCCAAGTAACACGGGCTAGTCTACGAAGGCCAGACCCATCTTTAGGCCCACTAGGGTTTTGTCTCATTGGCTAAAGGATAAGAGGAGATAGTTGTTAAGCCTAAAAGGTACAATACTCTTATCCCAATTATTGCCTCCCAAAATATACTGATAGAAATCCTATTGACTTTATCATCAGTAAGGGATACCCTAACCATCATCTAGCTATAATCCCTTGATTTGTTTTTGCAAGTCCATCAAACTGGTGGTGGCAGATTGCTTCATCCATCTGGAAATCCACATCAATAGCTTAAGATCGAGAAATGAAGATCTATGAAATTTCTTCAAGAGACCAATTGATGAGGAAGGTTTTGTCCTCTATCGATTACGTCATCACTTGACATCACAAAGCTCATGTATGGTGTGATAAGTACTTAAATGGAAAAGTGTCAAGAGCTCTTAAGCCCTTTTTTTGGTGATTAATTTCCCTGAATGGGAAGTCTTAGATCAACTAAGGCCAATAAGGGATGAGGTTCGACATGGCTGACCAATCCCTCTCGAGTTCATCCAATCTAGTTGATCAAATACTAAATGAACCAATCCAAGGACACCTCAGACAATCCAATTAAGTTTAGTTGAAGTAATCTTAGACCAACTAGATTGGGCCGAGCCAAGGTGACCTTGGGCCAACCTGGTTAGGCCTAACTGCTAAGGTGACCTCAGGCCAACTCGGCTTAGCATAGTAAATGGCATCTTTATTTTTACTATTATTTGTATTCGTTATTTTATTTTATTATAGTTTTCATTACAATTCAATTGAAACTCACCTCGATTCACATGATCAATCACACGCAAGGGAATGCATGATGTTGAAAACGACTTCAACGCATACAATTATACAAAGCAAACACATTTAACCACTAAGCAAATGAAATATATGTGTGGTGCTGGTAAAACAGGTACTTAATTCATATTAAAAAACATAAAAAGTAAAACAATTGTAAACCTCAAACCACCCACCCCACAGTGGAAATGAAACAAAAAAGAGTCAGAACAATACTCTCCCTTCCATTATGTAAATAACTAGATGAAGTAGGAACATCGTTGTTACTCTTAGAAGAAGGTTGAGGAAGATCAGAAGCTCCAGATGATGCTTGAGGAGCATTAGCAGGTGAATAGGATTGATTGCTTTCAACATTTACTTGAAGCTTCATCCCTCCAAGGCAATGCAGCCGGTTACCACAAACAAAATACCTTTCGCCTGGCTTCGACAATGTCACTGTCGTGTTTCCATTCGTGTATGCTTTAATAACATTGCTTGTATTGCACCCATTGAAACTCTCTTTCGTCACCTCATCCAAACTGTGGGATGATGAGTACGTGAACACTGCAGACAAGTGAGAGGCGGAGAGGATTGATTAATGTCATAAGTATTTTTAACAAACCAAATTACGACTTATATATTCGTCCTTAATTATCTCAATTTCATCAATCTAACAAAATGTTTAAATTGCTTAGGTTTCTTAATAAATATGAAAAATTCTTAAATACACCGTATCTATAATAAACCGATCTATCAGATCTGTATATACTAGATTGTTATATTATACATCATATAAATTTTATATATAATTAATATTGATCGATCCATCATTTACAAAATTTCATTTTATCAGCTAGTAAAATATATATAACAGGTTTAGAGAGGAAGAGAAAGGAAAAGTAACATACTCAGTGCATCACCGACAAGAAATCTCTTGCCATTAATCCATGAACCAAGATCCGTGCTGATATCCCACCCGGAACTATCCCCCACTATATATGTCGTGCCACTGCATGTACTTATTAATGCTAACCCTAGCACAAGAAAAGCATATACTAAAAGCTGCTTCACCATTTTCCGATAATATTAAATAGAATACTACAATGAAAAACTTGATTAACATTCCTCTTTACATGTATATATATGTATGTAATAAACTTCTATATGATCTGTAACGTGAAGATTAAGATTGCTTATAATTTGATGACCTACTCTGTAAACAATATCTTCGAATGTCTTTGCTGAAATTGGAGCATATCTATATTTTGTAATAAGGATCGTGTGTAAATGTGTAGTAAGGTAGGTGTGTTTCTGGGTCCAGGACCGATCACCTATCAACATCATCGTATTAAGCTATGGTTTGGACGATCATGATCAAGTTGGTTGGCCCACTTGGGGCTCCTTAATTGAAAACAAAAAGACTAATCACGAACCGGCTCTTTTCTTCGGCCAAAAGAAAGATTTCATTGTGCAAAATAAAAAAAGGATGAGTCTGTCGTAAAAATTTCCCAGCTATAAAAAAAAAAAACGGGTCCAACAGTGAAGTCAAATAAGTGAATAAAAGACGGGAGCACCCGGCAATCAGATACACGCAAAAACCAAGAGCAGGCTCTTTATTACATTCACTTTATTTACTTTAATTTATTTTCTGCCCTTTTAAATTGTAATGATCAGAATAGATGGGTGGTTGGTGGTAGGTAATGTATGACCTTCGAACATATCTTCGTTTTGTTCTGTTTGTCGCGTTTTGTGTAATTGGATCATGTGTTTAGTTGATCAACATTTTCCAACCCTCATTACACACTGTGCATATATATTGAGTGTAGGCCCAGCATGCCTTGTCGTGCAAGAAAGAAAGGATCAGCATCTTCATTTTCAGTTAGGTCCCTCCGTTATTCCGCTGGATTATTAATATAAAGAGAATAAAATACTCTAATAATAGTTCTTATAGATTGAAGAGACTCATTTTAATTTTTAATTTTTTTAAAATTTTTTTTAGTATAGTTAAAAACTATATTTATTAATAAAACAATATATACCAATTGTTATATATTTTCATCTCATTTGACCATGGGGTCAGAGGATGTGGTCGGGTGGTGGGTTGAGGGCGGCAACAATGGTGAGCGGCGTTGGTTGTGACAAAAGCGGTGGCGATAATGATAGTGGGTAGTGTTAGAATTTGCAGGTGTCTCACATTTAAAATTGGTTGAGCTAATATAATTTATATATGTAATTTGGACGTCTCCTCCCTTAAGTTACTTTTTAGAAATGAGTTCTATTCAAGTCCAATATTTATAGCCCGTTAAGCCTTTACCCGGTTTAATGAGTGCATTCTAGTTAGCCATTGGATTTTTCATTTGATAAATCAAGTCTCAACCCAACATTACAGTCCAGTCATATAAAACTTGCTTTCTTCATTGTGGACGACACATAGGATTTGGGGCTTTTGCTTGCTTGCTTTTTTTTCTCTCTCGTTTGGGTATATTATGTTCTCTTGAGATCTGTGGGGTTTGATTCTTCTTCTACACATGATTCTTATCATTTCTAGATTGATCTTTATGAGTGAAATTATTGATTAATGAGTGTTAGATTCGAGAACTAAATTAGTAGTAAAGTGAGGGTGTGTTTCTGATTTGAGTGCAGTGAGAATCATTACTTTATTAGAGGTAAATATAGTTTTCTGTAATTTTTTAGAAAGGTGAACCATTTTTCAAGTCATCGTATTATATACACCTCATGACATTCATCATGTTCAAACCATTTTTCGGGTGATTTAGGAGAGGTATCAAGTATAAATAATATTTATTTAAGATTTCGGTTATAAAAAAAACTTTTATATTTTCCTAAATCTTATAACTTTGATTATTTGTGAAGGGGTGGCTAGAGCTATAACGCCTCCTATGCAATTCAATTCCACAATGATATATGAGGATAAGAAAGTCTAGTACTTTTTTCAAGTCTCCATTTATGGATCCAGAAAAACTCAACTCTTTAATCCTGAATCCAAAACAACTCCGGAAATACGATATAATAAAGGTTGATCCATATCATAAACATGATAAGGTCGTAGAGGGGGGCTGCAATGATGTGGGTGAGAAGTGAAGATGAGTCGACTCTCCAACTCGTAATGGGAATTCAAGTCGATAATAATTTTTTAAAGATATTAAGATTATGTGGGAAGTGGTTGGAAAGTGCAATAAGTATTTCTCAATTTTGATGAAATATTACAATCACATTTATAGATAGTTTTAGTTATAACCTAATTTTAATGTACTTATTGGCAGCATATCAATGAATGTTATTGATCTGGATGCAGCTACATATTTATCCCGATTTATTCCATTTAATTAAAATAAAGCATGTAGCAATAATGGATGATCTCTTCGGCGTAACTTTAGTTAGGGTGAAAAAGGGGTATCAACAAATAGATGACCTATTTCTCATTAGTTACCTAATGGGAATGGCATTATAGCTCGGAAACCCTGCTTGGGAAAATATATCCATTGTGTACATGCTTTTCAACTTAAACAATATACACTAGGTGACCTTATATGTGGACTTAAACATCTAAACTCTATACGTTATGGATTCGAGAGTAGATATCCTAAAGAAAACTAAAGTCATACCCATATGTTTAGCATTATGTAATATCTTACCTCAACTCATCTACTTGGTACCCGATTTGAAGAATAAAAACTACGAGAAAAATATAGAGATGTTGATTTACAAATGATGGAAATACCACAAAATAAGAAAAGAGGAGATTGTGGTATTTATATAATTAAGCGTATAGAATTTCATTCGATAGGAATTTCATTGCAAGAAATAAATGATAATATGATTAAGTTGTATAGGCGTAAGATGTATACTGACTTATATAGACATATGTTGGATGTATGAATATTTAGTATATTTATTTTTCTATAATAAAAGAATAACATTTTTTCTATTTAATTCAGATAAATGTTATTTTTGAAATATCAATTTTTATCCATGCTCTCCTCTTCTCTCACGCTCTCATTCTCTTCTCACTCACTCAGCTATTTCATTCTCATCTCACTCGGCCATGGAAGATAGAAATACAATTAGATAGATGAAATAATATATGTATATTATATATACATTAAGTTCTAAGTCTAATGTTGAAAGGTTCAACCGCTAGGATTCTAAGTCTAATGTTTAAACATGAGATTATAATAGAAAAGTTCGACCTTTAAGTTGAATGATGAAAGGGTTAACCTTTATGGTCTTAAATCTAAAGTTTAAAACAATATGTTATAATAGAAAGGTTTGACCTTTAGGTCAAATGATGAAAAATTCAACTTTTAAGGTTCTAAGTCTAATATTTAAACATTATGTCATGATATAAAACTTCAACCTTTAGTTTGAATGATGAAAGGGTCAATATTTATGGTTTTAAATCTAAAGTTTAAACATTATGTTATAATAGAATGGTTTAACCTTTGGTAGAATGATGAAACATTTAACCATGATGGTTCTAAGTCAAATGTTAAAACATTAGGATGTAATAGAAATGCTCATCTTTTAGGTCCCATGATGAAAGGTGAAACCTTTATTGTTCCAAATCTGATGTTTAATCATTGGGTTATGGTAAAAATGTTCGACTTTTAGGTCGAATGATAAAAGGTTCAACTCTTAGGGTTCTAAGTCTAATGTTTAAACATTAGATCATGATAGAAAGGTTCGACCTTTAGGTCGAATGATGAAAGGGTCAAGCTTTATGATTTTAAATCTAAAGTTTGAAAATTATGTTATAATAGAACGGTTTAACTTTAGGTAGAATGATGGCACATTTAACTTTTATGGTTCTAAGTGAAATGTTAAAATATGACAGAAATGTTCAACTGTTAAGTCCAATGATGAAAAGGGAAACTTTTATAGTTCTAAATCTAATATTTAATCATTGTGTTATGATATAAAGGTTCGACCTTTAGGTCGAATTATAAAAGGTTGAACACCTTCAAAGTCTAATGTTTAAATATTAGGTCATGATAGAAAGGTTCACCTTTTTGGCCAAATGATGAAAGGGTCAACCGTTATGATTTTAAATCTAAAGTTTAAACATTATGCTATAATAGAACTATTCAACATTAGGTATAATGATGAAACATTTAACCTTTATGGTTCTAAGTTGAATGTTACGATATGATATGATAGAAATGTGCAACTTTTAGGTCCAATGATAAAAGTAAAACCTTTATGGTTCTAAGTCCAGTGTTTAAATATTAGGTCATGATAGAACCTATCGGCTCATTAACCCATCAACTTGTATAACCAAATTACTCTACAACCCCATCGAAAAATGAAGGGCCTTTGACCCCATTGACCCGTAGAGTCGAAGGCCCAATCAACCCCTTCCACTCGTATAGTCGAAGACCCCATCGATGTATGTTGTATGTTCATTATGATGTATGTTCTGTCTAATTATTGGTTAAGTTATTCTTGATTTAAATCATTTTAGGTGTAATCAAATTATGCATTTCATTCAACAATTGAAAAATGAAATTAAAGTTAAATAAAAAGATACAAATTCAAGATTTAATTCAAAATTCACAATTAATATTCAAAGTCAAATTTATATTAAGAATATCAACTCAAGATTTTGGTCAAAACATTTCAATCCTGACCAATGTCTATCGATTTGTTTTCTTAGTTTTGTTTTTTTTTACTTTTCTTAGATTAAACATCCCAAATATTCATACAAAATAAAAATCAAATAAAAATAAGAATACTAAATATTCTTACAAAATTAATAACAAATATAATATTATGAAGTGTTTTCAACTAGTATCGGTAGGGTTGGATTCCGAAAAGTCTTTGTATTGTTTTCTAAACATCCGCAATTACCATACTTTCTTCTCCTCCATGTTTGTTCACCGGCTAACTATATTATTTTTTGATCTTCTGCTCTGTTTATGCACGATGGGAGGTATAACCACAATTTATTAGTCCCTTTTCGGAATATCCCACTCACTAAATGATGGTACATGATAAATTGATTCCGCATATGCGACTCTCCAATATTCTGTGAAGTAGAATGGATCACATAATGAGTATACACTCACACTTATAGACTTTGCAACTGCTATGGCATGTGCGCACATAGTTCTATCTAAGTCAAATACCTTACATGTGCAACTCTTTTCTCGTATGTTGACAATAACTCTAATATCATCTTAGGTCACTTTAAACGCATGAGGATCCACTCTATCAAACTTCATTGTCTGAAATTTTTCGTGTCTTTTTCTAAGCAGTTTCACTACCTTAAGAGTGCATCGCTTGGTATGCTGATTTGGTTCATTTCTTCTAGTGTTGAACTAAGTTGTCATCATCTTCCTAATACTTTTGAGCAATGCTACAATTGGATATTCATGCGCATCCTTCAATGCAGCATTATGCTATTCAGAATTATTATTTCTCATGATATTATATCTAAATCCCTAAAAGAGTGCTCTTGATCATTGTTCGAAACTAATATCCTCCACATACGATGCCACACCATGGTGTGCTTTTCTAATATCAAAGAAGTATTTATTGAAATCTTCTATTTAATATGCTTTGGCTACCGCTTTGAATAGAAAGATCATTATACTACTCATAAATTTTGACTTGATATTTTGCCCGATTTGCCCGATTTGCCCGATTTGCCAAATACATCACCATGTTTAGAATTTAGGTAAACACTTTGTATAGCACTTCTAATACTCTGTGCTCGATTTGAAATAATCACCATATTAAGAGTATCAGGTTTTATTTCTCGAAGATTAGTCAAGAACTAAGTGCACATTGCCTCGTTCTCTAAATCGACTATAGCTCATGCTAACGGATATAGTTGCTTGTTACCATCTTGTGTGATTGCTGTTAGAAGCATTTCTCTGTATATACCCATTAAAAAGGTCTCATCGATACCAATAACTTTTCACAGTAAATGGAACCCCTTAATAGATGCCATAAAATACATGACAAAATAAAGAAATATTCCTTCTCCCGTTTGAATTGTGGTTGCAGTATTCAGATTCACGAGTTTCATCACGGTAGAGTTACATAGTAACCTTACGTAGCCATCTTCGGCTGTACCTTGAACAAGATCACGTGCAATAAACTTTGCTTTCCATACCTTCCAATAAGTAATATCTACCCTCATATTATTTAAGGCTAAATTTTTAATCATTTTTCAAGTAGGACTCTCATTGCTACTACTAAATGTCAATCCTTTTCACGTGAGAAATCCAAACTACATATATGTTGGTCAATATAAGTACGAATTTGGAAAAGTGAACAATCTTTCTTACACATAGCACAAAGCATCCACTTGCAATTTGAATCTACACAACCAACAACATATGTAGTCTTATCTGACTTCTTCACCTTGAATTCCAAATTCCATCGGGTCGCATGCATTCACAGACACATCTTTATATCCTTCTTTCAATCAACAAACTGAGTACAATAAAACTAATCTCCCTCCCTTGTAAAGAAGTAATAGGGAGGGAGTATATTCTCACTGCCTTCTTCATTTTCCAGTTGTTGAATATTATGCAGTGGAAAATCAAGAGCAGCCATATTATCTTAAGGAGATAAAGTATCGGGTATAAGTACTACTCCATTAAAGAAATCATCTTTGTACAAATGAAAATTAGGATTTATTTCCTTGTTATAACAATTATGATATTCTTCCTCTGTTGTTCTAAACGCTTCGTCTTCATCTTCTATCTCATCCTCATTCTCTTCGTCATCCTACACCTCAATCTCGGAATCAACATGTCGATCCATATCCAGATTCAAACCTTAATTTTGATATTCATCATTATAGTCAACATAACTCATAAAATTCTCATTTTCATTATTACCAAGATCAGGTACGTGACATTGCTCTTGAACATACACACCACTTTTCCCTTTCGAGATTAAAGTAATATATAATGGAGATGGATTACTTGAACAAGTATATAAAAATGGCTTCATATCCTTCTGCTCTTCTATAAATACTGGATGAGTGATCGAGGATGGCTTATATGCTATTTTCATACCAAATTTAGTTGGATAAATATGAATAGTATTGTAGATGATTTCTAACAAATTAGTGAAAGATATACCTCTCTCACCTAAAATAGCTTTCCATACTTCAAATCCTTTTGGTACCCAAGTTTTTGAATTGCCAATGTCATCTATCCATTCACCATCGAAACATACGGTTATGAATATAGACGAATCCATTCCTACAAAATAAACAAACAAATTTTTTAAATCAATATTTAAGAAACAAAAGAGATATTGGTCCAATTTTCATTAGACCGATATGTTGACATCATTGGACCGACATGTTTATATCGATCCAATTTTCATTCCACTGATATCATCTTAACCAAAATATTAAAAAATAAAACTTGATACATATCTCAGAGCAACAGAACAATTGTCATTAGATCTCATTTTTCAAGAAATTGAGTAAGTTTCAGTCACTGTGTTTCGAGCAGTTTTAGTAGCGAATGCAAGCTTAGATGCGCGTCTTCCATCGAAGAAAGAAGAATGTGTGTCTGCCGTTGAGAAAGAAGAAAGAAGAAAGAATAAAGAATAAAGAAAAAGAATAATGAAGAAATAAGAAAGAAATGAAGAAGGAAGATTAAACAGTAATTTCAATTTTTTTAACGAATAAATGGGAAATACATTCATTAAAAAAAAAAGAGAGAAAAAGGGTAAAAAAATAAAAAAAAATTTAAAGGGAGAGGTGTTTACCTAAACGTCCCTTATTGTTATACTTCCCATTTCGGCTATTTGCTTCATGATACAAAGATAAAATACTAACAAGTTATATATTTACAGACCTCTAGTAACATTTCAAGTACATCCACATCATTCTCATCACCAAGAATAGACAGAATGCTTTGAACTCATCAATTCCATCACTATCCTCCATCGAAAATCCCTCTCTTTCGAGAATCGAGATTGCAAGACCTAAACTTTTTTATCTTTTAATATTAGTGAACTCAACCACTATCTAAGTCATACAATCCATGTTGTTCGGAGAGAGAGATATTTGGCAGAGGAAGTAATAGTACTTATTGTGGCTGTAGCGATTGGGAGAAAAAATGAGTAAAAAATTGACACATGAGAGAGTAATTAAAAATATAATTTTTTTTAAATTTTGGCAGTAGAGGTTGGCGGTAGTAGTAGTGAGGAGGGTGGTGATGGCTGATTGGGTGAAAATGGAAAATAAAAGAAAAATAAAAGTGGGTTAAAAAAATTAAATTTAAATTAAAGGTGATAAAAATGTGAATAAAAATTTTAATATTTGGTCGAATTAGGAATTATAATAGTTACAAAAAAGTTATATGATATGCACATGGTCATTCCATCTATACGTAACTGAATTGGTGGTTCACTTAATATAAACTTAAAATTAGACATTCATTATAATTTCTAAATATTTTAGATATTTATTATAATTTTATGTAAATTTTGGGGTTAACCCGAGTTTCCCCTAATTAAAATGCTGAGACTCAATTATTACGTTCACCTTGGAAAAGGAAAAAAAAAATATTACACTTAGGATATTCCTTGTTCGAGTAAGGAAATATGGGTTGCTTATGTTATGGTTAGCCAAATGGCGGCTTCTGCATCTAATGACAATGATCACCCAAGTCACATACATGGTCTGGGAGTTGTTCCCTAAGAGAAGAGGTTGATCTTGGGGATGGATGAGGCTGAAGGAGTATAAGTTGTCTTGTTAAGAAGAGCACGAGGTGGCATAGTTGGACACGGTTCCTAAAAGAGTTAGTGGGTCCCAGGTAGCATGTGGGCTAGTCAACGGAGGCTAGGCCCATCTATAAGCCCCCTAGGTTTATTTCCAATTGGAAAAGGTATAAAAAGAGATAGGTGTTAACCATAAAAGTACAACACTATTACCCCAATCATTGCATCCCAAAATATACCGATAGAAATCTTATTGACTTGATCATTGGAGGGGGATACGTCGGCTATCATCTTAACATGGTTTGCGTGTCCATCCAACCTTAGAGCATACTGGTGGTGGTGGATCCCTTCATCTGGATGGAAATTCACATCAGCAATTTAGTGCCGACCGTGGGAACGTCTTGATAACAATTGTCGAAGCTTCAATGGTTTGGGTTGTTTAAGTTGCATAGACAATACACACGATCCAAAATTATGGAGATGGGAGGACAGAATAAAGAAAATATGGTGACTAGAGGATAAGGGCGAGAGGGCTCAAACCCTACGATACCCTTAGGAAAGAGGCCTCAAACTAAGGCCCAGTTTGCTCTTTAGTGGAGTAGCATTGACTCTCAGACCAATCCGATGGTCGGTAGTGAAGGAACGGATCTAGTACTGCTCTTTAAGAGAATGGAAAGCCAAATACGGTAGTATATGATAGAGTGACAGAGGCACTCACCCTCATCCGAGTGGAAGTCATCAGAATGCATAGAAGGGTAAGACAAATGCGGATGACGAAGGATATTTCAATATCAACCTAATAGTGGAAGTCATTTATTTTGAGGACCTAAGAGGGAACTAAGAGTAGAGTAGGTGAAGAATGCGGCCCTCATAGCTTGAAAGATAATAAGGTGGATAAGATGTCTTAGGAGTTAGAAGCATTCATCAAGAAAGAGGCCAACCCCGAGCCTAAGAAACCAAGCATGCCCTTCATTTATAAGGTTCTGGATGATGCCCTACCGTCGAAGTTCCATCCACCCAGATGGAATGATATGATAGTACTCAGGATCTCCAAGATCACATCGAAACATAGAGGACCATGATGAGGCTGAATAGATTAGCAGGATCAATCAACATGTAATATATCGCATATAATCATTTTTTGGAAAGCATAATAAATCTTATAAATATTAAAACCAAGACTATATTAAAGTATGAAATCTATAACATTTCATACTCAACGGTTCACACTATGTTCACCTATGGATAGGGCTAATTGGAATGATGTCAAAGTATGAAATCATGTATACAAAGCACCATGACAATCTCAGGTTTCAGGACCACATGTAATATAATCACTAGATAATTCTCATTCATAGTCAGTATTAATTACGATTGAGAGTTATCTAAGTGTCAGGTTTCGTACCTTTAGTCTCTACCAAGCACCCAAGTGATCATCCTAGTGTTCCACTAAGACCAATGACAATAAGATTAGCCACCCTGACAATTTATGTTATGAACTACCTAATTGTCTATCCGGATCATCGATGTCCATTCTCAAGATCCTATGACAACAAATAGTTTGTGTCTTAGAGCTTTAACTGACTCGAGTCTCTACTAGCATAATCTCTATCATTGTCTCCAGAGTGCATAAGTCAAGACACTAGACTTTATTATGATATACATTCATAGAATATATAATATTAATTCCAGAAAAATCAATAAGCATGATAAATAATAACTGACTTTCATAAATGACAATTAAGAATAACATTCATTGTCCTGCTACTATCTACATAATGATATTATCACATAAAGTGTTTGCCCAATCGAGTCAAAATATAATTGACTTGACGTTCATACATATTTAATCTCCCACTTGCACTAATGCCAATCATTTTCTAAATCTAATTACCATATTGTAAAGATGGCGATCAAACTTATGTTGGGAAAGCGCCTTAGTGAATGAATATACTATGTTGTCATCTTTATCGACCCTTTCTTTGCTGAGGTCTCCTCTTCCAATTATCTCTCGGATGAGGTGATAATATTGACACATGTGTTTGGATTTCTAATGTGACCTTAGTTGCTTTGCTTGTGCTATTGCACCATTGTTATCGCAGTACACTACTACAGAATCAACCATGCTCAGAACCACTCCAAGTTCAGTTATAAACTTTTTCATCCAAACAGCATTCTCTGCTTCTTTTGAAGTTGCAATGTATTCAACTTCAGTAGTGGAATTCATGGTCGTCTCCAATTTAGAACTCTTCCAACGGACTGCTCCACCATTTAATATGAAGATGCTCTACCATTTAATCTGACTACAAATTAGAGTCTGTGAAACCTTTAATTTTCAAATCATATCCTTCATAAACCAAGAACATCTTTTTAAAATACTCAAGTATCTAAGAATATTCTTGATAGTAATCCTCAAGTACCTAATACTATTCTTGACAACAATCCAATGCTTCTGTCTCGGTTTGCCTTGAAACCTACTCCTAACACTTAGACTATAAGCAATATCTGATCTCATACATAACAGAGTGTACATGATGGATCCTATGACCAAAGTATAAGGCATTCTGCTCATCTCATCACTCTTTGATTGGGTCTTGGGAGACAAATTCTTAGAGAGATAGATTTCATTACTCATTGGAAAAAGTCCTCTCTATGAATGTTGATTGGATCAAGCCTAGTAGTTTGTAAATCTATCTTTATAGATCTTTATTCCTAGAATATAGGTTGATTTACTCAAATCTTTCATGGAGAAGTTCTTTGATAGCCATACCTTGTTAGACTGTAACATACCTACATCATCTCCAATGAGTAGTATGTCCTCCACATATAGAATTATGAAAGCAGCAAAGCTCCCACTAACTTTCTTATACACTCAGGAATCATCTTCTTTCTTAATGAAGTCCAATGAATTGATTGTTTCATCAAAATAAATGTTCTAACTTTGATATGCTTGTTTAAGGCCCTATATGGACATTTACAGTGTATACAACTTCTTTGTATTTTTCTAGTCCGTGAAGCCCTTGAGTTGTATCATATACACAGCCTACTCAAGGTACCCATTTAGGAAGATTATTATCAAGTCCATTTTCCAGATCTAATAATCATGGTATGCTGCAAAGGCAAGCAATACCTTAACGGATTTAGTCATTGCAATGGGCAAGAAAGATTCCTCATAATCTAATCATTCTCTTTGTCGATAACCCTTTGCAACTAGTCTAGCCTAATAGGTTTCGACCTTTCTATTTGCCTCGGTTTTCCTCTTGACAACTCACTTGCATCCTATAGTAACTATTCCTTCAAGTGCATCTACTAAGTCCCATACTTAGTTGGCATACATGGAATCCATCTTAGATTTCATGGCTTCTAGTCATCTCTCGGAATCTAAGATATTTATAGCCTTAGAATAAGTCATAGGATCATCATCTATGATCGGTACATTACTAGGATTATTTACTAGAAATTCGTAACGCTTTGGCCCACTAGATGCTCTACTAGATCTATGAACCTTTTATGTAGTCTAAGGTATCACAATATCCTCCTTTGGAGGTACCTCAGCTAAAAGTTGTGGGGTAATAGGATCATCAGTTTAAATGTCATTTTGTGTATATTGAACTTCATCAAGTTCAATCTTACTCTCATTCTTCCTTTCTGAAAGGAATCCCTTCTCTAAGAAGATAATGTGCTTGACAACAAACACCTTCTACTTAGTGGGATGATAAAAATAGTATCAAAAAGTTTCCTTTAGAGACGACAAATTAAGACTTTTTGGATCTCGCCTCTGACTTTTCTACTTCTTGCTTCTTGACATAAGCATGGCAGCTCCATATGTGATATGTTTAAAGTTTTTCCTTTTACCTTTTCATATTTCATATGGTGTCGAAAAAACAATTTACATATTTTATAGGTATCCTGCTAAAAATGTAAGCAAATGTTTCTAGGGCATATTACCAGAATGACAAAGATAGATTGGTAAGACTAATCATGGACCGAGCCATCTCCAAGAGGGTTCAATTTCACCTCTCATACATGCCATTCAACTGTGGCTTTCTAGAAGGGATCTATTGTGAGATTATACCATTCTTTTTCAGGTAGTCAAGAAACTCAAAACTCAAGTATTCGCCACCTCGATCTGATCAAAGTATTTAAATATTTTTGCCTAAATGTTTCTCTACTTCACTCTTATATTCCTTGAATTTCTCAAACTATTAAGATTTATGTTTTATATGATAAATATGGTCGAATCGAGAGAGATCATCAGTGATAAATAAGCCTACATACATCAGTATGTACTAGGTCCAACAACTCGATTTGTCTTGCTCCAGCTTTACTAAAAGGAGATTTGATCATCTTACCTAATAAATAAGATTCGCAAGTTGGCACAGTTTTCAAATCGAATGGATCCACGTATCCATCTTCATGTAACTTTTGAATTCTTGTTTCTAACCTAATTGATATTGCCATACGTATGTTTGATTCATGTCAAATTGTTTTTCTTGACATGTTCAATATTGAGGCAAGTTTCATTATTTAGATTTAAGACATACGCAATTAGTTCCATAAAATAAACCATCCAAATGAAAACTCAAAATATTGTCCTTGATGGAAAAGGTAAAGCCCTCCCTCATCAAGTGTAGAAATAGAAACAATATTTCTAATTAAAGTTGGTGCAAATAATAATGTCTCTAATCAAAAACTAAGTCTGAAGGAAAAACTAAACTATAAGTTTTTATACCTAAGGCGGCAACTTTTTCTCTAGTTTTAACTTATAGGTTGACTTCTCCTTTCTTCAAAATCCACCTACTTCTTATGTTTTGTACATTATTACAAATATGAGAACCACAACCAATATCTAATACCTAAGTAGATGAATCATTACATGAAAGTTTAACCTCAATCATGAACATACCTAAAGCGACATCACTATGTCTTTTGAGATTTGCAAAACACTTCTTACAATCTCTCTTCCAATGTTCAGGTTCTCCACTATGGAAATAATTTTCCTCTTCGTATTTCTTTATGATCTCCTCCACCATTTACATGCATCCAGCAAATTCCCAAGTTCTATCCACTCTAATTCGCTGGATATGGCACATGAATGAAGAGAATGGATTAGGAGTGATTGAATCACTAAGTCAATCATCAGCTTAGTGTCTATCACCAAGCCTAAACTCTTTATCTCGTCGATGTATGGAATCATCTCACACACATATACACTTACATAGGTGCTTTTAGTCGAAACAGTGTCTTGGATATCTCATAGCTATCCTTTTGATTATTCTCCCCACAAATGGCTTTAAGGTAATGGATAATCTCAACACCATGGAATCTTCCATAATGGACTTGGAACTCAACAATCATTGATGCAAGCATAATGCATTATATCTTATTATCTTTCTCCAGCCACTTGTTCCATATATCCATAGTTTCACCATCTGATCCCTCAGGCGGCCCAAAGATGATCGGTTGATTCATAACATCATAGAAATTTTCATATCTGAGAATGATTCTCAAATTTATATACTAGTCTCTAAAATTGGCTCCAAGCAACTTATTTTTTCTAAGGATCAATTTCAATTTATATGGCATTGCAAGTTACAAAACACAACAACATAAGAAAATATATAAAAAAAAAATACTATCTACAAAATATTTGAAAAGTCACATACACTTTTCGATATCTCTCACTATTTTATTATGAATTATACTTACCCCCTTAATATAAAACAAGAGAAAATATTTTTCTTAGCGGAAAAATGATCAACCATATTATAATAACTCCTATGTGTCAATAACCAATTATAATAACATGAAAAGTAACAAACCTTTTTACAATTACATCTCATGTAAATCCTTTATCTTACCTCTAAGAAAATATAATCTCACGTGTCCGTATCCAACTTATTTTTTTAAAAAATCAATTTTAATTTATCAGACATTGCAAGTTACAAAACACAACAACATAAGAAAATATGCAAACAAAATACTAACTATAAAAAATTTGAAAAGTCACACTTTTCGATATCTCACACTATTTTATTATGAATTATATTTACCTCCTTAATATAAAACAAGAGAAAAGATTTTTTTTAGCGAGAAAAGGATCAACCATCTTATAATAACTCCTATGTGTCAACAACCAATTACAATAACATGAAAGATAACAAACCCTTTTGCAATTACATCGCATGTAAATCCTTTATCTTATCTCTAAGAAAATATAATCCCACGTGTCCATATCCAATTATATTTTCCTAATTGAGCTTAACCCAAACATTCTTATGAAATTTAAGACGTTAAACTAGTGCGTGCATGTGTCCATATCCACGCCTAGAATGACAACATTACTCAATCACGCATCTCATGCTATAATGATGTACATGCATGCATACTTATGTAAATATATTTCTCCACGTGTCTGTGACCTTCCTATATTTAATGTAAATATCATATATATTATAATGTTCGGAAGATAAGTCATGAAACACTTTTTCACAACCATTTTCAGCTCAATATAATGAAAGGAAGGATTTAAAACAATCGCATCACAATCAAACATACATATATATCATGCTCTATCTCATAATCCATAAATATGATGTGATAACATATTTAACTAAGCATATATATACATATCATGATGGATGTATATTTAACACCTTAAATCATATGTATGTAATGCATGAACATGTTAAAATAATTTTAATTATTCATACACTATTGTTGTTTTATCTCTCGATGCATGATAATGCTAAGTTCATGGAATTCAAACAAGTTCTTAGATCTAATCCATTCTTGTTTAGTTCATTTTAATTATTTCATAACACAAGCAAACATTCAAAATCAGCTTTCCATATTCAAAACGTTTTCTAATGGGGTCGTTTCCCAAATAGTAATTATTATTTTAGAAAGTTTTCTATATTAGATGTACTTCTAAACTTAGGAAACATGTCAAAATAAATTTTCCAATTAAATTGACCATAAACTCTTTAAGGTAATTTAATTTAATGTTCGATATATTAATAAAATACATATAAATAATTTATATTATCTTTTTACCATATTATCATCAAACACATTATCTAATCACAATTATCCAATAAAAATCAAATTTTAATCCGTAATTAAAATATTAGATTTTTGCTAAATATTAGAAAAGTATCCAAAACGAAAAACATAGTTGAATTAGGGTATTATGATGAAACACAACCGCCACCACCACCAACGAGGGCAACAACCCACGAGGACCTTTCACTGTGCGGCGTGCATCGTCGCCCAGTGGCACACGACGCGCAAGCAATAGCCCCATGCGAGCGCAATAAGCAGCCAAAGGGTGCACTGCTGCTAGTCTGCCATCACAGGTGTTATTGTCTACTGATAGGGCCACCACTGCTCCAAGCGGCATTAACAGTTCTCCCAAATAGTAGCCTCACTTTTTTATTTTCCAAAAATTCATTTCGATTAGTTTTCAGAAACGAAGAATCATCCGAGAACAAAGTGAAAAGCATCAATTATCATAAAACAATCATGCATTTCAGTATGACCTATCCTTTGATACTACTGTTAGGCTACGTATACATGTGAATAACATAGAGTCGCATAGGAAGTAACATTTAAAATTTTATTCCGATGTAATCCTAACATGCATTGTTTCTAGCAAGATCGATCATACAATAATTATCGTATATAATCTTTTTAAATAAAGCACATTAAATCTCATCAATATGAAAATCATAACTAGGTTAAAGGAATACCTTTTTCTCTCACAATTTGGTACAGAACTCTTCTTTGATGAGATGGGAGGTGCCCACGTCTCCGTCCTCTAATCTTAATCCATACGACTTGTTTCGCACACCTAAGTTTCAATATAAAATCTCAACACATGAGATAATAAGTTCAGGGAGAGGGATGGGAGAAAAACTCTCTTTTCTCTCTCTAAATTTCGGCCAAGGAGGATTGTTGTTGAATTATGATTTTCGGCCATATAGGTATCCTATTTATAGGCACCATTAGATGCACAATTTCCTAATCATATTAGGTTTCCTTATAGCTAAAGACTCTACTCACATTAGGTTACCTTGTAACTAAAAACTTTAAACACATTAGAAGAATTTAATGGGTCAAACCCAATGTGATGGCCGACCACTTATATTGGTCATACCTATGGATATTTAATTAACATTATGATTAATTTTGACCCATAAAAATCCAATTAATAATTGGCCTCATTAACCTTTTAATGTTCGATTATTAATGCGAACTTTTAGGTCACTTTTATAATTAAATTAAAGTTCCAATGTAACTTATTAATTTCTAATTAAACTAATGTCATACTTAGTTATGCTATCAGAGCTGCATGATATTAAATTTATTAAATTAATAATTATAATTTTTCCCTTATAGTCAAACTATAAGTCAAATTATCATTTTACTCATAAAATGGTTTTGGTCCATTATTCCCTTTTCTCTGATGAAACCGTAACTGACTTACTAAGAATCTTATATGTTTGACCGACTAGTTTCTTTATGTCAGTTGGAGGATTTTATAAACACTTTCAAATAACTTTTAAATTAAACAATTGAATTAATCATCTCATGATTAAATAACTTTAAATCTCCAAGTTATGATTGACTTCTAGCAAATTGTCAAGATTACCCAGGATATACGAAGCACCATCTTCTAAAATAACCTATTGTGACTATAGTAAGCTTACGATAAGGATCATTTTGTCCTAGGGTATGATATAACTATTAAACATTAATAGACAAATTATATGGACCATTATATCTGTATTGAACATTGACAATTGATTTACAGAAACTCCTTTCATATCATACTAATTTTTAAGGATTCTTTACTCAATAATGTATATAATCCATATGTTCTATTTTCAAATATGGAAGTAATGGATTCCCTCTTGACCACTCACAACTTTCATACACAACAATTCATACCCAATGGTTCACCTCGTGTTTGCCCATGGCTAGGGTTAATTTGAATGATGTCAAAATATGAAATCCTATACACAAGGCACCCTAGCGATCTTAGGTCTGAGGATTACATGTAATATATTAACTAGATAAATCTCAAGAAAATTCAATATTAATTACCATTGAGAATTATCTAAGTGTCACATTCCGTACTTTAATTTTCAACTAAGAACCCACACAATCATCATGGTTTTACACTAATACCAATGGCTATGAGATTGGCCGCTCTAATAATTTAGGCAATGAACTACATGATTGTCTATCCGCATCATCGATAGCTATTCTCGAGATCCTATGACAACGAAAAGTTTATCTCTTAGAGCTTTAAGAAACTTGAGTCTCTACTAACATGATCTTTATCATAGTCTCCAAAGTGCATAAATCAAGACACTTGACTTTATTATAATATGCATTTATAGGATAATCATATTAATTCCAACAAAATCAATAAGAATGATAAATAATAACTAACTTTCATAAATGACAACAAATAATAACATTCATCATCTTGCTAATATCTGCATAAAGATTTTATCACGTAAAATATTTGTCTTATCGGGTTAAAATCTGATTGGTTTGACAGACATACACATTCAGAGGCCACCATAATGGTAAGGTTGAAGCATACACATTCAACCTTTCAGAGCTCTAATCCTCATACTAACGGTAAGGTTGAAGCATCAAACAAGGTGATAAAAAGTTGTTGAAGAGAGGTGGAGTCATTCGGGTCTCTTCACAGGTGCTTTATTAGAGGGCTAATCTTTTTCCTTTAGATTTTGGCGAAGACTTTTCCTTCTCTTTTGGTGCTGATTCTCCCTTTAATTTTTTAGGAAGAGAGGCATCTTCCTTGAGGGGAGTATATGCCTCATAAGTGTCTTTAGAATCCTGAAACATTTCCAGCTTATCATTAGATTTATTTAGAGCGAATGGACTCTTCTGGTCCAAAGACTCTTCTTCTTATAAATTCTCTGATTTCTTCCTCAGAGAACTATTGCAGTACTTTGCTAATCTCCTTTTTTTCTATATGAAGGGATGGTTTGGATTTCCTTTATGGTGAAAACACTACCATTATTTTTCATGTGGTATTTATCATACCATTTCATGTAGAACCATCTATATAACCAGTTAATCTTTGGAGAACTTCCAAAATGAACATCATCATCTTGGAAGAGACTAAATTTCCATTTTAAAATCCATGAGATCCTATAAATTGCCTGAAACTTTATAGCTGAATCAATAAGATCTTCAGGGATTTCATTTGTTGAACAAAAAGAACTAAAAATTTCCTTTATGTAAATAGGATAGAGGGCATGTTAATGATATAATAAACCAATTTTTAAACCAAGTGCAAAAATTCACTTGATCTGTGTGGAAAGATATCCACCCGCTATGCTTGCCCCTTGGATTTTGGAGAAGTAAAATTTGACTCTAAGGCGAACATGTAATCAAAGTAGGTCCTATTGGGTATAATGTCTTGAAAGCATGTGATGAGTATTATTTTAATGAAATAAATAAAAGTGACATTTTCTATATAATTATTTTAAATGTATTATTATTGAATAATATATATAAATATCATAAAGTTCCAAATTCATTCATGTAACTATAATCATGTATTGGTACGAGAAGATTAATATTATAGATAATGAATTAAGTTGTATGTGGCATATTAAAGTATGAAATATTTAATTAATGGTTTCTAATACGGTTCGCTAATATTATAAATGTGAATGATCTAGATTCAAATCACTGATGAAAAAGATAGACATCTTACATGTCTATGGATGTGTTGTATATAATTTGGATTATATAGAACAGGACCCGATATGAATTAATTCTTTATTAAAATGTCGTTTGCCATAAAGAATTTTATTCATATCAATAGATGATCATATGTAGATCAATCTAAATCATGAATATTCATGAACTCCTATTTATGTCAACTGGACATTAGAGATTCATTAGGATAAGTGGATGGGAACATGATTTATATATGTGGAATCCAAACCTTCTTCATAAAAAGTTGTATATTGGTTCCCTTAAGGGTTAATTCTGAAACTGAATGGTTTTGAGCTCAAATTTATAACCAAGTTTAAATTGATCATTCACTAGTGAATTAACTATACTTAAGGATAAAAAGATAATTAGAGGGGTACAACGGTAATTTTGACTAGCTCTAATTATGAATCAACTTTTGGAGGATTGAATGCATGTAATGATAATATAAATGCATGTAATGAAAATATCATCTAATAATTATTTTATCATTTAATATTATGATTGAATCAATTCAATTAATTTAAAAAGTTTAAATTAAAAATAATATTAGATGAAAATACTAATGGAGTCTTAAAGATACATCTCATTCTAATAATTCAAAAGGGGTTTTTTTTTAAGGTATTTTTCTAATGAACGAACTTTCAAAAATAAAGACCAAAAAGGAAGGTCCCCATGGTTGGCGCCATGGAAGGCAAGGGTAGGTTAGGGTTGTGTCCGGTACACCGCCTCCAATAGCTAAGTAAGTTTTTTTTAAAGAAGTCTTTCTAAGGAAAAATCATCTCTTTTTTAGAGTCAGAGGCCTTAACCTTTAACCTAACTAGGGTTTTGGCATTTATACTAACTAAATGGGGAACTACACTAGTTGTGCCTTTACACATGGCATGACCAGATTGACACAGACATGTAGTGACTTGGTACTCCTACCACAACTCTGATTGGGCCATGACATAGTCGGGAATTTACTCCTCACTAACTGTGTCAAAAGGTCCTTATCTCTTTTAACTTCTTGCCATGTCGCACATAGTGCACCAGTCCGATCACGATGATTGACCTACTCACCCTCACAAATTTAAGTCCCCTCCTCACAACTTTAAGTCCCCTAATAGAGTATCAGAATTCCAACCAGGTATGAGTACCATGGTGTCGAGCAAGGTTGGTCAATAACAAAGCCTTGACCTGATCCTCTGAGACAATGATGTTCGGATAGGGTTTACACCATAAGGCCGGCCTGATCTAGTCGACTTGTCCAGACCCTAATTCCCATTCGCAAATGAGACTCAGTTCCTCCAAAATAAGTCACTAGTTTAACATTCATATCCTTAACTCTCTCTTGATTTCCTTATCTCTCTCTTGATTTCTATTCTGGATGGGAGGGAAGAATACCCTCCACAACATGCAAGTTGTAGATCAACCCAAGCAATATATATAGAGAGAGAGAGAGGGAATAAAACAAACCTGGACCTATCTTACATGCATACCGCTACGCTCATATACCATGTAATTAATAGTTTACGCGATTCCACGTAAAATGAGCGACATGGCTGTGCTCTTGGGACAGGATTCTTCACAGAGGGACATTATCATTCAAGAGATTCGACACGTTTGTCACCGTGTAGGCTTTTTTCAGGTAAGCTTATCCTCATGATTCTATCCGCGAGGATTTCCTCAACTTCTTTGTCATAAGAAGTAACCACCGCTGTTGGTGCCCGCTTGGACACCCCTCGACTAGGTTCATCATTGTCTTCATGATAAGGCTTCAAGAGACTCACATGAAATACCGGATGAATCCGCAACTTCGAAGGTAACTCAAGCTTGTAGGAGACCTTGCCAACTCGTTGAATAATCTTGAACGGCCCCTCATACCGCCGGATCAAACCTTTATGCACCGCCCTCAACGACTTGAATTGTTGAGGCAAGAGTTTAACCATGACACGATCTCCTTCCTGGAATTCCACTGCTCTTCGCTTAAGATCGGCCCACTTCTTCATCTTCTTCGATGCCTTCCTCAAGTGGGCACGAGCCATATCTGTCTCTTCTTGTAGTCCTTTGGCAAATTTGTATGCTGCTGGACTCTTTCCCGTATAGCCCAACGCTACCGCATTTGGAGTCAACGGTTGGTGGCCTATGGCAAGCTCAAAAGGACTCTTCCCTGTTGACTCACTCCGATGTAGGTTGTAGGAGAATTGCGCTGTGTCTAACAACTTGGCCCAATCCTTTTGGTTGGCACTCACGTAGTGTCTCAAGTAGAGCTCCAACAACCCATTCACCCTCTCTGTTTGGCCATCGGTTTGAGGATGAAAACTCGTGGAGAAGTTCAAGTCTGACCCAAGTAATTTGAACAACTCCGTCCAAAATCTCCCAGTAAACCGTGGGTCTCGGTCGCTCACAATGGTTTGGGGTACACCCCAAAGCTTCACCACATGCTTGAGGAATAACCGAGCCGTCTCATCGGCAGTGACATCAGGAGAAGCTGGCACGAACACCGCATACTTGGAGAATCGATCCACCACCACAATGATCGTCCCGTATCCTTCCGATCTCGGGAGACACGTAATGAAATCCATGGAGACACTCTCCCAGGCATGCTCCGGAATGGGAAGTGGCTCTAGCAATCCTGCTGGTTGGTGTAGATCAACCTTGTCCTGTTGGCACACCAGACAAGTCTTCACATAGGCTTCTATATCGTTTCGCATATGTGGCCAATAATACCCATCATCGATGAGTGCCATTGTACGATGCATGCCCGGATGTCCTGCCCATTTTGAATCATGGCATTCCTTAATGATTTCCCGCCGAAGATTTCCCCATCTTGGCACGAACACCCGCTCACCCTTGGTGTATAATAAACCATCTTTGAGCCAAAATCGCCTGGTCTTGCCCTCCTTGGCGTACTCCATAAGATTCTTTGCCATCGGATCTTGCTCTATGCCCTCCTTGATCCTAGCAAGCATCGGACACTCGGGTCGACTTATGGCCGCTAACTCCGCTCTACGGCTCAAAGCATCTACGACTAGGTTGGCAGGACATCGGACACTCGGGTCGACTTTTTTCAGGTAAGCTTATTCTCATATTGTACTTTTATAACCATTTTATTCAATCTACGTGTGTTATAGAAATATTGTAGCAGTTTTGTTGGTTTCTAATCTGTTTCTATATATATATATATAAAAACTGTCTTGGTAAACTAATCCTCTTTGCATCATAAAATGTTGCTGATCATTACATGCTTTTTATTATCAATTAATTAGTTAGGTGATCAACCACGGGATCGACATGTGGGTGTTAGATGGGGCTATATCGGCAGCATCCGACTTTTTCGAGCTTCCAACGGGAGAGAAAATGAAGTTCATGTCTAGTGATGTACGTAAGGCAGTGAGATACGGTACAAGTTTCAAAGATGGGATTGACAAAATCCAGTTTTGGAGGGTCCTCCTCAAACACTATGCATATCCCTTAGATGCTTGGATCGATTCTTGGCCAGATAATCCCCCTCAATACAAGTACGTAATACTGTGTACTCTTAGTCTCTTAGATTAAGATAAGCCGAGCCGAGCCGGCTTTGGAAAGTGATGAGCTACGAAAACTTTTTCCATTCTAATATGTAAAGACATAAATGCAAACAGCGTCTCCTTTTGGTTTTATGTAACAAAGCCTAAGCATCTTTATCTTCTTTATAGAACATTTTGTTTCCTTATTTCCCGGAACATGAAATTCTATCCGAGGTTGGGCCGTAAGTATAAGAAGACAAGTCGGCATTCAACCTTTTTTTTTTTTTTCCTCACATACTCAAACTTTTTCATTTCCTATTTTTTTATTATTAAATTCCACCACCCTATATTTATTATTTCGTCTTTTCAAAGCATAACCACCCACCGTTGCCACCACCCTCACTCCGATCTCTCTCTCTCTCTCAACAAATCGGATCCGGGTTTGAAAACCAGATTTATAAGGTTTCAAACCCAAATAAAACAGTATATGGGTTTGATTTCCTGATCTAATGTCTAATTCTAATGGTTATTGTTTTCGTTTTTTTTTTTTTTTTTTTTTTGTTTCATTTGATCATGACAGGGAAAAGATGGGGAAATACTGCCAGGAAGTGAGGAAAGTGAGCATGGAACTAATTGAAGCCATAACAGAGAGCCTGAGCTTGGGACCAAAATACATCAGCAAATTATCGGAAGGAATGCAAGTCATGGTAGTGAATTGCTACCCAAAATGCCCAGAACCAGAGATGGCACTGGGCCTCCCACCACATTCAGACTTCTGCTTCTTAACTGTTGTTCTACAAAAGCAGCCTGGGCTTGAAATCATGGACACGGAGGATGGCAAATGGAAGCTGGTCCCACTTGTCCCTGGCACGTTACAAGTCCACGTGGGTGATCTTGTTGAAGTTCTAAGCAATGGGATTTACAAGACTGTTGTTCATAGAGCCACATTGAATTCTGAGAAGACTAGAATCTCCATTGCAAGTTTGCATACTCTGGCTATGGAGGAGAAAAATGGAGACTGCTCAGGAGCTTGTGGATGAACAGAATCCCGTTCAATACAAAGGAAGTAGCTTCAAAGATTTTCTGGATTTCCTCTCCACTCCATAAATGAAATTGCAGAGGGAAGCAGCTTCTTCAATACACTCAAAATCAAGGATTGGTAACTCTAAAAAATATATGTATTACAAATACAGAAAGAAAAATAAAATAAAGATGCCAGGACTTGCTGGAGGGATGGGTTGTAATGATATATGGACTAATACATGTATGTTCTTAGTTTTGGCTTTTTTTTTTTTTTTTTTGGTCGTGGGCCAGTCTGATTCCGATGTATTCGGTTGATTCATACCAACTTTAATGGATACTTGCCGATTTCTGATCTTATCTCTACCTGTGGCTGATTATATGTATAACATAATCTTTCTCTTAAGAAAAAATTGGATATTATGAAATCATAAGCATATGATCAAGATGCATTAATAACAATTTGTATATGAAATAGCTATCTGTTCCATATCCATATCTGTTCCATATACAAAAGAAAAGATTGACTAAAATTGTGTGAGCTCTCTTACATTGCGGAATAAAAATCAAAATTATGCCCACGTTCTTTTTCTCGGGGCGAGATCTGATGTTTTAATTTCATCGATTTTTGCAGCCACAATGAAATCATTCATACTCAACCCTCCTGCCAAAATTCAGTACAAGTCTCTCAAATAAAAATGTATAATGCGATAAAATTATATGATAATAGTTGTATCAAAGTTAGAAGGAGTACCAATGCTTCCTGTCCATAGCTCAGCTTTAACATGATTTGGCTTTACCAAGTGGATATCTGGGAAATGTCCGGTCGATTCGGTGGCGTTGTAGATTCTATTTACAAGTTCGACCCCGCTTTTAAAATCCTTCAACTTCCACAAGCATTGCAGTCTTAGTTGACCCTCTTCATTTGAAAGTCTCCAACCAACAACCTAAAATATGTGCAAATGGATATATGTTTCTCAATAGAAGCGTAAGAATTGAAATGAAGGGGGAATTGAAAATTCAAAATATACAAAAAAGATTATTAGAGATTACATATCCCATCTAATCCTATATCCATTATCAAGCAACCGCAAACATTGTGTAGTTCGAAACCCAAGGCCTCAAGGTGGAGCAAACAATTTAAACCTTGGGTCTTGACCACCCAAGCTACACTTGGGCTAGGCCAGAGTACTTGACACTAAACTCATTTTTTACTTTTGTTATACAAGAAAACAGAAACAAGAATTCTTGTGATATGCACCAATCAAGAGCTCCAAGAGATGATATGTGACACCAATTCTTATCCTTGAAAAGGTGTGTAGAAAGCAGTCAGAATCACCATTCAAGAAACTCAGGGAACAATTTGGGTATAAACTCAATAACTATATACCAATAGCTCAAAGTGTAAATTCAAAAAATGAAAATAAGCCTAAAGACATTTTTCCATAATTTCGAGACAAGTTCAGAAAATGGGTCTCTCAAGTTTTCGTAATCTCGAGGGTTTGAAACATGAAAAAATTGAAGCAAAGGAATGGAGAAATAGAACAGACCTTCTTCAAGAGTTGCAGAGCTTCATCCTCAGCCATGGGAGGCTGCATAGGAGAAACAGGAGAGCACGGCTGCTGTGAAAGAGAGAGCGCAGATAGATTCGGAATAAGAATTTTGTGCTCAGTATCAACATTTCCTAAAACTTTCTCAGCAAATCTGCTCTCTATCTCTGCAGGAAAAGGGTCTCTGGCCCCAAAATCACCCAGCTTGTCACTACCCAGTGCTCCTGTTCTTCCGGCTATAGTGGCTGATGGAATGGAATTGGGAAAGAATCTCAGACGAGGTGGAGATGAAGAAGAAGTATGGTGAGGGAGAAGAACAGAGAGATGGTGGGTAATTGAGATTGTGGTCATAGTTATTGATATGGTGGGGGAAAAGGAAGGGATGAGACGACAGTCGGTGCTTTGTGGAGACAATGTAAACTCTAAAGACCCAAGCCACTCAACCTATAATAAACCCACATCATCCAGCAGAACTAGAGGTGAAGAAATGGGTTAGGCTAGCCCGGTCCATAAAAAGCTTGGACAATGAGGGTAGGTAAAAGTCTGTTTGGGACGGGATATAATGATATCTGTTTCTGTCCATATTTTTTTAGTACCGATATCAGAACATAAATATCTAGTCTCGACTTGGTATTGCTATTTTCAGTATTGGGATGGTACCGGATCCCAATCATAGGAAATTAAAATTTTTTTTTATTTTTTTTTTATATTTTTTTTTATGTTAAACAATGAGAAGTCTTGTAAGAAAAAATGAAAAGAAGAAGAAGAACATAAGACAAAGAAGAAGTTCGAACATCTACATATATTCATATATATTGATACTATTTTTTTTCTTTTTTTTTTTAATTATTTTCCAATAATTAGAAATGGAATCCATTTTAAAATTGGTTTTGATCCCAATCTCGATCATCATCGGAACTAATATCAGTACTTATATTTTATCCACCCCTATGAACAGGGGCGGAAACGGCCAGCACCATCCGCCCTCAATCTCTGCCTTCCGATCAAGTGTTACTCAAGTGTAGAAGTCAATTATATATGATTAAAGTGATGATTATAAAAATTTATGATGAGTTAGTAATAAAATACGTCAAACTTATATTTTAGTTTTAGTGTAAGAATTTGGATTCAAATCCTATTCTCGCCATTTTTTTTTTGTTCCAATAAAATCATTTTAATTTCATTTCTTTCATAATAAACTTTAAATAAATAAAATCTCAATATTTAATTTTTGCATGACTTTTCTAGATTTAAACATTCACAATTTTCACTATCTTTCACCTTCCCCATAATCAACGACATCAACTATATAGTTAGATAATTTGTTAAAAAAATTATTGTACACTACTTACTTATCTTTTGTTGAAGTTTTTAGTATTTTATGATGTAATAAATCAAAATTTGATTTATATATGATTGCTCTCGACTTAACGATTTGTTTCTACTCGTACTCCTGATTCTACTACTATGCTTAAACTTCTTTAAATTAATAAGTTAAAAACTTATACATTTTTTTAAATTTAATTACCCGGCCAAAAATGACTAATTACATATATAATATATACACACATATATATATATATTCTCCCCCTCTCTCCTATGCACAAGAAATTCTTAGATAGGATTGTTCTACCACCTCTTCCTTAGGTGAGCCCAATAGAAACATGACATGAATATTAAAAGGCTGACTAGATTATAATAAATATTATTTGATAGCTTAAAACTTAAATCCCACATCCCAAATAATTGTATGTAATTTTTTTTCTTTTTTTTCTCTCTCCGACTAAAAAACACGTCACGATGGTTTCTCTCCTTGTTCTTCTCCCACATAAACTTTTCAATATCAGCCATTTGAAGTCAAGAGAATCGCAAGTTAGCATGACCAGGATCTCAGCTTTCGTCATTTTTTAAGCCAAGAATTTCTCAACCAAAATTTTCTCAATTTCTCAATCTTCGAGGAATTTCACTCTTTCATGAGCTTCTCTCTCTACTTTCTCACTCTTAACTGTCTACTCTATTGATCCTCTGATGAATATTCTCATAATAGGACTGATTTTCATAAATTGTTTCTTAATTTAGTAATTCTTGAAGAAATTTGACTGAATTTCTTCCCACTATTCTTGGATTATTGTTTCCTCAAGATAAGTTATGAAGTTTGAGGAATAAGAAAAAGTATCGTGATGGGTTTACAGCTTCAGAGGTTCATCAAGGAGTCATCTAAGAGATATAACAGTTTGTATGTTTGTTCTTGGATTTTTTTCCCTTGTTCAAATCACTTGTTAAAAGTGTATGTCCGTTAAGTCAATCGGATATATTCAATCGAACTATATACATTTGAGATTTGATCTTACCTGTAAATATTATCAAAGCTATAAATATTTTGTATTTATCATATTGAGCAATTTATATCTATCAGATGTTTATTATATTTTGAAGTGATAAAGTTGTGCGAATATATATATGTATATGTTTAACATGATTAATTCATGTTTCTTAGGCAATGCTCTTAGGATCATAATAGTGATCATGCTATATAAGACTCAAAGAACTATAAACCTAACAACCAAATAGTTTATAGTTGTAAGATTGTTAGGGATATTGAAAAATTTGAGAAGACTATTACATGAACTATCTTTTTATTTTAAAAATAATATTCTCATAAATTATCGGTATTAGTTTAATACTAGGATAGATATGCGAATGACTAATAAAAGATTAATCAGTAAAGGTGATCACTCGACGAGTCTCAATGATAATGATAATAACTGTTAATGAAACTTGTCAAGTGGATATGGTACTTGTAATCCTAAAACCCAAGATCACCACCACAATACTAACATATAAGATATCATACTTTGATATCGCTTCATGTGGTATTAGCAAAAGAACACTAAAATGATGAACTATTGGGTATATGTTCGAATATATGCAATCTATAGGATGATAAAAGGGAATCCATCATCTCATTATAAAAAAAAAGGTCTTATGCTATTATGCAGCTAATAGCCTTCTTGAAATAACGTATGAGAATATGTTTTGAAATAACAAACTTGAAAAATGAGAGGAGAGAAAACTCTTGTATTTTTAACTCGAAGATATTTTTCACAAGATTCGAGGTTCTTGTATTTAACACTCCTTTTAAAATTTATTATTATGCATAATGCATTTATGCTTCATTATTTTAACTTCTAACACTCGTTACTTGTATACTTTATCATTTATATATATTATACTTATTTATTATTTTTTACATTTATTATAACATTTATTACGCATATATATATAATTATATATTATGAATTAATGCTTAGTTATTATTATATATTAGCTATTATTATACTTATTTATTATTATGAATCAGAAATACCCAATGATAATAATAATAAGACACCATCAAGCAAAAACGTAAGAACTATAGATTAACTATTTTGCTCTGTTTTGATAAGTTGTACAAGACAGATATGGAAGGGTAAGCAAATAAAAAATGTGGTATGAAATTAAGGTATGCAAAAAAAATAAAATTAACTGCTAAACTAGAAAATGGAACTGGACACTTATCCCGTCATCAACAAAAATGCATGTTTAAGGTGGTTTAAGGTACCTCTCAAGCTCAACTTTCATTTTGGCCTCATGTTACAATGACTTTGTGGTCCTACGATCCTGTAGTACCTAAAGAATCTCTTACTCGATATATTGTTGCATTTTATTTGCCTATTAGTTTTGTGAGAGTACTATCTATTATGAAGATCATATCAAATTATCATACCGTACATAATATAGTAATGTTAGTTAAACGACAACTAGAATTGATTTTAAAATGTATTTGAAAAAGACCACATTACATTAAAGTTAGAATTTGGTATATCCAAATTTAGTATTGTATTAATATCTGATATTTATGTTTTAAGCAAGATTAATTACTTATTGTTTAGATTCCGAATGAGTTGCATAAAAAAAATCATAAGTTTTAGGATTATTAAATATTAATATAATTTTTCAACTGAAATCTTTTGTCTTTATATGTGTGACCGAATAGATTTTACATTTCGTCGGTAAGTGAGCTCCATAACAACTTGTGATTTTTATCCAATCTAAAAATTTGATTGTTTACCCTTGAAATAACTTTCAAGTTAAATTGTTAATTCTTGTCTTTATGACAATTAACTTAAACCACTAAATCTAAGTTGGCCTCTAGCAAGACACATAGACTACCCATAAAATGAGAAGTAGTTTGGAACTTCCAAAAGAACATGTGGTGACTATTACCGTACCGAACTAATCTTTCCATCTATGGCATAGTCTCGATCAGTCGTAGGGCATGACTTAACTGCTAAATCATATTAAACTGACCATATAAATCATATGATTTCTTATGCAACTTCGACAATAGATTTCCATAAACTATTTTCATACCACACTACCTTGTATAAGAATTTTTATGTTGCATAAAGTACATAAATCATAAGACTTTTCCTCTAATATAGAGGTGATGGATCTAATTTTATCACCTTACAGACTATCCGTACAAGAACATTGTTCACTTTATTAGTGACTCTTAACAAAGTCATGTTTAGTGATATCTAAGCATGATATCTTGTATGTTAGTAATATGGTGATCTTAGGTATGAGTATCACAAATATAATAGCTATTTGACAAGTTTTATTAATAGTCAATATTATTATTATTGAGATTTTTTTTATTTATCACGTTCAATGATTAAATCTCTACTAATCACCTATATGCATATCCTAATATTCATCAATATTGATGATTATGATAATATTATTCTTCTCTCGAAGAATATACCACATATAATAGTATTTTTAAATCATCATTATTATATTATGATAATCCTATGACTATGAACAGTTTGAATCTTAAACGTTAAGTTACTTGAATCTCACAGTTCTAAATACATAATTTAAGATCCATGAATTTATCATGTATATCATATAATCAATATGCATATAGTATCATTTCTAACATAATAATAATTAATATGATAAATTAAATACTCATTTAAATATAAAATACTCATTTAATTAATAATTTATATAAATAAAGATTGATTTATATAAATAAATAATCATATTAAATGAAACATAATTAACTCAACGGATATAATACTTTCAAAGGACAAACACAAAAAGGAAAGAACACACTCACAATAAAGAGCCTCAATCAAAGCAACGACTAGTCAAATCATCATAATTCTAGCAATGGCTAATACCATATATAAAATCCTCTATTTATTTCTAGATTATTTCCAAGTTTTTAAATCTCTTAATCTGTATAAATCAGAAACAACAGACTATACTGTAATATGATTAATAAAACAATTATTTTATCTTCTTCTAGTAAAAAATTTATTTTTCTTACTTAAACAATATTTCATGATAATTACTATTATTTAATTAAATAAGAAGCAACCACTTGGCACATGACAAGTGGGTCGGCCATATGGGTATATGGGATACCGGATCTATACCCATTTCACTCACACGTAGTGGCCGACTATATGGTACAATTTAACTTAGATTTGGACTCTTAATTAATTGAAAAAAAGTCCTATTAATCAAATTAAATTATCCATTAATTCCTGAATGACGATTTTGACCCTAATGAACTTTAGAAGAATTAATTAACCTCATTACTCAAATTAATTCATATAAGAATAACTTAATTCATTATATTAATTAATTTAAATTCCTATTATAAATTCCTTTTAACTCCTTATAATCAATTTTGGCCTTAAAGAAATCAATCTCATGGATCAATTCGATTCATATAAATAAAAAGAAATTGACCATAGAGGCCAACCTTCGCGTTAGGATTTATAAAAATATTTGAGATAAAATTAAAATTAAAATAATTATTTTTACTTAAATTTATAATTTTTTTAATTTTTTTGGGACTGATATAGTAATATTAAAATTTTAAATTAACGTATATTTTAATTTGATTAATATTAACATGTTAAAATTTTATCAAGTTAGTATTAACTATTTGAAAAACAACCCAATGAATTAAAAAGTTTTATTTTAATTATATTAAAAACTAAAAAAATTAACCTAAAATTATACGTAAATAAATTTATAAAAAATAAAATAACATCTTTTTTATTAAAAAGTGAATTATAATAAAATTAATGGATTCTTACGCCTTAAAACTTTTAGCGCCTGTGGGTTCTTAAGTTTTAACCTTTTTAAAACTTTTTAGTGCCTGTGGGTTTTTAAGTTTTAACCAAAGTATAAACTTTGAGATTCTTCTTCTCGCTGATTGTGAGAAGCTTGGAATCGAACTTCCCATCTGCGAATCTTGTGTGAGTCAGTCCCTTACAACCAACCATCGTTTAAATCCCAAAGCACCCGACTGCAATTTCGTTAGAGTTTATTGTTTAGTTGAATTTATTTTCTGACTAATCAACAAGAGATCTGCACTTAGTTAACAAAACAAAATATAGGTTCGATGACAGCAATAGGAAACGACAAAATGAAGCTAAAGTGGTATCAGATATCAGGTGGCCAAAACCAAAGTGGTATGGTAGCAGAGAATATGAACAAATTCCCAAGCCACTCAACACAAGGGGATGGAAAGACAGGCAGAATCAGTTCTTTACGTGGATATGCAAGTTGATATTGTCTTCACGCAATGCATGCACAGAAAACTCTTCTTTTTGCTACGGAAGTCAGCTGTAAGTCACTTTTGCTATCCCAATCCCAAAGGTATATATTCCTTTTTTCTTTTATTAATCATAATATGTAGGTTTAATTACAAATTTTGTTTCTTCGAGCTGTATAAATAATTCAATTCATTGCAAGAGTTCCCATTTCAGAAAACACAACAAGAAACAGCTCAAAGACAGATAGAAGGAAGAGATCAGACTCAAACTTCGTTACCAAATGGCAACGGCAACACCTCATTACGAAGGAAAAGAGCAGCCCACTAAGGTGTGCATCAATTAATATAAGAGTTCAACAAAATTGTGGACTTATTTTTTCATTATTTTCTTCTTCCCGCTATTGTTCTTATAATTTCATGACTTTTTTCTTCAACCAATTCATGCAGAATTCAGATGCGTGGCTGGAGTTTCCTCCGAAATCACTGAAGATAATATGGGGCAATGATGATCGCTATTGGTGCATAAAGGACGAGTAATCATAATCTGCCTAATTATCTACTTTCTATTTTTTCCTTCTGTGTTGGGATATAACATGAGTGAGTTCAGTTAATTTGTAGGTAGAAATTTTTAAGAACAAATCATTACAATATTTAGTAGAATGTTATAGAATGGTGTCATTTTAAATTTATGTACTCTGAAATTTAGTATGTATCAGATTTAGGTTCAAAGCAAATGGGTCAATTATACTTCATGTATCCCACAAGTAAGAGTATTGAAAGTTATTGACTCAAGAGTTTTCTCATCCTCTATGAGACCCTTTAGAGACAGAAATCATTAACTCATATAGATAAGTAACAATGAGAGAAGCAGATTAAATCAAAACCTCCTTATTTTTAGTATTGATCAGTGTCGTCGGCTAGCTAACCTTGATCGCTTGCGTGCATCTCCGCGCCGCTAATCTGTAGGTTTGCAGAGCTGCTGCAAGTTTGTTGGCTTGAAGTAACAGGTTTAGTAAGGAGTAAGAATTTGACTCCAGGAAAGACTTACGGGATTAGTTTCGAAATATCGTTCAAAGAAGATGCCTTTGGCTGGAATGGGCGCCCTATTTTCTTGATGGCTAAGGTAGGAAAGAAGGGAGTATATTCATGGACAAAGGTTGTTCTCGAGAACAAACAAAATGAGAAATCACCCTTCACCATTCCAGATACTGCGACGTTGAAGATCCAGGTTCCGGCCAATAAGTCAGATGACAATGATATCAATTTTGGTCTCTACGAAGTGTGGAGTGGGAAGTGGAAAGGAGGTCTCAAGATTCATAAAGCATTTGTCAAGAAACTAGAGTAGATTGTGGCTTTTTTTCATATATATGTTCTATAATAATGAGGGCAATGGAATAAATTGATATGTAGAATGATGAGACCTGTTAATTGCCTGCATTGTAACGCGTATTGTAATAAATAAAATATAAATTTCACCTATTCTTTAATTATTGATTAAAATGAGCATAATTCAATGACTATAAAATAGTTATCTGATCTTAAACAAAATGTAGATCAGGGCCCCCAAAACCCACTCACTCTGCCTTCTCTCTCTTTCTCTTCCAACTTTCCAGTTTGTGTAGTCCGATCGAATCAAAATCATGACATGGTATCAGAGCGTGTGATCTACGCCTCTCTAGATTTTAACTCTTCACCATTCATTCATTGAACCTCATAGCATTTTACAATTTTTTTTCTTCTCAATTTCTTTTTGCGATTTCATGCTCGGTCCTGTTCCAATGGCTACCGTAGATGAAAACGCCTCTGTTCCAAAGAATTAGACCGATTCTACTACAATTCTTATTGTGCTTCCACCAAATCCATACCTATCACTGCTTCCTCCAATCAAAGCAAGCAGTCTACTCTTCATCTACTCCTCAGACACGCCTGGACTGATTTTGGTTTCACACAAGCTTAGTAACAGCGACAAGTATGGCGTTTGGAGCAAATCGATGAAGCTTGAGCTCATGTCCACTTGGCTTTGTAACAGGTCAATTCATCAAACCTCTTGTCACCTCTCCATATTTCATTTCTTGGAAATGATATAACGTTGTGCTCATGGATCATAAATTTTATTTCCAAGGAGCTGTCTAATGAAGTCATATTCACATAGGAAGCATCCATACTCTGGAATGATCTAAAGGAAAGGTTCGATAAGGTGAATGGTTAGAGAATATATGCAACCCATAAAGAAATTGCAATAACTTCGTAAGCCAATTCTTCAATCTTTACCTATTACACAAAGCTCAAAACACTATGGGGTGAATACTCAATCATAGTTGTCCTGTCTAGCTGTGATTGCGCTTTCTTCTGTTGCATATCAGCACATTGATCAACAACAACGCCTAATACAGTTTCTTATGGACCTCAGTGAAAGTTTCAGTACTATACGCAGTCATATTCTCTTGATGGATCCTCTACCAACAGTCAACAAGGCTAATGAAGATGAGAGCAATTGAGTCTTCGCCTCTACAAATACAAATATAGTTGAGACAACAACCTTACACAGCAACAGCAACAAGAGTTCTAACTAGAAATCTAGCTCCAGCTCATCAAAACCACCTGAGTATGAATTCTATCACATTCTTGGACATCGTAAGGAGAATTTTTACAAGTTAATTGGATTTCTACCAGGTTTCAAGTTCAAGAGTCCAAGAGCTAATACAAGGCCAATGAATAAATACAATGTTGCATCCAATGATAACGCTCCTATGGTCAACAATGCATATGCTTTATCTGGAATTCCTCTTAATCAGATAACTCAGAAGCAGATTCTTAAATTGCTCAATCTAGACAACTCTAGTAACATTTCTCATGCTCCTCACGTTGCAAATGTTGCGGGTACACATACTACTAGTCTATTAAGTATGAACACAATTTATGACTGGATAAAAGATACATGTGCTAGTAGTCACATGGCATTTGGTTTTTCAGCTTTGGTTTCACTATATTCATGTCCTAATAATCCCATTTCATGAGTCAAATTACCTAATGGCGAACCAACTTCATCCACTCATATAGGGTATGTGCCAGTTACCCCAAACATCATATTGCATAATATTCTATACTTACCTAACTTCAAATTCAAACTCATATCTGACTCAAGATTGTCTACCGAACAAAATTGATGGGTAACCTTTTACCCTACATTTAGTCTATTCGTGATCTATTAACAAGGAATACAATCGGGATTGGCAGTATGCATCAAGACCTTTACTATCTAAGTCTCTTCTCTCAACTTAGGAAATTCTAAAACTTCTACTTGTAATGCAAAAATACTATTTCATGTAATCACCACAAAAATGATAGCATTATGATATTTTTTTACGCGTTACCGTTACTTTTTCTCATGTACGTCACAACCTTATATATTCATGTTACATTTACTTAAAGTAGAATATCATGTAATTTTTTCATGGGAAGCATTCCCGCCATAAAATAAGAACACACGTGATTGTCATGTAATCAACTTCCAGCATATATATGAGTCACGGTTAATAATTTATGCTACTCGAAAATTTTTTATCTATAGGTAACAGTCTTGGCAGACGATAATATGTGACTAGCATCCAAAATCCCGCTTGTCAGGTAATAATATATCTGCAGATTCAAATTGCAAATCAATTAATCAATCTGCCTCATTGTCTCGGTATCTTCGAATCTCTAGGAGAAAAAAAGGAAAAGAGAGAAAAACCCTTGCAAGTTTGAGATTGCTAAGCCTCGGAGGCTTCCCCTAGAGACAATCAATCTCGCTAAACGAAGCAATCGACCGGAGCCAGAGCTAATGGATAGAGAATGGGGTTCGAAGCCGGGGAGCGGAGGTGCCGCCTCTGTGTAGAACGAAGCAATCGACCGAGAATAAAGTTTTCAATGATCAGGGAGCTTACTCTGAACTGTTCCGTTGTCGTGGATGGTTGTTTCTAAACCTCTTGTCGTTACATGACCTTTACAATAGCTCACACAATCATCAACTTACCATTTGAATCGTAAACATTAACTCTTAATGTTTACTTGAAAATGAGTGAAAATGAAAAAAGGAAGAATAAGATAGAGAGAATTAAATGCTTTCAATTCTCTCTTTAGGTGGCACAAGGGTGATTATGGAAACCCTAAAGATTTGTGTCACTTAAATAGGAGACACAATTGCCTAGCACTACTTGGCTTATTAGGCCCGATTAACCTTTTAGTTGTGTTCAGGTTCTTAGAAACTTATTTTAATTTTCAATTTCTAAAAAATTAAATAAATTTAATAATTCCCAATTAATATTTAATTTTACTTAGTAAAATATAAACTTTAATTTTGGGCATGCTTAATGACTAGATTAGGCCTATTAATACTTTAATGATTAACCAGTCTTCCTTTTGACCTAAAAAATATTTCTTGACACTAAATTTATTAAATCTTAATTTAATAAATTTATCTTGTCAAATAAATATTTATTTAATTAATTATTTAATTTCAAATTAAATTCAAGTCACACTTTGGATATGCTAGTGTGCATGTGTGACTTTAATTTAATAAATTAAATTAATTAATGATTTAACTCTTAAATCATGTTCATAATTGAACAAGTCAAAATTCTTTCAAGTTTGAATTCAATAGTGATCCAGTCGACCTTTATATGTGTAACTAGATTGTTTTACATTATGCCAGCATGTGGGTTCCACAAATACTTGTGGGTTTTATCCATTCAATTGAATGGACCATTTAATCTTGAACACACTTTCAAGTCAAATAGTTAATACGTTTATTATACACGATCATTATTAACTCAAACCACTAGATTCATATTGGCCTCTAGCAAGTCATATGAGCCACCCGATTAATGAGAAGTGTTGAGGCACCTCATTAAGAACCATGGATGACTATTACTGTACAAAACTGAACCTCCATCTATTCATGATTCAAGAAAATCCTAAAGCATGGTTTAACTAGTTAAACCCTATTAGATTTTCTTTATGAATGTCATACATGCTCATGCAATATAGACAATGGATTTATAAAAAACTCTTTACACACCATTATACTTTGCACAAAGTTTTTCTTCATTGCATAAGCTATATGACTCATAGAATCATATCCTTCGATATAGAGGTGATGAGATCTCATCTTATCACCCTACAGACTGTACATATTTGAACACATATCTAATAGATTGTCCTTTTGGTAGCTTTTAGTAAAAGTCACGTAAGTTTAACATCAAAATATGACATATAGTATACTGGTATTGTAGTGATTTTGGATCTAAGGATCACATATATCACAACAACCGACAAAAGTCATTAATAGTTAATACTATTATTACTAATGAGATTTTATCAAGTGATTACGTTCAGTAATTAGTCACTACTAATTACCTACATGTCTATCCATGTATCACCCAATACCTATGAATGTGAGATAATCATTCTAGATCTATGTTAGATCTAGGTGGCAGTTCTTTCTCTTGGTTGACATTTGAGATTTTAGGCTTTGAATCTTGATTGAAAATCTGATTCATGTATGTATGTTGTGAAATCTGCTAGTATTGAGATAGATATGTGGACTCTAAAAAGATAATGGTAGGAGTTCCTGTGATTTTCAAGAGCTTAAGAGTTGATGTAGTATTTTCTGATTAATTGATTGGAATGGCAAACCACTGTAAATAACTATATACTTGTTGATTTGTTTATTGTTATTTATTTTTTTATTGTTTACACGTTAAATATGGAAAAGCGAGCATATAACTAGAAAGGTTAGATTATCAATTTGACTTAACTCGATTTAATGAATCGTTTAATCAAGGTATAAAATCACAACACATATATATGTACAAATTTGATGCTAAACTACTTTAGGAAAGGGATAAAGCCATAGAACACAGTCTATAATCTAGATCTTCTTCCTCTTGCTAGTAAATAAGGCATCTCGAATTCTAGCAAAGTGTTGTCCACATTGAAATCATACCTTAATAGGAAGCCTTTTAACTAAAATATTCTTAAAGCTAAAAATAGATGCAAGGGCCACTTTCAAAATGAAGCACCCAAAGTTAGTTGGAGATGACATATTCTTATCATCTACCTCATTTACAATAATCAACTCAACAAAGTCTTGAATTTGAGCCACACACTTTAAGTTGATAAAAATGCCACCATATCTTTATGCCACATGCCTTACAAACCTTAGTTATGTTTCTCAAACCAAGGGTCCCTGATTGATAAGTAGAGAAAGAAGGGTCAGAGCTTTGTAATGTAGCTTATTACAATTTTCTAATTTGCCCAAGAAAAAGTTGGCAAACATTTTGTGGAGCTCAACCAACACATTCTTTGATAAGCAACAAGCGAATGGGCATAGATTGCAAAACATGTTGTATTAGCATAAGTTTAGCACCACAAGACAACATATTACTTTGCTTAGAATCAATTATAGCCTGGATTTTATCCATAGTGTTAAAACATATATATTTTTTTTTTGCATATGCCAATAAATAAAGGACAACAACCCAATAAGTGAAAAGAAACGATTTTTCTACAAAATCTGTAATATATTTTATGATATTCCTCTTGAATATGTAGTTTTTTATTAACTTGGACCAAACTTCTTTTTGAACTATTAGTGAAAATAAGAAACATATAGTTTCTAAACCAATAATCTTACCGTCGTCTACACCTTATTGATAAATCAAGGCAACACCTTTGCATAAAAAAATGAAGAGATAAGGAGAAAGAACATAAAATATAATGAGCATTTAGAACTTTTAGTGACTATAATGAATACTCGGTTTTAAATTTAAATTATTAAGAGCCCCAATTCCGTTAAAAATGAATGGAATAGTCATGTGCATATTACATGACAATTAAATAACTATTAAAATTTTATATTTAATTCAATAAGAATTTTTTATTTATGTATTTATCCCCTTCAATTTAAATTTAATATTTTTAACCAACTTATTTTTATTATTTTCTTCTATATTTCCACCACACCGACCTCCACCATCCTCATTTGTTGCGGCTGCCACCGTCCTCCCCACCATGGCTATGGTCAACATAAAAATATACAATTTTAATATTTTAATATTTAGAGATAGAGAGAAAGAGAGAAATAATTAAAATTTTATATTGCCGGCGGAGGTTGTGGTAGCAGTGGCGGACCACCAACATAAAAATTTAAGAATTTAATATTTTGATATTTAAAAGTTAGAGAGAGAAAGACAGAGAAAATAATTAAAATTTTAATATTTTTATGTAGACAGTAGAGGTTGGCTATAGTGGTGGAGGAGGAGGGTGGTGGTAGCAGTGGCAGAAGAGGAAGGTGGCGGTTTGTAGAGTGGAAATAGAGATGAAAACAAAATAAAGTGGGTTAACAAATTAAATTTAAATTTAAATTACAAGGGATAAAAATATAAATAATAAATATAAGTTTGATCAAATTTAGAATTTTAATAGTTACTTAACGGTCATGTGACATGCACGTAACCATTTTATTAATTTTTAATGGAATTGAGGATTAAATCAAGTAAGTTGGGTCAATAAATCAAGGGTTAATTTAGTTTTTAATCTCATTATAGTTTAATTTTTATAAATTCATTTATGTGCAATTTTCGATCAATTTTTTAGTTTTTATACTATTCAAATGAGATATTTTTATCCTTATAATCAAATTTCAATCAACGATGTTGACGTGGCATATTGACAAAATATGCAATGTCATTAAAAAAATATATTTATTATTATTTTATCATTAATCTTTCATTATTGAGGGTTATTAGCATAATACTTTTAAAAGAAGTTCACTTTTGATAAATGCCTCAAATTTGAAAAAAATTAAAAAATACTATTTTTTAACTGTAAGATTACTAACATATTATTTTCCTTACAAATCTATCATTTCTCTCTGCCTATATTACGTTATGTCTTAAAGTTGAAGTTCTATATCTATTTTCAGATTTTTTATTTTTTATATTTTTTCTCGCTACTGACCTCTGGTTATAATTTCTTTTTGCTTTTCGATTTTTTTTCTTTTAATAGTTTCGAAATCTCAAAACTTTCATATCTAAATCAAATATTTTGAGACATTTTATGATATCTAACTATTGTCACAATGATTTGATTTGTCTAGACTTCTTTATATTTGTACTTTTTAATTTTCTTTTACCTACAGATCAAGAGCGAATGACGAATAGGAAATCTATAAAAAAATTACAAGATGATGAAGTAGATCACAAATTAACTACCATGTTGATTTTGGTTGATGGCGGTTGGTCATGATCGATCAAGGTTGCGCGTGGCCGATCGTGGTCAATCATGGTCAATTTACAGTTGATCGACTATATACCGAACATAGTTGAACTTAGTAGATCGTAGATCAATACCCTATCGATCTTATACCATTCCGACAAAGCCATTTCAATAGGATTCTAGTAGAAAAACAGAGATTTCAAGTGAGGTTAGTTTTCTTGGCGGAATTACATAAAGCTCCATTAGAGGAGGAAGTTTCGGTGATATGATGGTTGTTTAGAAAATTTTTCTTCAGGGTCATTGCCGCTAATCCTCGAAGTTCTGAAACCAAAATTTATGGTGTTCGTTTTTAGCATTTTTCTATTTTTCTTTAGTTTAAGGGTACTTTTTTCTACTTTTCTTTTTATTATTATATCAACGTTTCAATCAATATTTTTGGGAGAAAAAAAGTCGAATTATTTCGATCTATCTTTTTTAATCAAGAAATGAGATTGAATTTTGTATTTTTGTCATTGAATTTTACTTAAAAAAATTCAATTATAAAATAAATAATAAATTAATAAAAAAATAATGAAGTATTAAAAATGAATTAATAATAAATATATTTTTAATTACTTGGAATAAAAATTGAATTATATATAAAAATTAAAAAGTGAATTAGTTTTAAAATTAATAAATAAATCAATTAAAAATAGATCAGAATTTAAACTGCAGCTGATATAAATTTATAAGAATAAGGATTCAAATATAGTAAAATAAAAGTTTAGGGGTAGAGTCTAATAATAACGTTCATCACTCTTCTCCTTTCCTCCCATCTCGATTTTCGTTTCCTCGTGAGTGCTAATACCTCTCCTCTCTCTCTTTTATCATCTCTATATTTCTTTCGCCGAATTACCTTACTACCCTACTTATTTCTTTCTAATTTCATGGAAACTTGGTAAATTTGAGGTTCGCGAGTTCATCCTACTAGTTCTTCGTAATTGTACCCGTTCGAAGCGAGGAGGCATAATTTTTCAGTTGCTATGGCGTCTGAATCAGGAGCTGGTTTCACTCACGGGTTTGAAGTTTACTCTCCGCTTCTCTTTCGGGTTCAAGTTTCAGCATGAACGTATGTCTATTTGTGTGTATTTTTCTTTTTTGCAATTCATAGCTAGCTGCTGGGAAGGTTAAGAGCATACTGCATATAGGTTACATTAAATGGTGGAACTATGCCTTTATGGAAATGGCCTCTGTTAATAAGGCAGAGAAGAAAAAAGAGGGGGGGGGGGGGGAAGAGTTGAAATGAAATTGACCTTATATGGAGACAAATGTGTTTGTCTGGTCTAGATTGCATAGAAACCATGGCAATGGTATATCTTTTTCTCTTGGTGAAACGGTTTTGGATTTTATACCTTTTCGATATATCCTTGTGAGAACCAGGGAAAATCCAGCAATATTCCATAAATAAATCAGGATGATTTCTTCTCAAATACAGTATATATTTTTTTTTATAGATTTATTTCTTTTACAATTCCTCTTGCACTTTTATTTATTTTTATTTCTTTCATATTTTTGTGGGGGTCCTGAATTTTTATTTATTTATTTATGAACGTGGAAATTCATTAAATTATCTAATCACATGCTCCCTGTTCCTCTAAAAGGCTAGTTTATAGCGAGTAGCCTTTGAGAACGAGGCAATCCATAACTGCCTCGTTAAAGACCATTCATAGAAATTAGACCAGATAGCACAATCAGATCCTAGGTCTTCATAAAGCCTTAATATGATTGTTGAAGTACATGAAATAAATTTTTTTTTTTTCTTCTTGCAATTGCAGCTATTCTAGAAGCACAGATCAGATGTGCCGGATAGAGGCTCGCCTGCGTCTGTCTGCAGAAGAGGAAAATGCAGCAGAAGAGAGCCTTTCAATTTACTGCAAGCCTGTAGAACTTTACAACATTCTTCAACGCCGTGCTGTTAGAAATGTATAGTTTCTATACAGCAGTGTCATACATCTGTTGTTATCTGATACACTATAGGATCAGATACTCTGCCAATCATGTCATACTGAAATAGTATTTATTCTGTTCCTTTTGATCTAAACACTTGATATCGTGCAGCCATTTTTTCTTCAAAGATGTTTAGGCTACAAAATAGAGGAAAAGCACAAGAAGAGGTAACTAAGCCAATCTAACTTTACATTTGAATTTTGATCTCCCAATTTCAATATAGCTGTCACCGTGTGTAGTTTTTCTCATAGAAAATAAGACCTTTTGTCAGTAGGAATGTTTGTGGTATTGATAGTATATCTATACATTGTGGTTGAAAGTATATTGAACTTAGACAAGCACTCTCTAATTTAGAACATATAAAGCAATTTTTATCTGGTGTTTTTTTTTTCATTTATGATTATTGCTGTTATAAGTTCAATTATTTAATGTACTTTTCCATTTCTCCTTCGGTGGATCATTCACTCACGAACCTTCAATCCTCTTCACCCTTTAGCTGATAAAACAACCAACTTCTTTTTAATAGCTAAATGAGAAGATTTTATTTCATAAAGGTAAAATTATAGATTAGATGAATGATAACAAACAAATATTTTGTAAACAAATTCAAAATCAATGGGGAGTGTATACATCCACCCGTTTGGACCACATTGAGATTTCCTTAAGAAAATAGCATAAAATGCTTTAATCTTAGGAGTAAAGCATTATAGTATCTGATCCAACAATCATCTCCTCAAGAACAAAACCCCCCAAATCTAAAACTAATACTATCCGAAGAAAAAAAATTGGTAACATTACAATCCGAAAGACCATGAATGCTTGATTCTTCATCTTCCCCATAATATTATGGAGCAAAGCACTATGATGCTTCAAGATTGAAAAGACCCAAGGCACAAATGAAATTTGAGGTTGCTTTTGAGACCAAAGAATCTTCAAAGGATGGACTAGTTTAGTTAGAGGAAATCAAATGGTAAAAAATCTTCAAATGATGGACTAGTTTTGTTAGAAGAAACCAAATGGTCATTATTGAAGATCAAAAACTTAGCGAAAAACACTGAAAAAACTTCAATAGAGAAGAAGAAATCTCAAAAGGAGATGAAAAATTGCCTAGGTCCTTGCTTCGAAAGCTCTAAAAAACTCTTGTTGATAAATATATAGTGAAATTTAATGGCTTCTATTAAATACTCTTGTTTATTGACGATTGTTCAATTTTTTTTTTTTTTTGGATTGCATTTTTTTAAAAAAAATTGTTAAGGTATCTAACTTAATTTAATCGGGTGAATCTGTAGGATACAAATGACGGTTTCGCTTTCAGGGTCCAGAAACGAAGGTCCACAGGCTCAAAACCTCTTTCCTTTATATGTCATCCTGGCAAGACTTGTTTCTGATGTTGCACATTCTGAGGTAAGAATAATATATTGGACTATTTGCGCCATGACGTGAGGTCTAACTAATTAGGATAAGTATATTGTACAGCCTTTGCCAAGTTGTTACATTTTCATGTCTAATTATGGTTGCTCTTGTTTCCATATCAATAGTATTCTGCTGCATACCACTTCAGTCGAGCATGCATCGTGACCAGTGCAAGTGGAGAAGTTGAGTGTGGCTCTCAAGTTCAAGCAAATTTTGTACTCCCTGAAATTAACAGGCTATCATTAGAGGCCAAGTATGGCTCACTTTCCATATTACTTGTCAGCTGTGGTAAGCATTCATATGGTTTAATTGAAGATGCTAAAAGAATATGTTTACAATTACAATACTTAGTCTAGCATCTTCTTTTTGGAAGTTGAAGCCTTGTACTCTGATGGGAAATGAGAATGTCTTAATTGATGAATATCTTCCGCTCATGCATAAATTCTCTAAGTGGTCCCCCCAAGAGTATTTTCTTAGGATTTTGTATTTTAAGAGTATTTAATTATTAGTTTCCTATTTCGAGTAGTTTCCTAGTTAAATAAGAATTCTTGGATATCAATTAATCTCATTAGTAATTTAAAGATAGTTTCCTAGTTTATTTAGAAGTATTTTTTTGTTTCCTAAACTTCATAGCTATCCTTATAACTTCTTACAGTTCTCTATTTCAATTGCAGCTTATTGGCATATTTTAATTGGAATAGAACATTATTAATAAAATTTGAGTTTTCTCAACCTTTGAAAGTGTGATACTTTCTAGAATGTGTGAGGCTCTCTCTTCTAAGTGTGATTCCTATAACATAGGTGTGAGGCCTAGATCCTATTAGTGTGAGGCTAATAGTTAATTTTCTTGTTAAATTTCTATCTCAACCCATTATACCCTAATCTTTCCTTATACGTCCTACATCACATTCTGTCAGGAAATGAGATAACTGAGGCACCTTTGGATTTGACTTCTCCATGTAAGTTACTACCCAGCTGGATTTGCATACATTTGACATATGTTTTAATTGTGCTATCTTAATAAAAATTCTTGACTGTTACGAGTCAGATCTTTTTTGGAATAAATGTTGAAAAAGGTCCTATAGATTTTTGTTATGAAAAGTAATATGTCATGTGAATTCAAAGGTATATCAAATAACTAAAGGAAAAAAAGGGAAAAAAAAAAGTGTGAAAAGGAGAACTATAAATTCCGATCTATTGATATTTACATATAGAAATTTTACACACTACAATACTAGTGTGTTTGAAGAGTATGAATTTGGATTCTGTAAGCACCGCATTAATTTGTTTCATGCTTAATTACATGAAACAGCTGTTGGAGGGTACTGCCTATGGGGCAAGATACCATTGGAATTGCTTTATATGTCCTGGGAGAATTTTCCAAATTTTAATCTGGGACAGAGAGCTGAGATGATGTCAACTGTCGACATGCGCACTTGCTATTTTAAGGTTTGAATTCTTGGTTAGCTTTATATTGTTTTCTTTTCTTTGGCTACTATTACCACATACTTATGGTTTGTATTTTTATTATCTGTGTACAAGATTTTGTTGCCTCTTTATAGTGACATGTACTATAAAGTCTTTTTCCTCTTGCAGTCAAATTCCTTGAATGGAGAGAAATACATCTCATTTCAGATTCCCTATAGTACTGAATTTTCGGTTTGTTCTAACCTATCCATTTATTCTCTTGGAAAAAACATATATATATATATATTTTTTTTTTCCTTTCACAACCTATCTTTGTGATATTTTTTATTGATGGTTGCTTGTTACTCTTGGGCTATTGGGTTTGCGAAGTCTTCATTTCAGCAAGTACAAGTCACAATTTCTGCCGAAGAGTTTGGAGCTAGAGAAAAATCTCCTTATAATTTGTACACATACAGTGACATTTCTTCTTCATCGCTGTCTCATGTGATTCGGTAAGAACCATTTGTGTTGTAGTATATATCATTTACACAATTTTTTGTTCTAGCTTTCGAAACTCTGGTTTATTTCATCTTCTCTCCTTATTTATTCATACTTTCTAATTTGGACTGTATGAGTTTCTTTGTTAGACTTACCCACTTAGACCTTCACTACTGGTTTTTCTAGCTCATATTTTTGCAATGCTGGTTGGATGGGTTGGGAGATTGGACTGTTTTATAATTTTTTTTCCTTTTTGGGAGTCATTGTTCTTGATGTCACAATGGTCTGTTATTCTTGTACCAGTGAATGGCCAAAAGTATTTTAAACTAGTCATTTTACCTGTCTTTACCCGCAGACATGGATATTTATTATGAACACACTAACAATTTCTAGGCAGTGCCTGTATACTGTTTAGTTTAATTATTTCATTTGATCTAAGAGTCAGTTCTTACATTTTCTAGCCTCTTTATAACTTCACTGTTTGTAATGGAATTTCTGTCTCATATCTTACTTTCTCCGAGATGAAATTGGTTACTCTTGCTTAATAATCTCAAAATGTAGTTCTCTTGAAAACAATTCATAGATCAATATTCAAGCTGTTGCACTGAGTATTTTTTTCAGGGTTTTCTATTTATTTAGGACATTTGATTAGTTAGTTTCTTATTTCATTTATTAGTGAATATCACTAGTTTCCTTATTTTATTGTTTCCTCTTTTGGTCACTTTCTTAGTTTAGATAAGAAATTTTTTTTTTCAAAGTTTCCTTAGGTTCCATTTGGTTTTAATTATCAGATCGGTGTTTAGGTGAATTGATGTGTGGACTTTTAAATCATTTGGATTTACTTATTGATGAAATGGTGTTTTAATGTCCAATACCACGGTTTGAGGTCAAATTAGTAAAGCTAAATGCACCCTTATTCTCTTTTGAGTGTATTAAGATAGTTACTTAAGAATATTTGATTAGTTCCCTAGATATTATGTTTTCTAATTATTTCGTAAAGTTCTTTTTAAACTGTAGCTTACATGCATCATATTTCTTGGCAATACTGCTATAAATAATTTTTTATTTCAGTTTCCTCAATCTTTAGAAAGTGTGAGGCTTTCTCTTCTAGGGGTGGTTCTTAGAACATAGTTGTGAGGCCTAAATCCTATAAGTGTGTGGCTAATAGCTAATATTTTTCTTTAATTCCTTATCCCACTTTGTAGACCCTAATTTTTCCTTATGCAACCAAGGTCATGATTTCCAAAGCATTTGTTTTCTCTTCTTTTTCTCTTTTACAACGGGTTAAAGTTATAGAAGATTCATAAATTACTTGCAAGGGAAGAAAATTTATTCTGCAATTGTGTGCTTCATTTTCAATACCTTATTACCTGTAGGTTGTTTGTTTTCTGTAAGTTATTACATAATTATGCTGCTTCTGTACAGGTTGAGGGCGGGAAATGTTATATTTAATTATAGGTATTACAACAATAAATTGCAGAGGACTGAAGGTACGTCATACCTCTCTTCTCTCTCTTCCTCTGTGTGTGTGTGTTTTTTTTGCGCAAATGCACAAATTCCACTTATAAAGTTGAAAACTAAAGGACGAAGCATGAAATTTAGGATGTTATAGAGAGGATGATCTTCATGAATCAAGGCTGATGTAAATAATATTCGAAGTAGGCAGTCAATCAAACTGTAATTTTGGGCCCCCCCAAAAAAAGTGTCAAATTGTAATTTAACCTTTTCTTGGGGTAAGAAATGGAAGGGCTTAAGTGATAAACTCTTGAAACTGTTATTATATTCTCCTTGGCCTTTTAAATGTTCTATATACATCATAAAAGATTAAGGGTTCCTATGTATAGTCCGGCTAGGTTTGATATAAGGGTTAGTAAAAAATGATCACAATCACTCCCTGAGGTATTATGTATATACTCTGGTCCTGTTTGTCTCTTTTGAATTTTTGGGTGATTATAGATCGGAGAAGTTAATGAGAAAATCAAATCGATGAGAAGGGGAAATTTTCTTCTGCTTGGTGTTTTTCTTTTTTCCTCCCTCCTGGAACCATTATTACAAAAGCCTGTAACACTATTAAAAAGAACCGCATAGCTCAGCAACAACTCTATCAAAGTCTGTTTGACTCCTGGTCCAGTCTGTCTAGACTCCTTGTCATCCCATGCAGTTTCCTTCATACAACTTTCCCCCCCAAGTGCTCCAATTGCATATCCCTGTTTTCCTTCTTTAATTAAAACCGACCATTGTAACTGATGTAGATTTAGTTGTCTGGCTGCCATAAAACCCAATAACCTTAAACCATAATGAACTTTCACTCATCTGATTAGTCACCTCCATTACAATTAGCTATGGAAGTATTCCATGAAAGTTCCGCGGAGATAATTTACAATGCAATAAAGTGTCATGGAATCCGGAGGGGATTTGGTGCAGACTCACATAAAAGGACCAGTTTAGTAGAAGGATCTACATGAGAGATTGGTTAAATCATCCTTTTAAGGAGCCTGAGTCTTGGAAACTCAGGCAGTGACAACCTGAAATTAACGATTCTAATCGCCTTCTAAGGGAATTATTAAAGAGGACTTTTATACTACCAACAAGTCTGGTATTTCTTGAGTCAGATTAGGACACATGGTAGTGATTTGATATTTGAATTTTACATGCACTAATTTCCTCTTAAACTTTTTTATATTTTAATATAAAAAAAGGTTTCCATTTACAGAAGTTTTTGAAAAGTATATGTGGATGGGGTTAGGGTATCTTTGATATAATCTTAGGGTGATGGTTTCATTGACAGGGAGTTAAGACAGACAACTAGACCGTGTTACATAAAAAACATTGTTTGCAGAAACCTCAAATTGGCCCTTAATTAATATAGCTGTTAGTTTTTTATTCACGAGGAATGTGAAATAAAAAGAAAGCAGGGGAAAAAAATATCTTACTATCAGTACTAATGAATTGAATCTGTCTTTCTTCTTTTTTTTATTCATTTATTAATTTTTTTTTTCTTTTTAATGTTGTTTAAGAGAGGTCTAGGTCTGCCCTCTTTAAAATCTTACAATACCAAGTATAGTTCTACAATATTGTGAAACCAAACAAAACCAGCAATTTAGGTTTCATTGATTCAATTGGCTGGTCTAGATGGATTTCCTTACTTCTCAAGAGGGTGGGTGAGAATGAAAATCTAGTGAGGAAAAAAAATAAAATAAAAAATCATTATTTCCTAGCTTCAGAGAATCTTTTCTTATCTAATAGTTTTCAAACTGTCATATTTTTTACTTGAGTTTGCATGTTTAGTACTTTCGATGATTTTGTAAACAAATGATTTATGATTTCGCATTCCCATAGTAATCACCTAACCCTTTCTTATTTCTAACTGAAAAATTGAAATGTGGGCTATATGGTGAATTTTCAATTTGCAGTGACCGAGGACTTTTCATGTGCATTTTGCTTGGTAAAATGCGCAAGCTTTAAGGTCACCTCTTTGCTCTGTTATTTCATTTTTGTATATGGAAACAAACCGGTAACATATTCAACTGATTAGTACTTAACCAATTTTCTATATCTCAAACAGGGTTTAAGATATCACTTGTTGTCCTCGCATGATCTCTTCAACTTTGAGTTTTGGGTTGGTAATCTTCTGAATCTATGCAACATTCTGATCATTCGGGTGTGTACCAGATAGCTATTGAGGTCAATGTAATTAAAAGCTCATTGATGTGTGTAGGTGACTGAAGAATATCAAGCTGTAAATATTTCTGTGAAAAATGGCATTTGGCATCCTGAGGTATGAATGATTCACAAGAAGTAACTTGAGTGAGTTTGTTGCTATATTAGTTATTAGTGGGTAGCGTGTGCTGGGCAGGGGTGCTCATACACTTCATTTTGATTATACTATCCTTGCTTGTCTGCAATAAAACCTTCTATACAAACAAAATTAATATGTCAATATCTACCACATACCATTATTCCCATGTCCTCGATACTGCTGTTTCTTGGTAATCATTTATATTTTTATCAAGAAAACTATTCTTGCTCTATATCCATATGAAAGAAATTGTAACTTTATTCATCTCCAAATTTAAACAACATTTTCTTTCCTTTTAGAGCTTTGCAGATGATGTTGATCCGAAGCAACAAACCTTTATCTTTTGGTTAGTAACTACACAATTTTGTATCTAGAACTATTAAATATTTTCTTTTTGGCTTAATATAAATACCTTCTCATACTCTGTACAGCTCAAGGCGTCTTAGACGCCGAAGATCAAAGCACCTGACCCGAAATGCAAAGCTTGTGAATTCTTTTGTCTTGGAGTCACAGCTTCTGGACAAAGCTGATGGTATGCATTCTTTGGGGATGTGCAGCGGTGGATACGGGTTATCCGCCCGTCTTGAAACCCATACTCACCGTATCCGCCCGTATCGGATATGGCGGATACGGGCGGGTATCCCGCTCTTTTTTTTTGTTCTTTCTTTTTAATTATTATTATTACTGGCAGGCATGAGTATGTATGGAAAGCATTATTATTGCTAATTGTATGACCGATAATAGTCATGGTTGATTAGGGAATATATTAATATTGGTTATGTGACCATTGATTGTATTTCCTTTCTTAGTTGATAGTCTAGGCTTGATGCTTTGATTTATTTTAGATTTTAGGGTTTTTTTTTTGTTTTTGTTTTTAATAAAGGATGGAAGGAAGATACTGTAGACTGGCGGATACTTTATCCAAAAAATTTGAGATCGGTGATATCGGATACTGTAGACTAGCATTCTTTGTATGCATATGACTGCCTAATACAACCCCGATATCAATCTGACTAAGTATTTTAGGAACAGTTGGGTACAATGCTTTTCTAAGATAAAAGAATAAATTGATGTTCTATGAGACATGTTCTAGATCCATTAGGGTTTTTAAAATTTTTTTTTTTTATATATATATATTTTTTTGCAGTGTAAACAAATGAAGTTAGAGTGTAGATACTGCTTCATGATTTCTAAGGGTTATAAGAAGTTAGTGTTTTTTTTGACAATTCTAGTATTCAGTTAATGCATGCACATTAGTTTTATATTTTGGTCAGAATTAATCTGGTCTGGGGAAAATTTGCAATTGCTTGCTGTCACTTATTTCTGAGGCTGTTTGTTTTTTTTTTTTGGGTAATTATTAAACTATTATTATTAATCAGTTATATTCTTGTTACAGATGCTTATTCCAGCAAAGGTGAAAAACTGCGGACCTCAGGTGGGAAAGATTGTCAGAATGCTAGCATTAGTAATCAAAAGTGTGTTTGTAAAACTTGTTACATTTAGCTTTGGTCTTGCAGGTATTTCAAGTGCAACACCACAATCATACACTGACCCTGATTGTGTACAATCAATATCAGGGAACCATTTGGCGCCACAGACCATGCTACAGTTTGCAAAAACAAGAAAGTTATCCATAGAACGTTCTGACCCAAGACAGTATGTTCCTCTTGGCCTACTATTATAATGGGACATGTATATTGTTTTCCAAATTATATTGATGTAGAGCTAGACGTGAGTTCCAACTGCCTGAATGAGAATATGTAGTAGTTATATACTGCCATTTTCCTTATATTTAGTACTGTTTTATTCTTTCTTTATTCTATTATTTGGTTTTACTCTCTTGTATTCTTGTGGATAAACCAATTTTATAGAAGAATGATTGTTCTTTAATCTGGGCTTTTCATCCTTCTCTTTCTCACATACATATGTGATATATATAAATAGTTTGCCCCTATCTTGCAGCTGTGCCCTCCTATGGAAACGAGAGTTCTTTCATTCCCACAGAGCGCAGGTGAAAATTGACATCTTTTAATGATACGATTTTACTTTATTGTTCTGTTACCCTTTTACTTCCTATTCTTAGTTGTGGTTTTTTATGTTTATTAGGTCTTCTTAGACCTGTAGACTCTTTACTTTGCTAATTTTCTTGTCCAAATATGTGACCATATATGGATTCCTTGACTGGGTCATAAGATATTGAAATCTATAACAAGATACAACGCGCATTTCTAATGGTTATTTATATGTCATATTCCAGTATAATCAATTATGTGCACATGACTGCCTGTAATTCTAATTATAGAATTAGAGTCCATAATCTTCATGATTGGTGTAATTCTGCCCATTCGCCAATAACATAGTTATTATTTCTAATAGAAGGATTGGTCGATTTTGTAAAGAGTCTATGTAGGTATAAAGTGAGCAGCTTGGGAGCTAATTGTGTTGAAAGTTTATTAGTATTTGAAGAAAATAACAGTCGCATTCAGCTATACTATTACCCAAAATGTAGGATAAAAGTTCCCCACTTAAAACATAGGGAGATTGCAACTAATTGAGGTAATTTGTGAAAACCCTTTTTATTATTTCTACGAGGGTATAATACAAACTCTTTGACATTTTGTCAAACTACAGTCACTATCCTATTGAAAATGGAAGCCTTTAATATATCTTCCCTGATATTTTGCCAAGGTATTGTTATTAGCTCATTAGCAGAATCCTAGAAATTAAAATTAAAATTTCTTTCTCCAAGAATTTAGCCCAGGTATGGTTATTAATGCTCATTAGCATGATTCTATATTTATATCGTTCAGTTTGGAGCAATTACAGTGATTATTCTGCAGCACTCATCCAACTAAACAGTAGCACTACCTCACAGTTACCATTTTCATAGTCTATATTATTGTATTTGTTAGGAATTATAGGGTAAACTAGTCCTTGATACTTAGAAGTATTGAAAAACTAGACATAACCTCCAGTACTATTAAAACAAGATACTAGCTCCTTATCATATTTATCTGTCTTCTAGTTGAACGATTCTACTTTGCCTTTCCTCCTAGGACATATATCATTTATTTAATCTGACTTTTAATGATTTCAGCCAATGGCGCTGGAGCAAGTTTTATCAGATGGAGATAGTGAGGATGAAGTTGATGATGACGTTGCTGATTTTGAGGATAGAAGGGTATGTTTAATTAATTTTCTTTACTGTCAAAAGTTTTGACAACAAATCTGCCTTTGTTATCGCCTGGTAATTCAATTGGGTCAATATCTGGAGACCTTTTATTTTTTTATTGCTTATATACTTTCTACAATTTTTTCGACAAGTACCGGATAGGGCTCCTAACTGTGTGGGTTAGTAACAAACTGCTATCTTTTTGTATTGGCTGGTCAATTGATTTACTGGCTTGTCTTGATGGATGGACTTTGGATTGAACTTGGAATTTTAGTTAATAGTTTGGAAATGAGAGCATGATTCCATGCTAGCCTATTGTAGAAATATTGAGATTTGATGTTTGTTGTGATGTCTAAGGCTTGAGTATTGATTCAGAAGAAAGTTGATATGTAGAACATATGCTTGTCACTGTTTAGCTTGTTTGTCCGATGCTTGTTACTATCCTTTGTAGATTACTGTTAAGTGCCACATGATTCAAGTGGTAGGGGTTTAGTATAATTAAATACTAGGTCTTCTGTTCAAATTTGGTTTACACCAGGGTTGGAGATTTTTTAGGTTGGGGGGGTTAGGGAGGGCAAGGGTTGCTGCCCGTAATCTTTACAAAAATAAAATATTGTAGATATGGCTGTGCAACCTATAGGAATTTGTTATGATAATTGCGATATTTTAAGTGTCCTTCCCGATATATTACTAAAATTGTGAACTTGTAACACATGCTTGTTGCTTCCCTTACTCAACTGGTCTTGTGGTTCATTTGTAATAAAGGTTCAAAGCACTTCAGAAGATGTTCTTTCTTTTCCCTAGCCAGTGATTTAGAAGATGAGATGTTTCTAACAAACCGTCATTTGTGTAGATGCTCGATGATTTTGTTGATGTGACCTCGGATGAGAAGCAAATGATGCATATGTGGAATTCCTTTGTCAGGAAGCAACGGTAAGCATCTCTCTCATACCTTGATATATCCTTAGACTTGAGAGTGTATCTACGCGGATTATGTAGAAGATTTAAACAATTTATATCAGTGCAGCATGATCAATTGCTTCCATACAGAATACAGGGATATTCAATATATTCAAATTTGAGGCATTAATATTTTTTTTATTTATTTATTTATTTTTTTTTGTCATTACCAGGGTACTAGCGGATGGTCATATTCCATGGGCATGTGAAGCTTTTTCTCAGTTACATGGACCTGAACTCGTCAAAGCCCCTGCATTAATTTGGTAGCTTTTCCTGTTCTATGATTCTCTGATATTTGATTTACTTCTAACTCTTCATATATATATGTATTGTAATCTTATGAGAGATTGTATGGGAGAAATTCTTGGGTAGACTGTATCTATAGTAGGCCGATTTATCTCAACCGTATATGTCAACTTTACCCTGCCTCATTATACATTATATCAAAATTGTGTGCGGTTAAGATGGATCAATCCAAAGTAGACACAATCTATCCAAAATTTCTTTTGTGAAACCTCATTCATTGTTTATGACACGGCTATATTCCATACTTGTATCTTTTCTATCTTGTTTGGGTGTATGTTGACAATATGCTCGATTATGGCAGGTGCTGGCGATTATTTATGATCAAACTGTGGAATCATGGCATGCTTGATGCTCGCACTATGAACACTTGTAACCTTATTCTCGAAAGATTCCAAACCGAGGATTCATGTCCAAGAAGCTCAACAGATGTGTAGTAGTAGTAGTCTTGGAGAGTTTCCAAACTAGTCTTTGATTGTTGTCTGTGATACTCTTACTAATTTATTTGTACCCTCTTTCTATTTATGTTTCTATTTATGTAATTCTAGTCCATATAATTTGTATCTTATGATGTGTTTTGTTTTAGTAGTTGCTATAAAATATTCATGTTTGGACTGTGAGCAAAAACTTAGTCTCGGTTCCAATGAATTTGATATTTTTAATTAATTAATTAATTTTTATTTCTTTTATATTTCCACTACCACTACCGCCACCTCCAACGCAAGTAAATTTGTTTTGTTTTGTTTTATTTTTTTATTTTTTTATTTTTTAATTCAATCACCACTGTCACTAAACCCCTACAATCTACTTTTACCTGAAATTTCTTTGGACGATTGAGATTATAAGATTTAGATTTTTCGATCTTTAAATTTGTGTAGACTAAATCACAACCTAAATTATGCAATCTAGCGGGAGAGGGTTTTGTGGAGGTTAGTGTCCGTGGAGAAGGTGGTGGCCGATGAATGTAAATGAAAAAAAACTAAGTATACAAATTTTTAAAAAGTGATTAAAAATATTAAATTTAAATTAAATAAGATAAAAATATAAATAATTATATTAAATTAAATTAAATTTTAGTAATTATTTAATAATTATATATGACATAATAAGTTTATTTAAATTTAATGAAATTGAAGATTTATTATAATATTTATAAATTTTAGATATTTATTATAATTAATAATAAATTTTGAGGAAAAGATAAGATTATAATTTAGTTAAATATAAAATTAATCTTATAAATTACCGAAATTTTTTTTGAAGTTTTAAATTATTAAAAAAAGAAAAAATAAATAAATAAATAAACCTTATAAATTAATTATTTATTATTAAATAAAAATAATTATAATCTTCATTTCGGTTCTATTCTCTTTTTATGGAGAGAATCAAACTAATTGCCTCTAAATATCCACTGAGTTCCTCTCCTATCTTCATTCTTTAACACCACCACCATCGAATGCGACAAAAGCCGACGTGTAAGAAAAACGCCCACTTCCATGCCACGTAATCCCATGGATGAAGAATCACCTCGACACGTGGTAATATAATTTTTCTATAACCTCGAACACCCACTTCACAAAATTACAATCACTTCGTTTCCTTTTTGATCACATAATTTTCTTTCAGTTCGATCAAGCTAATTATATCAATGGCGGACGTTCAGCACCACCAAGATCGACGCGGCCAGCATCAGCAAGCAGGCGGAGGCCAGCAACATAAGCGGGCCTACGAGATAGTAAAGGCGGCCACCTCGGTGACAGCCGGCGGCACTCTCCTAGTTCTCTCGGGCTTAACCCTAGCCGGAACAGTAATTTCATTAACCCTTGCTACGCCGCTCTTTGTGTTATTCAGTCCGGTTCTGGTCCCCGCCGTGGTCTCAGCGTTTCTCATTATCACTGGCTTCCTTGCCTCATGTGGTTTCGGTGTAGCTGCGGTAAGTGTGCTGACGTGGATTTATAGGTATCTGACGGGAAGGCATCCACCTGACGAAGAATCATTGGATTATGCTCGTCGTAAGCTGGGTAGGGATATTAGGGACAGGGCAGACCCGTTCGGGCAGCAACATGGGGTCCACGGCCAGTCTTAAGTTAGTTAGTAATGATCATGATAGAAAATGCGGTGGATTATGGGTTGGAGATGGTAATGAAGCGAACAGGTGTCGCGTAGATTAAGGGGGTGTGCATGTTTTTAAAAAAAAATAGATTAATTTAGTTTTGGGGTCATGTTTGTATTATTTATATATATATATATATATATATATATATAACTGTGTTTGTATGTGGTTAATTTTATTGAGAAATAAAATATGCTATACTTTCTATCTTATCTATCGTATAGAAAGAATCAGTATAATTTGATATAATCTCGATCGGCATAATTCGAGCTTCCTGAATTCAATTCTCAAACCCCAGTATGAATATCACATTCAAGTCTTATCTAGAAGAGAACTTGAGACATCTTTTGGACCAATCAAATACTAATGTTCATTACAGACACCATTTTCATACAAGTCATGACAATGACATACTTCTTCTTCAATCTCATGCCGGACCCAATTTGAAAAAACCTTTCGATGAGACTGCCCACTTTCACGATTCACGCAGACCCAGAGCCGATGTTGTCCTTCACTTCCCCGCAGTTGGCCTGGAAAATAATCTGCAGACCTTGTATTTAATGAGAAGTACAAGCATTGAAGTCTTTTGTGACCCTGGTCTTGATGGGAAGTACAAATGTTTGTCTTTTTGTCCTTCATAGTGATTGAAGTCTCTTAAATGATTTTAATAGCAGGGATATCTTACTTTCTTTCATTTCTCCTTTATTTCCTTTTCGGAGCTGTTTCTTGGGCCGGGGCCCTGGCCCACTCACTGGAGAAGGTTTCAATCCTGGGTCATGAATATGCTAGGCCCAAGGTCTAGATTTTGGACCATCAATAACTTTGGTTAATTAAATAAATTAAAAATATGCATTTTTAAGTGGCCTTAATATATATTTTTTATTAATTTATTCTCCCTTTAAAAAGGTCTATCCAATAAAATCAGATTTTATATTTGGTTTATAATCAAAATGAAAGTAAAGAGTTGATACTTTTGATACGGAAACTTATAATATGGTACATTACAAAATTATTTGTCCAAATCTCAACTTTAATATATAATATATATTATATACTCATAATTAATATAAATATAAATATACATGATATGGACCCCTCCGCTAGAAAACAAAATAAAAACCAAACAATGCCATTACAGTCAACAGCATGCTCTGAATCATGATGCTTCCTATCTCTATCCTCGAAGCTCCAGTGAAACACCCATTTCTTCTCTCTCGGTTTTCTTCCGTAAGTCTAATTTATATATATATCCTCTTCCACACTCCCTCTTTTCCACTCAAAAACTAAAACCCAAGCTTAATCCCATCTTAATTAAAGCTCTCTTATGGAATCCATAGAAGCTTCTTCAACCTTAGAGCATATTACACACCACCTTCTTAGCGATTTCTCCAACTTGGAAAGCTTCATCAACAACCTTGATCTCTACCCGACTTCAAACACCGATTTTGAAGCCCTTGGTGATTCCTTCCCTTCACATGAACAAGCCCAATTGCCCAACAATGAAATTAAGCCCAAAATCATGGCCGAAAGGCCACCAAAATCATCAACTCTGATTCACCGACGCCCCTCGATAAACGTCGCAGTACCTCAACGTGGCTTCTCTACCACGTCACAATATCCCATTGCAGTTGCTCCTAAGCAATCAAATGAGCCAAACCCTGATGAAGGTAAGCACTATAGGGGTGTTAGGCGGCGACCATGGGGGAAATATGCGGCTGAAATACGTGACCCGAAAAAGAGAGGTGCTCGTGTTTGGCTCGGAACATTTGAAACCGCTGTCGAAGCTGCTAAGGCTTATGATAGAGCTGCTTTTAGAATGAGGGGAAGTAAGGCAATCCTTAATTTCCCTCTAGAAGCCGGGAAGGAATATTCCGAGCAAGCGGCGACTAGTGGGCAGAAAAGGGGGAGAGAAGGGGAAGTGGAAGAGAGGGAAAGTGTAGAGATCAGTAAAGTATTGAAGAGAGAGAACTCGTCGGAACTAACTGAGGATGTTTCATTTAGAGAGATCAGTACTGTTTCTTCAACGGTGGGTTGTCCGTTAACGCCATCGTGTTGGGCGACGGTTTGGGATAGCGACGTGAAAGGAATATTTAGTATACCTCCGTTATCGCCTTTATCTCCGTTATCTCCGTATCCTATAATGGGATACTGATCTCTATGCTTGGACACATGAGATGGGTCTAAAGAATTTGTAATGGAAATATGGATTTATTACTTCTTTATTCGTTTATTTAATGAAATGGTTTCTTGTTCTCTATCGTTACTTTTTTTGTTTCTTGAAACTTTCCTCGTCAGTAGATATATATAACTTAATCTATGGTTGATACTGGTGCAAATCGAGCATTTGAGAGAGAGAGAGAGAGAGAGAAGGCAGGCTTGGCCGTTCGTTTCTCTAACTAGGAAAAGTGGGTGATCTGAAATTTTGGATCAGCACCCCAAACCCTTCCTTCAAAGTTACTTTTTCTCTGTTTTTTTCCCCTAATCTTTTGGTTATATATTGTGATTTGGAGTACTGTGTGGAGATAGAGGTCTTCCCATTCACCGTACTTGGGAAGGCAATGGCTGCATCCGCAAGGATACCTGACCACAAACTTAGAAAGGATGGCCTGTGATGTAGAAAGTTCTGAACAGAGTTAGTTTGATGAAACTACTACAATTTTCACGCCTTACGGCTCAAGTTCCTTATTTTTATCGTCTTCATATTCATTTGCTTAACGTTTTTATATATTATTTATTAATAAATAATAAGATTTTATTTAACCAAAAGAAATTATTTATTCTTTTTTAATTATATTTATTTACTATTTTTTTAATTTAAAAAGTAATCGAGCTTATAGATTGGCTCATTTGGGTCTAACTTATAAGTTAATTTATAAGTCTGATCCGGAATAAGCCCAAAAGAATTTTTAGACTAGATCAAAACATATGTTTTATCAAACAGATCAGAAGAAAATAATAAAATATCGGATATGAGTTAAGCCTACTAACTCATTTTTTACGGTTCTTCAAATATAAATGCTGAAAAATACTTCGATGAAACTTGAGATAAGCCATTGGGATTTGATGAAACTTGAGCTGACGATCTAAATGACACCAGAATGTAAATAATGCACTAACTAATATCAATCTTATAAGAACTTGTAAAATCCACAAGAAAATTTGTTAGGTTACGATATTACTGTAACTAGGCTACTGATTAGTAACGCTTCGAGAAAGAGAGAGTAACTATTCTTATCATTTAATATTTGAAAATTATGTAGGAGTAAATAATTTTGGATTCTAAAAACTATGACTTATAATTTCAGATTGCTAATTACTTCAAAGATGATTGATATATGACTTTGCCAATTAAGATTACTTATTTTTTTTGGCAATATATAACATTTGCACCACGATTGTCTCGTCGCAGCGGCAAATCAATACAAACATGCAACTGCAACGGGTTGTTATGGCTCCACTGCAAACATTTAATCATCTCAAAAAATATTCCAAGTTTTTAACGCAGTGCTACTGGGACTCCTAATTGTATATACATTGCTTCTCACACCAAAGCCATTTTTGCTACCTCACATCGGAATTGGATTCCATTCGGACAGTAAGGATCGGATCGATTAAGACCTATGATTGGAATTGAATAAAAATTAATCTTAATCGGTAACTGTTTGACATATTATCTAGTCATTTTGTAATATTTGACAAATAACCTTTCGTTTGGTCACAATTATTTACAAAAGTAATAGTAATGGAAAATTGGTGGGTGATAATGTCATGTGTTACTTATATGTGTTCATTTGTAAATGCAACCAAATTAGTAGAAGTTGCATTAAAGTACTAATGCTGCCATGAATATAGTAGAGTTATTATCCCATTTGTAGAAGTTTCTATGAATATAGAACTCGTGAAATTACTGAAGAATATAAAACAAAGTTGAATATGAAAAATCATCTAATATCAAATGAACATATGATGCAGCGTTGAATGCAATACTATCTCATCTTAAACTTACTATTCTAAATGAACAAATGCTGTAGAAATAAGGTAGAGAAGATAGAAATTATATGACAATTCACATAAAAACAAGGAATCATTTCTTCAGATAAGGATAATTATTACATGACATTTATATAATACTGACCAATTCACACCATGTGAACAAAATTTATTTGTTCGAGTATCGTACCTCAGCAGATTCTTCTCTATAGTCTTGTTCGTCATCTGATTCATCATCATCGTCTGAGTCATCATCTTCTTTTGCTTCCTCTTTCTTCAATTCAGCGGGCTTAGCACGTGGCTTTTGAGAAGTCTCGGGCTTTCCAACATTAGATTTAGCCATGGCAGGTTTAGCTTCCTCTCTTTTGGGGCAAAATTTTCATTTTCAGTGGTCTGTAATGGGATAGTCTCGGTAACCAAGGTTGGGAATTGTCGGCAGAGATAATGGAAATAGAGTGCCGAGGAAAGATGATGACTGAGGCCGAGGTCAGGAAAAGCTGAGGTGACCTTAGTATGCCTATCAAGAGCTAGACGAGATGATAAGTCTCAAGAAGGCGTTGAGTCTGAGCTAAATATTTCCTCACTCAACTCAGCTATTAGCAGGGTAATCCTGAACGAGTAGACAAGTGGAAAGTAACCGGCACTTGAGTAGAGGCCATGTCCTTGGTGTGTTAGACGAAGTTGGCGTGACTGCGCATCTAGGTGCTATGGAAAATGTCAGACTAGGAGATGTTGTGCCACCCAGCGGGGCATGTGAGTGGAAAGCAGATTTCTACAATGTCAGACTATGTGATCATTTATTGAATGTCAAATCCTTGTTTGATATTTTACTAAACATGTATACGTGTATATATATATTACTTTTAAATCCTTACTTATATACTTTGAGTTTTAATCATTTAATTATTATTATTTTGTTTATTTCTTTACTTACCTTCTTATTTAGTTTCATTATATATAAACATATATTTACTTTCATTTTGAAGTTTAAATATTAAATGACAATATAAAACTTCATAATTACTTATTTATAATTTATTTTCTTCCAACTACATGTCAAAAATTCTTGCGGCTTACAGTTATGGTACTCGACGGGTCGATGTGGCCTTCGACCTGGTCGAGTAAACTATTATCTGATATTGATATTGATTATTCTTACAATTGAACGTGAAAATCATTGCAATAATTCATGAACTGTCTCATTAATTACTTCAAAAACCAGCGTATACATTTATCAATCAACACACAATATACATGTATATTTATATAGTCTAACACTTTCTATTACAAAATACTAAACTTATAATCAAACAGTACTCGCTAAATTACAGTCCATGATGTCTTAAAGTTGTTTAATTACGAAGCCATCTTGTCAATGCGAAACTGCTAGACATAAGTTTTGAATGCAGTTTCGAAAATATAGAGTTTGTTCAGAAATGCGTAGTTGCTGCTAGTCCACCTGTAATGCCCCCACTAAAACATAATCCCACATCAAGATCAGTAATAGAAACAAATAAATGAGATTAACCTTAAAAAAGATTATTGAATTTAACATACTAGCCATTTGTCTTGACGATGTTCTTCCACCTTTTCCTTCGATTTCAAGTAATCCTCAATCTCCTCCGTTGTAAGCGATAGATTCCTCTTGTATTTCACTACACATCAAAAACTCCTTCTTATTAATATCTAATTGCAATCCAAGAAGAATGAATAGTTTCTTGTCAATACCAAGAAAAATTGCAATCCATCATAGATATTATTAGAAGCACATAAAAGAGGGTTTATTATCTAATTTGAACAGCTTCAAAGCTCCATACTGCTTCAATGGCGACAGAGATGAGAGTGATTTTTCACGATAGTTGAGAGCTCCATACTAGGTCACGATGGTTGCGAAGGAGAAAAAAAAGATAATGGTATCTCAGACAATAACTTATTCGCTACGATTTTTCGTAAATCAGCATCAAATTACGTTTGTTTATTTCTCCGTGTTTTATAATCTAGAAATAAACTGCATTTCTCTGTCTCAATTTTTTGATTTCGACCCTCTCCTCCTCCCTCATCGAAAAGAAAAGGTGGAAAAATGGTGAAGTCTAGAATCGTTTTTCCTTCTGCATCTCTTTCCATGATGCATTCTATATAGCTAACCAAACGATGGAATAGAAACGATTATGTTGCTTGATTCCTGAAGAATGGAAACCAAACGAGCCATTATTCATAATACACAAACCCTAACTTCCGATCCGCCTCCCCTGCCTCACTCAAGTATGTCAAGCTCTACTTCTCCTCCATGGGACTTGATATGTCTGCTCTCAACTGCATCCTCAAAATGAATTCTCAGCTTCTCGTCTTCGATCAACATGATGATCTCTACCCGATCCTCGATTTCCTTCTCAACCAAGTTAATATCCCCTTCTCTGTTGGCAATGGCAACGGCTTTTTGCAGACCTTCACCTTCTTCTATCAACAAGACGCTCTCTCTTCACTAGAGGCTCTCTCTATTCCATGGTTCATATCCTCCTCTTTTTTGAATTACTTCGCGCCTTTCATAATTCTTAAAACCTTTTTGTTTGGCTCTAATGGTAGGTGTTTGAATTAATTCCTCAAAGAAAGAACATTTGCCAAAAGGTATCAGTTTTTGTGGGTTTCTATAAAATCGTTTTTCACTTTTCTTCCATCGTACAACATTGCTCATGTTTCTGTTTTCGTTGTTCTACTTTATAGCTCTCACATTAATGTCAAGAAACTCTCAAAATTTCACTACCTACTCCCATTTTCTTCAATCTCTAATTTTCTCTCGAGAGCTTGCACTCGCTTCCCCTCAAAATCCAAATCTCTCTACCATTATTGAGCAAGGTAAGATTTTTTATTTTGTGTTTTACTGATTTATTTTCTTCGGGTTATGGGTCTGTCTTCTCTCTAAGTCTTCTTCTTCCTTCTGCTTCTTGAATCCAGAAAGTTCGAGGTTTCTTTGGGTCTGCCTTCTGCTTCCTGAATCCACAAATACATGTTTTTTTTTATAGTACAAATTCTTCTATATGGGGTTTGGTTATCTATAAAGGGATGTAATCTTTCTATCATTGGTCTAGAGATTTGTAAGTTGCTCGTTCTTCGCTTACTCAAAGATCTACCTTTAAAAGATCTTTAAAAGATCAAGAGTTGTGTGCAATGTTTATTCAACATCTAAAATATTTAGGTTATTTAAACCTAGATCTCTCCATCTATAATCTAAAGAAAAGAGAAGGGAGGAAGAGAAATATATTGAGCTACTATCAACTCTTAAAATTGGCGGTTTTCTATCCATCTCTATGTTTCGGCTGCCCCTTTCCACAACTGTGAACCGCTGCTGGCCGTCGCCTAAGATCCACTGCTGCCTCTTGTGAAGGACCCAAAGTTGGTACCCAACCTCTATTAGTATCCACATAAATAATAACTCATAACGGGTTATCTTGGATCAATCATCAACTCATGTTCATTGAGACTCTTGGAAGGGATTTTATGTTGAGAGAAAAGATGAAGAGAAAACCACCTTCTCTCTCCTCTTCCTCTTTTTGGGCGGCAACATTAGACTTAGAGGTAGAGATGGCAATCCGGGCCGGCCCAGCCCTACCCGGCCCGACCCGTATTATACCCGAGCCCGTTTAGGTCGGGTCGGGCTCGGTCCGTTTTGATTTAGGTCTGGCTCGGCTCGGGGCGGGCCTCAAAAGTCTAGGCCCGGCTCGAGCCCGGTTAAAAACAGGCTTAAAAATAGGGTTTTTTTTATTTTTGGATAAAAATGGGTTTTTTTTATTTTTGGATAAAAAGTGGGTTTTTTTATTTTTGGATAAAAAGTGGGTTTTTTTATTTTTGGATAAAAATGAGTTTTTTTTATTTTTGGATAAAAACAGCTTTATGTAGCAGGATGGTACTGTTCACTGCAGGGTTACTATTCACTGCGGTACTGTTCACTATGGGTAGCCCGTATACCCGCGGGCTGAATTTGGCCCGTTTTTAAAACGGGTATATAATCTATGTCCGGCCCGCGCTCGCATATTGCGGGTGCGGGTACGGGTGCAGGTCAGGCTTTAACGGGCCCGGCTGAACGGATTCAGGTCGGCACAGCCCAAATTGCCATCTCTACTTAGAAGGATAGGGTTTGTCTTATGTTTCTTTTGTAAGGATATGATGTTTGGGCTCTAGGCTTAATTAGACTACTCTAGCCCATTACCCTTTATGGCCCATATATGGGCTTTAACCTTTGTTTTAATTCGTGATTTTTTCTGAAATTAAAATTAATAATTATTTCCAGAATAAATTCTAACTTTACTTGATAAAGCTCAAACTTTTTTTTTGGGCCTTACTCATAGCCCGGTTTAGGACATTGACACTTTAATGTCTAAATAGTCATTTTGTTTGATTAAAAAATTAGTTTTTAACTTACTATTCATAAAATCTCCATTAAATAAATATTTTGGTCAATTGATATATTTTTCTAATTAATTATTTAATTTTTAAATAAATCTAAATCATATTTTTGATATGTTAGTTGTGTGAGTGTGATATTAGATTTAACAAATTAAACTAATTAATGAATTAACTCTTAAATTAAGTTCTTTAACAATAAGTCAAATTTCCAAGATTATATTTGTGACCTTTCAATCTAGTTGTTCTTAATATGAGTGACCCAATAAGTTTTACATTACCCAAGTAGGTGGACCATACAATAATTTGTAAGTTTTATTCCTTTTCTATGAATGAACCTTATGGATCTTAAAATAGGTTTTAAGTCAAAGAGTTATTAAATCATCTTCTATTATTTAATTAACTTTAAACCACTAGACTGCTATTGACCTCTAGCAAGGTGTATGGGTCACCCATGCAATGAGAAGTTCATAAAGTCTCACAATGAACATTTAATGACTATTACTATACCAGACTAATCATTTCATCTATGCCAAATTCCGATTAGCCCTAAAACATAGTTTAACTGTTAAACTCCATAGACAATACCATATGAATTATGCGATTCCTTAAGCAATTTAGACAATGAATCTATAGAAAACTCTTTTCCAACCAATATACTTTGTAATGATTATTTATAGCATAAGGCACATCACTCATATGACTGATATCCTCTTGATAATTAGGTGATGAATCCTATTTTATCCCTACAAAGGGCATATACTGGAACACAAACTCAATCGCTCACTCTTTTAGTGGGTTATGTCTAAGACGACATGGAGCGATATTAAAGTATGATATATTATATGCTAAGATTGTGGTGATCTCAAGTCTGAGAATTACAAGTACCATAGCCACTTGACAAGTCTTATTAATAGTCATTATCATTACTATTGAGACTTGTCAAGTGATCACGTCCAATGATTAATTTTATATTAACCGCCTATATGCATATCCCGATATTCAACTAATACTAATGATTATGAAAACATCATTCTTACAATAAGAAGATAGCTCATGCAATAGTCTTCATGGATTTTCAATATACCATTACGACAATCCTATGACTATGAAATGTTTGGTTCTTAGGTTTATAGTTCCTTGGGTCTCATAGATCACCATCCCAATAATTTTGCCTAAGAAATGAGAATCTATCATGCTAAACATATACATTGATGCAAATTTATTATTTCAACAAACTAATAAACTTCTGATAGATATTAATTGCTCAAATCAATAAATACAAAGTATTTATAGCGTTGATAATGTTTACATGTAAGATCGAATCTCTTAAGTATATAGCCTGATCGGTTATATATCTGATTGGCTTGACGGACATACACTTTTAAGATTTGTATGCTTATGTTCCCCTTCGACTTGTCAAGTTTATATGGTGCAGTAGCTATATTCATTTCATCAGTTTCTTGCACTGTTCTTCTATCTTGTCATAGAATAAATTTCATGGTTGTACATAGATCTTCCTTGCCTCCTTTCTTTAATCACACAAGCTTTAGAATTCTCTTACTTCTTTTGAATTCTCTCACTCCTCGGCGATCCTCTCTCTCTCGCCTCTACGATACCTCCTCTACCATCCACCATTGTGATTTCGGTTTCTCCTCCTAAACCACCTCTTTCAATTAGTTGTTCCTAGATGTGGTAATATGGGTCGGGCTAACCCGATAAAGCCTGACCCGAGCTTGCGCCCGCACCCGCACCCGATACATGAGGGACGGGCTTGGCTCGGCCTATACGCGGGTGGGGCCGAGCTCAATTTTTTTACCCACAGGGTGGCCCGACCTATCCCTTTTTTAAGAGGGAGGAGAGGGCGGTATTTATAAGAGAATAGATCAGAATGTTAGACTATTAGGTAAGGAGAAAATAAATGAGAGTGTTACACTAGCAGTTATGTCTTATGAGTATACTAGTATAACTAATAATTTACTCTAGGGGTGTCTTCGACCCCATCGACCTGTAAAGTAAACTAACAGTTATGACTTATGTGTATAGTAGCAGTTATGACTTAAAGGCCTTCATACTAATAAGTCATAACTGCTAACTTACTCATAAGTCATAACTGCTAACTTACTCATAAGTCATAACTGCTAGTATAACACTATCAATTATTTTCTCCTTACCTAACAATCTTAATACTCTCATTTATTCTCTTATAAATAATGCCCTCCCCTCCCTCTCAAATCTCACCGGTCACCACTTTATTCAATTCATCTCACAAGGCCACAATCACATCTTCATTTAACTTTTTTTAGGTAGTTATATTTATTTATTAACTTCTTATATTTAATTTTATATTTAATATGTTTATTGTTTGGTGTTCTAACTTGTTAAATGTAGGAAATAGATGGTACTGGTCCTTGACGTCCAAGACATGCTATTTAGACAACTTTGTCGAACTGTATTGGACCAACTAGTAGACTGAAATGACACAACGACTAACACAATGTCTCATGTGCAATAAAGTTTTTGATGGAAGTGTTGGAAATAAAAGTGGTCATTTATGCCGACATCTCCTAAAACACCCATTAGTTATAGGTCCATCTGCTTCACCAGAACGTAATTAAATATGAGTTATTAAATAAACGAAATATGTGTCCATTTTAATTTGCAGTTATTAATGATAATAAAGTTTTTTTTGTTATATAATCTCTTTATTGAATCATAAAACTTATTTAATGTATAATACGATTATTTTTATAAAAAAAAACCCAAAAAGCCCATTCTTAGGTCATATATGAATTTGAGCCCGACCTGACCCAAAATAGGCTCAGGCTGCTTGTGGCTCAGACCAGGCAGGGCCAGACCGGCTCAGATTGCCACCTCTAGTTGCTCCTTCTTAAATTGCAATCTCTCTTTCTTCTCTGCCATCCGCCATAACCCAACCCATCTCTTTTAAGTGATTGCTCCTTCTCAAACGACGATCTCAGTTTTTCGTCTCTTTCACGCCTCCTTCCTTTCTTTTATTTATTTTTGGCCTGGACCAGGATCACGGTCTGATCTAGACCAAACTGAGGATTTCGATCTAGGCTTGGACATAAATCTTACTCCAAGTTAATGAGCTAAGATTTTGGTCGCTCTATTGGCTTGAACCGAGATCTTGATCTAAAACGAACCTCATTCTATTAGTTTAGACTGAGATCTTGGTCCCGATCGGGATCTCTTCTCTCTTTTTCTGTTTAACAAAGACGAATGATAAATTAATAATTTCGTTCACTTAAATTTAAAAATAGGACAATTTTACAAAAATATTTAAATTATTTTATTTTACAAATTTTTATTTCTATTAAAACAAAAATACCGAATCTCCCTTTATCTCCCGAGTGTGCGTGCTAGCATTTATGTTAAAGCTCCCACCTCATTGTTAATACTTAATAATACAGCATCTACCTGCTTACCTAAATTATAGGAATTTTTTAACATTTTCGTCAAGATTTCCGTCCTACTTATGTTCCACCATAAGTCTTAAATCAAGCACAACACTATACACTATACATATTGATATTTTAAAGAGTGATAAAGTAAAGTACAACGCTCTTTCACTTACAATCTTCTCCACACAAAAAAGAGAAGTAAAGGAAAACCAAATTTCAAACAAGATTGAATACTCACCCATGATAAGACCTCTCCTCTTATGTACTTGCATGCTCCTAGAACTCTCCCCGACTTGACTCCACGACCTAACCTTTTGGCTAAATCAATTCCACAACCTCGAAACCATAACTGCGTGCTTATCATTTTCCTTGTGAGATATAAGCATATCGCTAGAGTTTGATCCATCCGATATGTTGCACACGAAACGGGGTCCATTGATGCTGTTTTAGATGACAATAACTTTCTGCGACTAATTACCAAAGTTACAGGATTACTAGTAGTTGTAATACTAGGATTCTTACTTTGTCCACTAATCTCGTCTGCCTTTTCTGGCTTTTCTGTTGACTTATTAGTCATTTGAGTAACTTCGTCGCCTATGCGTCTGTAATTAAGTTCTATATGGTCCCTCAATATTGTACTTAATCCAACTGCATCAATTGTAGAAACCACAGAAGATTTCCCACTGACTATTGCCGTCGCTGTTGGGTAATGGTTAGTATTGTGAATAGTTTTGCTCATTGTCCCGTAATTAAATTTGTTTTTCGAGTTCTCCAACTGGATTTGATTTGAACCAACTCCACCAATTCCATAAATTGCAGTAGAATTCAGACTTGTTGTAGAGGTACTTTGATCATTGTGATTTGTAGAATTTCCCTCCCTACAGCCTTCATCATTCGCATTATTTTGTGAGTGCTCTATCTGGATTCTACACAAACCAACTCCACCAATTCCATAAGTTGCAGTAGAATTCTGACCTGTTGTAGAGGTACTTTGATCATTGAGATTTGTAGCATTGCCCTCCCCACAGCCTTCATCATTTGCATCATTTTTCGAGTGCTCCATATGGGTTGTACTCGAACCAATTCCATAAGTTGCAGTAGAATTCTGACTTGTTGTAGATGTACTTTGATCATTGAGATTTGTAGCATTGCCCTCCCTACAGCCGTCGTCATTCGCATCATTTTTCGAGTGCTCCATCTGGATTCTACTCGAACAAACTCCACCAATAATATCCTCTTCTTTATGTTTGTCTATGTCGTTTTGATAACCTTCCTCGAAAACAATCTTTCCATCTAGTAGTAACCTATTAAGGGTCTCTTCTACCTCAAATAATTCCCAAAATAAAGCACTTTCTTCCTCATAGGATATGAGGCTGGACGTAACAGCATCAACATCCTCAAAAAGTACCTGATACAAATATTAGTATGCCCTTTAACTCCTTCCAACAGCTTCTGAAAGAGACCGATAACACAAAAGAAAAACAATGACCTACCTTTCCTCTAAAATCTTCAGGAAAGAGATCCATGGCTTCCCATGACATGTCAACCTCGTCTTTGTGGAAAGTCAAAGCACGTGAATGCTGCAGAAAACCTGTGTGAAACATAACTCTGAACAGCATCAACTCTTGTTGTAGATCTCCATCCAGATGGGCACATTCAAGAAAAACATCACCTTGTACAGGAAAATGGATATGAATTTTCACCAGCATACAACACTCTTCCTGTATTTACAAGTTACAACAAGTGTTCATAAAGACACTAAGAAAAAGTTTCTGATTAAGACTTTATTTGAACGCACTTGTTTTTGTCCAGTTTGGATCCAGGGTTCAGTTTAGGTTCAGAAATTCCTTTTTAAACCTAGGAAATATGACAAAAAACTACTATTCTAGATGTCAGTTTCGTTTTGGCCAAAACAAAAAAAAATGTCAGTTTCGTTGAATGTCAGGTTAATAAGTCTACCGAAAAGGAGCCTAATTCATATTCCAGTTTTAATCAATTGTAAAACTCAACACATACATTACCATTAGGTAGTGGCGAAAATGCTTTTCGAATTTTGAGGTTGAAAACAAAAGCTTGGAACTCCTATCACCAGGTGTTAACAGGTTCTGTCCATAAATGCGTATAACTGGCTTGAATTCTTGTCTCCCTTCAAATAAAGGTATGTCTCTAAGTATCAAACAATCCATATAAAGATGTATATCAGGTGGAGGCCAATCAGAAAGAAAATGTCTGGACCATATACATTGAAGATATCTCACTTGAGAAGGCTTTGGGTTTAAAGGACACCAAAACTGGAGAAGCGCGAAGGGAGCTTTTTGGTAGACCATTTCAAGTATCTCTAAACTTGCAGAGTCATGTTTTATGGAGACCCATAGAGCTGCAAGCATGAAAGCAAGGACAGGCCAAGCTCCTCTTTCGCAATGCATTAACAAAACATTTTGTCGCCTTCCTATAGACAACCAGCTTTCACTAGATCGAAGGAAATGGTCGATCATCTCCAAAGGCAGCAAAGGACATCCCCCAAATTCTTGAGGGTAATCCACAAGACTAATTTCATATGTGGTCAATATTTCTGAAAACAGACTCCTTTTTTCCACTCCTCTGAAGTTAACCACCCTGAAAGAAGCATCCGGAAAAAAGTCATGTAGTTGCGGTACAATTCCATGCAAGTATTCTTTGAATTCGGATCTCTTCACTGCATCCTTAGACAGGCAGCTATCGAATACTGAAAACAAAGACATTGTGGAATGCAACATTAAATCTTAGGGTGTATACCTACCAAAAGTAATTACGTCATCAAAAATAAAAATAAAAAAAATAAAAAAAAATATTTATGCAAGAAGTTTGAAAAGAAGAAATTCCACAAGGGAATTTTATTTATCTACTTTAATGGACTATCCAAAGCACTAACGAGTTCCTTTTGAGAGATGAACAATTTGTATAGCCATTAAGAATACTGACAAGTCCTACTAAGAGTCCTTTTCCCGTCAAAGACATTAATGCATTAATACCTTGTTTAAGAAAATGGTTCTCTTTAGTTCTCGTCTTATGCAGTATGCACTCCACTTGATTATTTTCTCATTCAGTTTCTTTCTAGTTCATTAATTTGTATGAAAGATTTCCAGCCCAAAATCTGAATTGATAACTTATTGGCAAGTTCCTCCAACTTGATACAATCTAAGCTCGTCAACTTACTCTTAGTCTAGGAAGCACAGATAAGGGTATAGTATCTGACATGGGTACCTATCTTGTGCGAGAATATGACAATTATGAAAAATCTAGGACAACGAATATGACGGGATACCTCAAATCCAATAACTATTTATAAATATATACAATTAATTGAACTAATATAATCAACAAAAATATTATCAAATTCTAGTTCAACTCTAGCATATATAGTTAATCACATGATGTCATAAACATTAGATATGAACTTGTACTTCCATCTATAATTAAGTATCAAACATGATGTCGTAGTTTCTTGAGCCTACCAGGATTTACTGATACATATATGTTACCATAAGTCAAGGCAATTAGTGCACCCGTGCATCCTAATTCCTATGTTTCTTTCTACTACTGGTGAGTAAATGAACCTATACGCAGGCTAGAGGGAAAATTTTCCGTAAGAATTGTTCGATTGCATGAGAGGTGTTCATAATGGGAGTTACACAACCTAAGGACCCTACGAAAGATCAAATTTTGACTACTAAGAGGGTTTAGTAATCCTGCAATTGAGCAACTAAAAAAACAAAAAAACAAACAAACTAAACTAAAGCAGGAAATGGGAAAGGGAATCGTACCGTAGACCCTCTCAAAGATCTCGACTAGACCATCTGGCTTTGTGTGAAGGATCCGCTCACGGAATTTTCTGAACAGCGCCATCTGATGGGGCAAAGGAATTAGGATTTCTCTCGAGTAAATTTTAGGTCAAGTAGAGAGGTGAAGAAGAAGAAGGAAGCACAGTTGACTCTGGACCGAAAGCATAGAGAGAAAATAGAGGATTTCACTTTCTCCTCACCCTCTCCTCAGTCCTAATTTCTCTTCTTTCTTGCATCTTTATTCTTCGACAACAAGAACTTCAGGCCACCAAAAAAAAAACAATATATATATATATATATAATTGAGTCAACGACGACAAAAAGGGTACAGCATACCAATTCACAAGTACTTATTTTATAAAAATGAGCAACCTTTATAATTTAATGTCATATCAAATTTAAAATTTTAATAATTATTTAATAATCACGTGATCATTTCATCTAAATTTAAATATTCTTTATAATTTATATTAAGTTATAAGAATTTATTATAATTTCTCAATTTAATATAAGGGAAGAGTAAACTAGACCTACCTACCTTAAATTTTAAAATAATTAGCTTTAGGTCCCTCGTATCTCTAATGCTAGATACATGTCATTTCAATTTTAAATAAACTAGACATAAATCATTATCTCATAATTTATTAATTTTTAATTAATAAATATGTTGATTTTGATTGTTGAGTGAGCATGCTACATAAGCATAACTATGTATAACATTTAAGATTAATTCCCTTTCTCGGCCCTATACAAATCAATTTTTATGAATTTGTTTCTCCTTTAGTTCCGATAAACCTTTTAGTCCATGTATTATCAAAATGTAATTTTTTCAATCCCTCTAATCACATGTTTCAAGAGTCGGGCTGACATGGTATTTTTTAAACACATCAACACATTATTACACGACGATTGTAAAATATGAATTTTTCATTCTGTTATGTCAGCATAAAAAATTTAAAATTATAAATTCAACCCCAATTTAATATTTTCTTTACAAATTTATAGCAAAAATTTATGAATTTATATTTTCTTCCTCTCTTTTATTCTTTTATTCTTTTATTCTTTTTTTTTTCATCCTATCTCCATTAAGGAAGCTTCAAGCTCCATAACCATTTGAACTTCATAGCTGTCGAATTCGAAGCTCCATGGCAACAATTGAGCTCAAGCTCCAGCCATGGAGTTTCGAACTCCATGAGTGTAGAGCTCGAAGCTCTATGGGAACAATAGTATTTGACTCCAACCATGGAAGATATCGAGCTCCATTGCAGATTTGGAGCTCTGAGCTTCAGATATGCCACATAAATCAAGATCTTCAATGGAGCTTGAGCTCCATATTAACTGCCATGGAGCTTCGAGCTTCATAACCATGGAGTTCGACCATAGACTTTCAAGCACCATTAATGGAGATGAGATGAAAAAAAATTGGGGAAGAGAAAATATAAATTTTGTAAATTTTTGGGGCTAAATTTATAAAGAAAAATATTAAATTAGGTCAAATTTATAAATTTAAATTTTTTTTTGTTGACATGGATATACACTAGGCATTTCCAATGGGTCGGATAAACCCAATCTAATCGAAACGGGAGGTCAGACCTCTGATCTGATCTGATCCGATCTGTATAGGATCAGATCGAATAATCAAGTATCCATTCTTTTAATTTTTTAAATTTTTTAAATTTTAATAAATTATTTGCAGGAAGTTGAAAAAGGGAAGAAAAACAAAGAAAAAGAAGAAGGAGAAGAAGAAGAAGAAGAAGAAGAAGACCCACATCAAGAAGACCCACAACAAAAACTCACCTCCTCCTCTTCCTTGTCAAAACTCGTCGGTCCTCCTCGGTGTGGGGCGGTGGCGGAGGCGATGGCAGCGCTGGTTCGGTCTTCCTCAGTGTCGGGCGTGCTATGGTAGGCATGTGCAATGGGTCTTCCCCTTTAGGCATGTGCACAGTGTAGGACGCCTCTTCATCCAGGTTTTTATCTTTTATTTTTTAAATAATGATGGCCCGATATGTCGGGTACCCAATCCGACTATTTTTTTCGGCACATTATCTGACCCATATCCTATCCGATTAGATCGGATCGGATCGGGTATAGGTTTAATGATCATCCCTAATATACACATTCATTTTTTTACATGTATCGTGTAATAATAGGGGTTGATGTGGTTAAAAAATATCACGTTAACCCGATTTGTTGGAAAATATGATTAGAGTGACTAAAAAGTTTCATTTTGACAGTATATGGATTAAAAAGTTAGTCAGAATTGAAAGATGGACAAATTCATAAAAGTCGAACTATATAGAGACAAAAATTGAGTTTACCAAAATTAATTTTAATAATTTCAACCCAATTATTAAACTATTTATATATATAACGTAATTTATTTTTCATTTTCATCTGTTAAGTTTTATTAATTAGAAGTTTGCCCAAACTTCATATCTCTCAATCCTTCTACCACTATAGCAGTTATCGTTGCCTCCCCCACCAATATGCTGTTGATTCAAAAACTTTCATTTTGACACATAGCGAATGATTGATAAAAAAGATTGATGAAAATCATTAAAATCGGCTAAATTTAGAGTCATACGCTTAATGAAAACAATGGCCTAGGCTGCGTGTGGGCGGTCTTCATGCGGTCAATTTCTGTGCGACCAGTCTTGAAAGTGGGCACCTAGTGTGCCTCCTTATTTTGAAATTTCACGATTTTTTGAGTTTTTTTCTCTTTCTCGTAGGCATTTTGATAAGGTTTTGACTCACGGAATGACCCAAAACAAATGACAACCGAACTGACGCGCAAAGAAAAATCCGAAAAGGTAAAAATGTTCGGGACGTAAAAATATGCTATGGATTGGAATATTCTTACTCATCAAGGAAGAATAAGCCAAAGATGCTTTACTTGCCCAACAAAGAGAAGAATCGGTCAAGTCAACATTCCTAAAAAAGCTCCTTGACTTCTGGCTTAAGTTAAGATGCTTAATCACCAAGCCAACTTAATCATCAAGCAAAGATGCTTGATAAATAGAAGGCTTCATCAAAGGGAAACTCACCACTCATCACCAACCACTTACCACTCAACCACCACTTACCAACCACTCAATAACCAATTGATCTAACATCAATTTTTTGGCCCAATGCCATATTTTATCATCCTTTAATGGATTTATCTAGCTTTTCATTAAAGTCCTTACATTCCAAGTTCCACACTTGTAAGTTTCTTTACTTCTTTTTGCTCTATAGGCACATGGCTTATGTGGTTAGTCTTGAATGTTCGTTCAATGTTCAATTCAATTTTATCATTTTCGAAGCTACTATTTACATTAACTAGTTTCTTTGCTCAGTAGATACTGTATAGACAAATATTAAAGCTCTTTTAGCTTTTTGTCCCGCTTCAATCCCTTTATCACTAGTCAGATTCCTTATCATTTATGAACTTTCATCTAAATTATTGCTTTACATTTTTTTACGTCATTTACCAGCATCGTCATTTACGTCATTTACCTTTTATGCCATTTATATGTTTTATTTAGATTAGTTCATTCTATGTATGTTTATACTTCTAAAATTCCCGCACTCTCCTACATCTTTCAGCATATCAACATGCAACTCACTGGACCAGAATGATCGCGTGATCTTTTCACCCACTTAGTTGCCGCCCTTTGAGCGGGCGGCTAGCGCTAGGGAAATCGGTGTCAATAAAATAGCATGCCCAATGGGCCTTATCACAAAGTTACCCAATGCCTACGCACCAGCTTTGTAGTCATAGTCTCGGTAAAAGCTGATTGGATGGTGATCATCCAAAATTGTCACCTTCTCAACCGTCTCTTCGCCTAATGCAGGAGAGGCTCAAGTTGGACGACGATTCTGCCGAGATGAACCAATCGGCCGACCAAGCTGATTCCACTCTTGGTCCACCAAATATTCGACCTATTTTTATTACCTATCATGGCAGCTTGAGCCAACGTCCAACCAACACCCTTATCATTCGACTTTTCAGATAAATAGACAGGTCAGATGAGCGAAGAGTAGTAAGTTCAACCATTTTGGCTAATTGCTAGGATAACTTTAGTAGGAATTTACTTAAGCATTAAGGTCATCGCAGGGGGTAGCGGGTCAGAATTCCCCACGTCAACCTTCATGACATCGACAACCCATCCAATATAGGAAAAAAAAACCATCTGTTAATCCATAAATAACATTTCCTCAATATATCGCAAATCCACCAATAGGCACTGGACAGCTTCAATGGGCTAACTAGCCACCATCACCCCTATGAAAGTAATATGCCCTCCAAGCCAATTGGTACCCATTAGAGTCATTTACGTATGAGAATCAATCTCGAATTGTATAAATCGTCAATATAATTGAACTCTTATCACTTATTTAGAGCATATCATAATCTTTCATGATGTTATTAGGTTAGAAATAACAAATTGCATGCTTGACAAATTCTCAGATCTTAGACATACACTTGGAATCATGATGGAGATCATGATCGATAAGATCCAAGTTGGTGTAAGTCTAAGATTCAAAATTATTCATAGTCATAGGATTATCAGGATGGAATAATGAGAATCCAGAGAGACTATTACATGCGCAATCATCTTCAAAAGAAGAGTGATGTTCCCATATTCATCAATATTGGTAGATACCGGAACATGCATGTAGGTGATTAGTAGAGACTTAATTACTGATACTTGATTACTTGACAAAATCTCATTGGTAATAATACTGACTATTAATGAGTTTTTTCGATGACTGTGGTATTTTTGATGCTTAGAGCTGAGATCACCACAGTACTGGCATAATGGATATAATGTTTTGATATTGCCTTACATGGTTTATGTTAAAAGCCACTAAAAGAGTGAATTATTAGACATGTGTTTGAATATGTACAATCTATATATGTTCGAATATGTGTAGTCTGTAGATAATAAGATGGGATCAATGACCTCTATATTAGAGGATATAGTCTTATGAGTCATATAACTTATGTAATGACGAAAGTCTTTGTGCAAAGTAGTATGGTATCAAAAGATTTTTCTGTAAATCCATTATCTGGTTGCACAAGAGCTTATGATTGAAGGATCAGTCTTATACGGTAATAGTCATCTATGATTCTTGTTGAGGTTCCTCACACTTCTCATTGCACAGGTGGCCCATATGCCTTGTTAGAGGTTAATGTGGGTTTGGTGATTTAAATTAATATTGATAATGTAAGATGATCATATTAACTTTTTGACTTTAAGAGTATCTTCAAGGTTAAATGGACATTCAAAAGAATATATAAAGGTCTGATTAGATCTCTGTTGGATTCTAATTTGGAGAAATTTTGACTTGTTCAATAATGAACTTGATTTAAGAGTTAAATAATTAATTAGTTTAATTTATTAAGTTTAGGTCACACTCGCACTACTAGCATATCAAAAGTGTGACTTAGATTTAATTTGAAAATAAATAATTAATTAGAAAAATTTCTATTTGATAAGATAGATTTATTCAATAAAGGTTTAATGAATTTATGGTCAAAGAATATTTTTTGAGACAAAAAGAAGTTTGGTTGGTCATTAAAGTGTAATGAGCCTAACCGGGCTAAATTGGTGGGCCCAAATTAAAGTCTATATTTTACTGAGTAAATTTGGACATTAATTTGGAATTATAGATTTTGTTTTAATTTTCGAAAAATGGGAATTAAAATGGGTTCTAGTGAACCGAACACGATTAAAAGGTTAGTCGGGCTTAATAGGTTAAGTTTGGGCTAAGCACAAAAAGGTTTTCTCCCATATTTAAGGGACACAAATCCCTAGGGTTCCCACACAAGTGTGTACCGCCTAAACCAAAAGAGAGAGAAAGTGAGCTCTTTCTCTTCATCTTTTCTCTCTTCTCATTCTTCCTCTCCAAGTAAACTCAAAAGTGTTTGAGTGTTTAGAACCAAAAGAGAATTGTTAATCGTGTGGATTACGGGTAGACGCCAGATAACGGCTCAAGGTCCGATCAAGAAGAAGAGGCGATGGCGGCAACATAGGGTGGCCGGCAGTAATTTGAGGCAAAACTGAGTGAAGAACTGTCCAGTTTTTGGAGGAGAGTTGGGCTAGGTATATCTCTACTCCATTGATTCGATTTTCTATTATTTTTCTGATTATAAATTAAAATATGCAGGTGATTTTAGATGCAAGAATTGCATAATATTCAACTATGATTCATGGTAGCTTTTTATCGGTCCGGAAATTCGGAACCCTTCTTTCGAATATGGACTTCCACTTCTAAGTAAGTGAAGGGCCGTTGATTGAAAGTGGTGTCAAAGCCAAATTAAATTCCATAAATCCCAATAGAATTTATGAGATGCTTCTATGTGAATTTCATGAGTTTTGGTTGAGTTTTTTAGCAAAACTCTGCTAGCTGAAAAATTGTTTTTTTTAACTCAAAAAGTGTTATGGAGATGAGATCTCACATTTTTTAGTCTGGAAATGAAAAGTGGACCTTTAACAGATTTGGTTGAGTCGTCCCTCCACAATCGCTACCATGGGCGACGGCTGGCCACCATGCGCCACCATTAGTTAGCGTGTATGCATTAGATCGCCACTGCCCATGAGCAGCCGAGGTGATGGTGAGGCCGAATCTCTCATTGTATAAAAGTGGGTCCTACTTTCCTTAAAGATAATGGGTAAATTCTTTTTTCAAGGAACGTGCTTCAGTCGGGCCCAATATGTTTGACATATTGTGTTTCGGCCTTCCTTGTGTCATTAAAAAAAGAAATTAAATTCCGAAGATTCCTATAATATCATATTTAAATGGTTCTTATAGTTAGACAAAATTTGGAGTCTAAATATTATAAAGTTAAAAGTTTCCTTATGTCTAGCACCAAATTTTCGAGCAGGATTGTGAAAAGGATTGAGAGAAAAAGCCTAAGAAATAAGTCTTAAAGTTATTAGACTACTACTAATAATAATATAATAAGAATAATAATAATAAATAAATAGGGTAATTTAAAAAAAAGAGGGGAGCAGTATATGAAGTGGTGGCTTCACTAGCATCTTTTTCATTCTCTCAGCCAAGTTGCAACAAGCATGAAATTAAGAAACAAACCACGTAGGCAACTGCAGGATGGCTATCGACAGGAAGATTACACGCAGCATGTATCAATTTTCGAAGCTAAACACCTTAAACTGCGATTTCATATAGCATATATGATTTAAAAGCTTTGTTGGTTAGAAAATTGCTCATCTCTCCGTAGCCCTTGCGAAAATTCCAGCGAAAACCAAAGATTTTCTCCTACCTCTATAGTCAAGAATCATTGAAGGTGAAAAAATGAATCCTAAAGCGCACATACCACGACTCCGATCTTTTCAATTTGAAGTAGAGTATACCAGTTAAAAGTTTCTTCTGGTAAGAATCATCACTGCCTTTGTACTTAAGATCTTCAGTTCGTGTATAATATGTTGAAAATGAGAGTAGAAGGGATAAAGTATAAGAGATACAAGATCAGGGTTTAGGCGTCATAATTAGTTAGTGAGATTTCAAAGACGTCAAAATTAAGTGCAGAGTCGACGTATTCGACAGGTCGACGAGTCGATAGCTCGACACATCGACGCCTTTAGTGAGTAAAATACTTGAAGGGTTGACGGGTCGACACCTCGACGTCTTTAGTGAGTAAAATACTCGGCAGTGTCAATGGGTCAACACCTCGATGCCTTCAGTATCCAAAGTACCTAATGGGTTGAAGGGGTCGATGGGTTGACGCCTGATGTAACAGCTACATAGTTTTTTTAAGGTCGACAGGTCGACGCATGCTATAACAGCAACATAATTTTTTGACACCTTAAGTTAAATTATCTGTTTTAAGTAGAATTGAGAATCAAGCTTGTACTAAGATAAACACATGTTTGGATAGGTTAGGAGCTGTCCCAAACCTGCAAGATTTGTAGTAAGCTCTGACCAAGTTAGGACATACGGCAAGTAAGTAAAGTCTCACCTACAACACAAGCATTTTCACTGTTTGTTTAGCTTGAGATTTATGATATTGTTATGAATGCAACGTAGCATGTTGAACATTGAGTTGATTGTGTAGTGTTGTGTTTTTTTAAAGCATGTTGGAATACATTATTTGATTATATACCTTTTCCAAAAAGTATTGAATGCACTATTAGTTTTTACACAAAAACAATAAAGAGAAATGTTATGCTTTTAAAGTAATTAGTGTGATGCTTGACATGAAATAAGCATAACATTATAGTGAGGTGCTGCTTCATTAGGGCGGACTGAGCGGAATCGCTGATCTCAGATATTTTGGTCACAGAGTAGTTATTTGCATATAAAGATTTATAAGGATTTGCAAAACTATTCAGCCAAGTTATTTCAGAAAGTATTTGAATACATTTTATGCATGTGAGATAAAATCTTTACTTACTGAGTTTTTTTTTAGCTCATAGTAGTTGCTTGTGTTGTAAGTGAGCATAAAAGGGGAAAGTCAGTAGTTTCTAGACCAGGTGAATGAAGTGTGATCAAGCTTGTGTGGAGTACATATGAGCTCGACCTGCGGGGAGATATAAAAGTTTAACAACGTATTTTAGAAAGCTCTTTTCACGAATTTTGAGAAGCTTCTAAAAGTCGTACTTTATTTTATTAAGAGAGTTATGAATATTATTGTGTTTATATATTATGTACAAAAATTATATATAAAACGTATTATGTTTTCTTCTAATATCGCTGTCAAGATAGATTTAAACCGAGTTTTAAGAAAATTCAAATTTTCTATATTTCGCCAAAGAGTTTTCAAGTTAGCTAGGTAACGACCCTACCAGTTATATTAGAATTTATATAAAGTTATAGTTGATATACTTTCATACTTTATACACATAAAATATTTTAGTGTGTTATCGACCTCTTAGAGAACAGTGTAAGATGTGCCTGGAGTACATTTTATGCATGTGAGATAAAATCTTTACTTACTGAGTTTTTTTTTAGCTCATAGTAGTTGCTTGTGTTGTAAGTGAGCATAAAAGGGGAAAGTCAGTAGTTTATAGGCCGGGTGAATGAAGTGTGATCAACCTTGTGTAGAGTACATATGAGCTCGACCTGCGGGGAGATATAAAAGTTTAACAACGTATTTTAGAAAGGTCTTTTCATGAATTTTGAGAAGCTTCTAAAAGTCGTACTTTATTTTATTAAGAGAGTTATGAATATTATTGTGTTTATATATTATGTACAAAAATTATATATAAAACGTATTATGTTTTCTTTTAATATCGCTGCCAAGATAGATTTAAACCGAGTTTTAAGAAAATTCAAATTTTCTATATTTCGCCAAAGAGTTTTCAAGTTAGCTAGGTAACGACCCTATCGGTTATATTAGATTTTATATAAAGTTATAGTTGATATACTTTCATACTTTATACACATAAAATATTTTAGTGTGTTATCGACCTCTTAGAGAACAGTGTAAGACTTGCCTGGAGTACGCATCTGTAGAAAGTAGTGTAAGACATGCCCGGGTATGCATCTATGATAACAGTGTAAGAAGTGCCTAGGATACGCATCTATAGATAATAGTGTAAGATGTGCTTGAGGTATGTATCTGTAAAAAATAGTGTAAGACATGCTTGAGGTGTGCATCTGTAGAAAGTGGTGTAAGATGTACTAGAGGCATGCACATGAGCGCATCAGTAATCACACATGGCCCAGTTTTGTATGGTAATAAAAGTATTATTATATTTATTCGTCGGTAATCACACAGGGCCTAGTTTTATATTGTAGTAAAAGTTTTATTATATTTAAATTAAAAAAAAAATATATATATATATATATAACTTTTTTTTGCAAAGATATTTCGATAAGAAATGTAGCTAGTAGGAGGGTCGTTACAATTCCAGAATGTTTGAAATCTTTTAAGGAATTTAAGTTTTGTGTCATTTGCATTAATTTTTATTGACATGGAATTAATGTCTTACAAGAGTTGTAAATAATTTAATAACAAGTCAACAAACGAATGGCCCCAATTCATAAACATTTAAAGTTTTCAGCTTGAAAAAAATTAAATGAAACAATAAGTGTCGTGAAGGTTTAATTTTTATGATTGTTGATGTATTTTAAATGATTGGAATTGGACTCTAATTAATGCACTATAAGAAACTTAAATTTGGTGAAAGAGTTATTCAAATTAAAAACATCTTATATTAATTCATTCTCTTAAGTTAGAAAGAGTTCGGGTGTTTAAGAGATAATTTTTCCAACAACTATGGATTAATAATTTTTTGAAAGAGTTCTTCAATATTTGAGTAATTAATCACTTCATTTGACATCCTTAAGGTGCTAAGGTAATGTCAAAATAAAATTTATACTTCTTTGAGTATAACTAGTAAGTATAAAGATGGCTTTAAAGTGTTAAAGTGACATCTAATATGATAGGTACACTAGTTTAACTAATTAATCCATAGGCATGAGTTGTTTGATTAATAGTTAATCATCATAAGCTTGTTTAATTAAGAGTTAATCATACAAAATATGTTTGATTAAAAGTTAATCATATGTACTTATTTAGTCAAATAATTGATGAACTTAATTTGTTTGAATTAGAGTTAATCACACGAATCAAAATTTGAATCAATATTTTAATTGGCTGAAAATTGCATGATTATACACATTAAACGAATTGGATGGATTGGCATGAGCAAATGATCAAGTGTTGACAATAAACATGCATAATTGATATGTTGTATGTATGAATTGAAAGTGTATGGCCGTCACGCCAATCGGATTTTGACCTGATGAGATAAATACTTATGCGAATATTAGTAAGATAATATTAAATCCCATTTACGAAAGTCAGTTATTATCTATCATGTTCATTAATTTTGTTGTAATTAATATTATATATTCTATAAATGCATAGCATGATAAAATCTAATGTCTTGAGTTATGCACTCTGGAGACCAAGATAAAGATCATGCTAGTAGAGACTCGAGTCGATGAAGCTTTATGACACAAATAGTTCATTGTCCTAGGATCTTGAAAATGAACATCAATTGATGATAGACAATCATGCAGTTCAACACCTAATTGTTAGGGTTGCTGATCTCACAGCCAGTGGTGTTAGTGAAATATCATTATGATTGCGTGGGTGCTTAGTAGAAAGTAAGGGTACTGAATGTGCCACTTAGATAATTCTTAATGGTAATTAATATTGATTGTCAATGAGAATTATCTAGTGACTATATTACATGTGGTCCTCAGACCTAAGACACCTTGGTTCCTTAAGTACAAAGTTTAATACTTTGACATCATTCCAATTAACTTTAGCCATGGGTGAACATGGGGTAAACCGTTAGACAAGAAATATTGTGCGAGAAGGTTGTTAGTGGTTAAGAGAGAAACCATCGCTTCCGTATTTCGAAATAGGTCCTATGGATAATATATTTTATTGAACAAGAAATCTTTGAAAAGTAGTGTGGTATGAAAGAAGTTTCTATAAATCCATTATTGATCTTTAATAAAGATATAATAGTCTATATGATTTATCTATTAGGGTTTAATAGTCAAACCATATCTTAGGACGAATCGTGATATTTGCAAGATGGAAGAATCGTTATTGTAAACTTAATATAGTCACAACAGGTTCTTTTAGAAAATGGTACTTCTCATCTCTCGGGCAGTCTTAACACTCTACTGGAAATCAATCTTGATTTGGAGGTTTAAATTTATTTAATCATGAGATGATTAAGTTAACATTTTAATTTAAAAGCTATTTTAAATTAAATGAATTTAATTTGTTATTAAATAAAATAATACAATATTTATGAAATCCTTCTGTCGATGTGATGTAGAACCTAGTAAGTCACACACATAAGATTCAAATTAACTTAGTTAAGGTTTCGTCAGAGAAAAGGGAAAAACAAACCAAAATCATTTTAAGGATAAAATGGTAATTTGACTTATAGTTTGACTATAAGGACAAAATGGTAATTTTTAATTTATAAAATTTAATATCATGTAGCTCTGCTAGCACAACTAAGTGTGACATTAATTAAATTAGAAATTAATAAGTTACATAAGACTTTTTATTTAACTATGAAAGTATCTTAAAAGTTCATAGTAATATGATTAATATTAATGAACCGAATTATTAATTAAATTTTCATGGGCCATATTAATCAAAGGGTTGATTAAATATCCATGGATGTGACCCGTATACGTGGCCAGGCATCATAATGGGTTTGACCCATTTAATTAGTCTAATATGATTAGAGTTTTAAGCTACTAGCTAACTTAATGTGATTAGAGTTGTAAGCTACAAGCTAACCTAATGTAGTGCTTATAAATAGGACCTAAGGGTGTGGTCGAATTTATCAGTTCATTGAGAGCCTCCTTGGCCGAAATACTAAGAGAGAAAGTAGATTCTTTTTCCCATCCCTTTCGTTGAGCTTATTATCTCATGTGTTGAAATTTTAAGTAGAAACTTAATTGTGCGAAATGATTCATGTGAACTAAGGTTAGAAGGCGAACACGTGGGTGCCTCCCATATCCATCAAAGAAGAGTTATGTATCAAGAATAGAGGTATTTCTTAACCTATACTTGATTTAATATTTATGGAATTTTACTGTATTTCATGTAAAATAGATTATATGAAATATAATTATTGTATGATAGATCTTGCTAGAAACAATGCATTCTAGGATATGATTCAAATAAAATTTTAAATGTCACTTCCGTTGCATTACTCTATATATGACAGTGGTATCAAAGCCATAGGTCATACCAGAAAGCATAATTCTTTGATGATAATTTGACGTATTGACTTTGTTCTTGAATGTTCTTGAAAGCATAATTCTGTTGTTCGGGACAGTCACTACCGAAGCTTAAAGCGGAGGCGGCGCTGCGGCCGAAAGCTGGCATGCATGCTGATTGAGGGCAGAAGTGCGCGCTGCAGGGCGACGGTGCGGGCTGCGTAGTGGTGGCTCCCTGCGGGCTACTGCCCTTGTTAGTTGCGGGCAATAGCGGTGGTGACTTGTTGTTGTAAGACTCTAATGTGATTGGTTTTTCAATTTAGATACTTTCCTAAAATTTAGCAACAAAAATAAAAAAAATATACTCTTTTAATTAATTGATTGAAATTTGATTTTGATTGGATAGTTATGATTAAATAATATATTTGATGATAATATGATAAGTAAGATAATATCAATTATTTATATGTATTTTTACTAATATAGCAAACATAAAATTAAATTTTCTTAAATAGTTTATGGAGAATTTAATTGGAAAATTTATTTTGGCATATTTCTGAAGTTTAGAACTGGATCTAAAATAGGAATCTTTCCTAAATAATAATTACCGTTTTGCAAACAACCCGATCAGGAAACTTTCCGAATATGGAAAGTTGACGTTTTTGGCAAGTATCCTCAAACAGTTAAGGATGAAAATTTTGATTGTTTGCTTGTGCTATGAAATGATTAAAATGAACTAAAAGAACGTAACAAGAGTGGATTAGATCTAAAGACTTGTTTGAATTCCATGAACATTGCATTATCATGCATCAAGAGATAAAACAACAAAAATGTATGAATAACTAAAATTATTTTAACATGTTTATGTATTAGATGTATGTAATTTAAAGTATTAAATATACATGCATCATGATATGTATATATATGCTTAGTTAAATATGTTGTCACATCATATTTAAAGACTATGAGATAGAACATTATATATATGTATGTTTATTTGTGATGAGGCTATTTTAAGTCCTCCCTTTGATTATATTGAAATGAAACTGATTGTGAAAATTGTTTCATGGTTTACCTTCAAAACATTATAATATATGTGATATTTACATTAAATATAGGAAGGCTACAGACACGTGGGGACTTATATTTATGTAAGTATGCATGTATATTATTATGGCATGAGATGCATGATTGAGTAATGCTGTCATTCTAGGCGTGGACATGGACACACATACTAGTTTAACACTTTATGTTTCACAAGAATGTTTGAGTTAAGCTCAACTAGTAAAATATAATTGACTGACACATGGAATTATATTTTCTTAGAGGTAAGATAAAGGAGTTACATGAGATGTAATTGTAAAAGAGTTTGCTATCTTTCATTTTATTCTAATTGCCTATGGACACATAGGAGTTATGATAAGACGGTTGGATCCTTTTCATGCTACAAAAAATTGTAATTCGCGTTTTTATATTAAGAAGGTAAATATAAATTCATATCGAAATTTCTGGTAGCTAATATTCTACATGTGTTTGCTTATGTTGTTGTGTTTTGTTTCTATTTGTTATGTAGTTTGCAATGTTTCATAAACTGAAATTGATATTTGAACAAAATAAGTTTGTTGGAACAGATTTTAAAGTTTGGTATAGAAATCTGAGAATTGTTCTCAGATATCAGCACTTGCTTGATGTTTTGAATCAACCGGTTATGCAAGTCCCGCTTGAGGAATGTAATGTCGAAATAATGAATGCATAGAATAAGTGGCTGGAGCAAGATAATGAGGTGCAATGTATTATTCTTGCATCAATGAAAGAGGAGCTCCCAAAGTACTATGATAAATTCCATGTTGTTGAGATTATCATTCCTAAAAGATAGACATATCTTGAAAAAAGGTGAAGTCAACCTATGAGCTGGAAATGAAGCAAAAGTTGCTACTTAGTTATAGTCACTTACCATTTGGTTTTGCCCTTGGGTTGAGTGTTAAATTTGAGACATTATTATTTTGCACCAACTCTTATCCAAAATGTCGTTTATGTTCCCAGACTTGCGAAAGAGGGCTTTGCCTTTTCCATCAAGGATAATATTTTGAGTTTCTATTTGGATGGATTATTTTATGCAAATGGTTTCTTAAATAATAGTGTATATGTCTTAAATTTAAAAAATGAAAATTTCCTTAATATTGAACATGTCAAGAAAAAAGAAGCATAAAAGTTAGAGGCGAGATCTGAAAAATATTATTTTGTGGGGTATCCAAAGGAGCTTTGGGATACTACTTTTATCATCCTACTGAGCATAAAGTGTTTTTTTCCAAATAGGCTACCTTCTTAGAGAAAGAATCCTTTCCTAAAGGGAAATAGTGGGAGAAGATTGAACTTGATGAAGTTTAGGATACACAAAATGATATTATGATCGATGATCTTGTTACCTCACAACTTTCGGGTGAGGTACCTCTAAAAGAGGATATTGCGATATCTTAGAGTACAGAAAAGGTTTGTAGATCTAGTAGAGTGTCAAGTGGGTTAGAGTGTGACAAATTTTAAGTAGAAAACCCAAGTAATGGGCCGATCATAGACGATGATCCTATAACTTATTACGAGACTATTAATAGCTCGAATTTCGAGAGAAGGCTAGAAGCCATGAAATCCAAGATGGATTTTATGTATGCCAACTAAGTATGAGACATAGTGGATGTACCCAAAGGAGCAGTTCCTATAAGATGCAAGTGGGTTTTCAAGAAGAAAACTAGGGTAGATGGAAAGGTTGAAAACTATAAAGCTAGACTAGTTACAAAGGGTTATAGACAAAGAGACGGAATTGATTATGAGGAAACCTTCTCGCCCATTGCAATGACTAAATCCATTATGATATTCCTTGCCATTACCGCATACCATGAGTATTATATTTAGCGAATGGATGTGAAAACAAACATCCTAAATGGGTACCTTGAGGAGGATGTATATATGATACAACCAGAGGGCTTCACGCACCAGAAAAACACAAAAAAGTTGTGTAAGCTACAAAGGACAATATACGACCTTAAACAAGCATTATAGAGTTAGAACATTTATTTTGATGAAACGATCAAATTGTTTGACTTCATTAAAAATGAAGATGATACATGTGTATACAAGAAAGTTAGTGGTAGCTCTGTTACTTTCAATATTCTATACATGGATGACATACTACTTATTGGAAATGGTGTAGGTATGTTACAGTCTATCAAGTTATGATTATCAAAGAATTTCTCTATGAAAGATTTGGGTGAAGCGGACTATATATAGGAAAAAAGATCTATAGAGATAAATCTAGAAGGCTGCTAAGCTTAACCCAGTTGACATACATAGACAAAGTGCTAAATGGTTTAGTATGGAAGATTCCAAGAGATGATTCCTGTCAATGGGTCATGAAATCTACCTCTTCAAGAATATATCTCCTAAGACACGGTCGGAGAGGGATGATATGAGTAGAATTCCTTATGTTTCGACAATGGGTGGTTTTGATGAAAAAGTTCATAACTGAACTTGGTATGGTTTCGAGCATCGTTGATCCTGCAGTAGTGTCCTATGATAACAACGGTGCAATAACGTAAGTAAAGGAACCTAGGTCTCGTCAGAAATCCAAATACATGATAATTTGAAGAGGAGACGTCAATAAAGAAAGGGTCGACAGAGATAACAACATAGCAGATCCATTCACTAAGGCACTTTTCCAATATAAGTTCGATCATCATCTTGAAAAGATGGGAAGTAGATTTAGAAATGATTGGCTTTAATGTAAGTGAGAGATTGAAAGTGTATACCAGTTAAGCCAAAATATCCGATGGGGAAATACTTTATGTGATACTATCTTTATGCGGATATTAGCAAGATAATATTAAATGTCATTTATAAAAGTTAATTATTATTTATTATGTTTATTAATTTTGTTATAATTAATATTATATGTTCTATAAATGAATATCATGATAAAGTCGAATGTCTTGAGTTATGCACTCTGGAGACCATGATAGAGATCATGCTAGTTGAGACTCAAGTCGCTAAAAGCTCTAAGACACAGGGTTCATTGTCATATGATCTCGAGAATTGATATCGATTGATCTGGATAAACTATCATGTAGTTCATCACCTAATTGTTAGGATGGTCGATCTCACAGCCAATGGCTTTAGTTGAACACCATGATGATTGCATGGGTGCTTAGTAGAGACTAAGGGTAGTAAACTTGTTACATAGATAATCCATGACAGTCCTATTCCTCATCTCATCCACTTGATTTTGCTAAGGAGTATAAGGCACTGTCAGCTAATGCATTACTCCCTGTCCTTCACAGAATTGATTAAAATCAACGGAGGTGAATTCCTCTTTATTGTCTGATCTCAAAATCTTGATCCTTTTTCCAAATTGAGCTTTAATCATAGTTTTGAATCTTCTGAAGTTGTGACTTGTTCTTCATGAAGTCTATCCATCCATATCTAGTCAAATCATCAATGAACATCAAGAAGTATTTGCTGTCATTTAAGGATGGAATCTTCAAGGGTTCACAGACATCTGTGTGAATGATTCCCAACTTGTCTGAGGCTCTATGAGCTTGATTTGAAGGAAATGGCAATCTACACATTTTCCCTAGTTGGCAGCTCTCACAAACACCTTTCTGAACTTCCAGTTGTGGAATATCCTCCACCGAATTCTTCTTTCTTAGAGAGCTGATCTTTATTTTTGCATGGCCAAAACTACTGTGACATAGCTAAGATTCATCCTCTCCTGTCATTAAAGCTATGTGCTTGTCTCTCTTCCAGTTTAAAGAGAAGCTATTATGCTATCTCTTCACATTTTCCACCACATTTCCTCTTAAATCTTTAATGGTGTAATGTTGTTCTTTGAAGGTCAGCCAATAGCCATTCTTCATTATTTGACCAACACTTAGTCAGTTTTGATCTAATTTTGGCACGAACAAAACATCTCTGATGATCTTCACTCCATTATCAGTTTTGATAGCAATTGTTCCTTTACCTACAACTTTCATCTCTTCTTCATTACCAATGGTAACTTTGGTCTTGATGGAGTCATTCAACATTTGAAATAGGCTTCTATTGAAGGTCATGTAACTAGTGCAACCACTATTAATGATCCATTCATCTTTGTCTAGCCTTTCTCCAAACAAGGAAGCCATGAAAATATGTTCTTCACTTACTCCTTCAGTTTAACTGATTTGAGGGGCTTGAGATTGATTTGAATCAAACTTCTTCTTTTTACATTCCTTCTTAATATGTCCAAACCTCTTGTAGTAGTGGCACTGAGATTTATTTTTGGACCAGCATTCCTGTTGTAAAAGTTGGAAGTCAAATTCTTCCTCTTGTTCTGATTAAAAGATCATCTTAAGGTACTAGGCTGATCTTCCTTCTTCCAGTGCCTTTTCTGCTTAGCTTGGTTAGCACCCTCAGTAAGAATTGAGTCCCTATTTGAGTATCTCCTCTAATTGGCTTGAAGAGATCTCAACAGTTCAGTTAGAGTCAGAGTAGACAAATCTTTGCTCTCTTCAATGGCATCGACCTTTGAATCAAACTTCCTTGGCAAACTCACCAACACCTTGTTGACTGTATCACTTTAAGATCTGTCATCAGCATGGATTTTTAATTGACTCATAGCTGCACTCAATGTAAGCTTGAAGATGTTCATCCTCCTTCATTCTTAAGGCTTTAAAGTCTCTCTTTGCAACTAGCAAGAAATTCCTCTTTTAGAGTGTTCCAAGCAGTTTTGGCATTTTTATCTCATTGGAGATGGCTGATTGAAGCACTATGATGGCTCTAAAGTTCTTCTGCTTCTTCTCCTTCTCATGCTTGAGCCGAGTGACCGTGAGGTTTACTTCCTCATTTGGTGCTTCATACCCTTCCTCTATTACATCCCATAGATCAAATGTAATCCGATAATTTTGTATTTTGTCACTCCATATGTGGTAGTCTTTTCCAGTAAATGTTGGTGGAGGAGGCAAGCTCATTTGATTGGGGTTAGACATTTCAGATTTGTGGTTGAGTAGTTGGGAATTTTGGTTGTTTTTGCTTCAAGAGATTTGAGAATAGAAAAAAACATATTTGATTTCAGACCTTTAAGATTTTATGAGCTTTGATACCATGTTGGAAATCAAACTCAAACACTCGAATGAGAATCAATGAATTAAAAAAACAGATTCAACACAAGAACAAACAAAACAGCTCTATTTTTTAGATTGTTGTAAAAATGCATATTTTCTCATTAATTTTTCAATGAAAATTACAAGACTTTTATAAAGAATAATTTATATGATCTTAGACATCTATCACCATACCTGAAAGTATGATTACAATCTCGTCCATACTACTAATAAATACAAACCAAATCAGAGAAGAAAACAGACATAAATAGTGAACAAAAGTCTGGAAAACAGGCTACAAAAATCTACCAACTATAGTCAATAACCACCGATTAATTGGAAATCCAAATGACTTCAATTTCTTTACAAAACATGTTGCAATTGATCATTCCAACTTCATTCAATCGCTGGATCTTCAATCAATAGAATTTCAATTTCATCAATATCTTGCATCGAAGTAACTGAACCTGATCGAGAACACATTATGCACTTTTCACAATAACTTAAGCTACACAAATCCAGTTTGAGTGATTCCAATTCTCAAAAGTTAGAATTCATCCCCTTCGGCTGATGGTAATTTCAATTTAATGCATTTACAATAGCGGCACAAGAAGCAAATTTCGGTTGAGATGGTGTCTGAAATATTCTAGATCCAGTAATGGTTTATTGCGACAGCCAAACTATCGATTATATGTTTACATGAATGATCCTTAGTAATTAGTATAGTGGTGGAACTAAATATATACATACTAATGGCATTCATATTCTTATCCGATTCTTCCAAAAAAAAAAAATTCAAATTTAGATTAATTTTAATTATTATACTACACTTTTAAATTTTAACTAATAAATTTTTAAATAACTATATATCTATTTCTTTATTCTATTCTAATAAATTTTATTTAAATATTTTTTAAACTATAACTAATATATAATTTCGATACCAATGCTTAAACAATTAATAGGTAACTTTACTTTTCTTGTTTATTTCCTTTTTTTTTATTTATACTCCCAAGAGTATTTAATACCGAGCCAACATTTCTGCTGATATGACACCCTCACATCCTTGAGAGTATTTTAAATGACACTAAGTTTTCCTAATGACTTCAGAATGAAGGGCAAGATTGGTCAGTCTTTAATTAACATGACACAAGCAATTTTTTTAGACTTCATGAGGCACAACTTTCAGCGTATCTCCTTCACATGAAGAATAATAATAGAGGAATTTTAAAATTCCCCTTTTATGTTATGAGGTCAAAGCTTATGTTATGACCTTCTATGATACGAGTACAGTTTGAAGGGGGCTAATGCAATTAAAAGTTTGCACTTTTTTGGATTTTGTGAGAAATTAAAGTGAATATACAATGAGAATGTCATAGAAACAAACGATTAGCTTAGGCAATAAGCTGGGTTGTTTTACTGGCAAGAGCCGTTTCTGAGCACAGATCTCCTTCAGCCTACATCGACACAATTTATGAGTTACAATTCCGTAGTAGCAACAACGGACTCCTCCTTGGCTGCACACAGTGCATGGGACCTACCTTGCCCCCAGCCACAAAAGGCCATTCGGCTTTTGACTTTTGCAGCCAAGGGCCTATGTGGCGGGACAGAGAGTAGTCCCTTGCACTTAGTGCAGCCAAGAACACTCAAACCAAAAGGTATGCAATATATATATATATATAACAGATTTATTTGGGTCACCTCAGAGTATAATCTATCTGTGTAGAGGATAAGTGCGTTATACCCTCTAGTAGGCATCAGATTTTATGTGAGGAAATGATCGATTATGTGATGTATAACATCCGCACCTTCGATATGAATACTTTGATCTTTAACCTGCAGTATTTATGTCCGTCACAAGAGTATATTCATTAGAACAAAGAAATGCGTGAACAAATATTATTGTACCAACAAAGATGTTTATTTTATTTTTTTTTTCATTTATTTATTTATTTATTTTTTTACTTTTTTTTTTTGTGGGAGGGGAGTGGTTTATAAGAGATGCTATTATCTTGCCCTAATAATAATAATATAATCATTATAATAATAAAATAAAAGTTTTTGAGTCAGTGAGACCAGCTCTTGCATGGTAGTGAAGAGTCAATAGGATAAACCCTTCCAGATTAAGGAGCGCCAACAGAAAATGGAGCAAAGCGAAAATGGAGCAAAGCCAGTAAAAAGGCCGAAGAGAACTTTTCATGGCAGGACAGTGAGTCAGCTCTCCTCCCAAGACGAGCAAAGGCATTACATTTTTAAGATCCATCTTTTCAGAAATACCAATAAAAAGCATCGTCACTGAAAACACCTTATGATCACAACACGCTTTAGCAGCGACATAGGTGTACCGTTCATGAAACCCAAATAATGTGCACCGCTAATAAGTGCCATATCAAAATAATAAGTTAATGGGATAAATTATGATTGGCCAAAAAGAAAAGGCATATATTATGGTTTGGGTTAGGTTTTCCCCTACACATTCCAGAGAGAGAGAGGAGACCTGAATTACACTGTGAGCAGCAAACTTTTGTTTGATGCTGTGGAAGCTAACATCTACTTTTTCCCACGAGAGACGAGACAGGCCAATCAGCAGTTCCTCTGCACAGAGAAGTCCAAGCCAACAACCACAGAAAATTTGTAAAACCCAACACAAACTCCTTAAAAGTTGAAAGACGAGTGAGAGACTATAATCATAAATGATAAACCATACCTTCCAGCTTCTCAGAGGCACTAACATTAATTGAAGTAGGCTCACAATTATCATAGTCACAAGCCTTACATTGCTCTTCATATACAACATGTGGATATTTATTGTTGACACTGTCTTCCCACTGATTATGCAATTAACATTATTAAATAAAATAGAGCAAATAAGAAACATTCACTAGTTAATAGTACTGAAACTACTCTTGCAAAATGTACTGTGAAATACCCTTGGAAGCTCACTGTTACGTCTAATTGATGATGTTCTCCAGCCAACAATATCTTTAGTGGTTAGTAAAGAAGAACAAATATTGAGTGAAAATGAATCAATACAACAATGTGAAAATAATATAATGCGATATAACAATCAAATAACAAAGATCTAGGAAAAGCAAACAGCTATTTAATCAGTAAAGGATACGGTCATAACCTACATTTGAATACACAACCCGGCGTTTGAATGCATGCAGTGCAGACCTGTGAAAATGAGATGGCGATCATGAAAAGAAAAAAGCCAATTATTTCTGATAAAATTCACATTAAGGAAAAACCCGTGCAAGCAACATACATGAAATAACATCCATCACAGTCTTCTAACATGCGTTTGAGTAATGGAGGCTTTCCTTCATCATTATCATTTATAAAGAGGTGTTGACCTGTTCTCCTAAATATTAAGTGAATAACACAATTTGCAAGTTTCTCGATAGCTGGTACACCGAATAGAAATGGTACCTGCATAGAAAGACTGGATTTTAAAGGACAGATTTAAAGAAAATTATGAAAGCAATAAGTGCTTCTAACATAGTACAGGTGGATACTGGTTGGTGATAAGTACTACAATACAAACAGACACCTCTAATTATGGCAAATGGTGTACACACCTCTATTTCTAGACAGCATTTATTGAACGTTCCATTATGACCTGATCAATGTCTTTTCCTCCGTCTCCCCATTTTAACAGCAAAAATCTAATAATAATTTTTTCATAATTTCCTTAAAGACTTAGATTACCTGTTCCTCAGAGCAGTCACTTTTGAATGTTTACTCATACCACAACAAGTTGTCTAACCTCTCATAGAAAGTCATGCATCCTAACAAAGTGATATGATAAATGTCATTTATTAGAGGTGGAATCACCTGACATTTCAGTATCTTTTTGTTGATAGCTGTAAAACAAAAACGCCACTACTAAAGAAGTCTGTGATATGTCCAACTTAAACTAACTTTAACATAGTTACACTGACTCCAAAGCAATACTACGTAAATATTCTTACATCCTCCAGGTTGACCTTTGAGGGAAAATGTGTCGATGATGCCCGACTAATCAAAAGCATGGCTGTAGTTTCCTCAAACTTATCCTCAAGATTTGAGAATGCATCACCTTTTAACAGAAACTAGAACTGTAACTAATTATATCACGTGTAGCTAATGGAGCATCTTTTGCATATATTAGATAACCTAATGAAATGCATAAGAACCTGAATTTTAAATTGGCTATACCATGTTGATATTTATCAAACCGAATATATAATCTGGGACTATCACTTACAAGGGGAAATACACTTCCAACTAAAAACCTAAAATTACAAGTAACAAAAAGGAGCCTTTGGCTCTATCTTACTTGAACTTATATACACTTCCCACTTCCAAGAATATAAGACATCATTTTGTTCAACGAGTAAAATACAATAACTTATGAGAACAACATAAATTAGCCACAAATTTGGCAGAGGTTTCTGTTTGAGTATAAGATGATCCTGCTCTCAAATTCCCTTTGGCCACTTCAGTAGCAAAATCTTTAAAGAAAATGGAAAACATGGAAATACAGAGAAGGAACCTAATAAACGGATCTTTACCCTATTTTTGAAAATAAACTTAGGTAAAAAGACAAACAAAACAAACTACTGAAAACTTAAACAGAAAAAACAACCACACACAAACAAACACAGATAGGAGGCCTAGTTCAGATCAAGAGTTAAAGTGCTTGCTTCTGCACTGATTCCACAAGGATAATGGTACCACTACATAAATTGATGTATATAGAGCATTTCTCGAAGAGGTTATAGAGAATATAATTCACATACTACACAAAACGAGAGTTCTTGAACATTATCAATAAGTAGTGATAGGCTGGCTACACAAGATCAATCCTTACAACATCTTCACAGAATCCAATCTCCTTAGACTACCTAAAAGCTATCCGTACAAATAATGAAACTTGCACACCGAGTTTAACAGATGGGAAAAGCATAATTAGATACCTGCTTATTACCCCTTGAACCCAGATGTGGTGTAGCGACAGTGATGAAGTTCATAGCTTGTAACCCACATATTGTACCGCTTGAGTCCTCTTCACCTCTAGTAGATAAAACCTCTCTTTCCTTTTTCAATGGTCTGTAAAGTCTGCCTATTGCATATCTTGCCACCAGTCCTCCCACAGAGTGTGAAACAAAAGAAATCTTACGTAGACTTGGCTTTTTCTGAATCAATTCAATTACCTGGGATCGAAATATTTTGGTATACAAAATAATATGATGGTCAATATCAATTGTCAATAAAGTAGTAGAAAGAGTTCCTTTAACATCTCTAGCATAAATGTTAATCTAATGCAAGTCCCTATAATAGAATCACACCAACCTCCTGTGACAACCGCTCACCCATCACATCGACGCCATCAAGAGTCAGTTTAGATGCATTCCTTTCACTGCCTGCATAAATATGAAATAATACCAAACAGAGATAAATTTTCTACACTGCAGCAAATAATATATTTATTGATATATAATATATACTTGTTGCAAAAGAATCCATTTTACTGAACTTTTCAAAGAGTTAAGAATATCAGTCAAGTTAAGATAAGATAGGTCTTTAGATTTCAACTATATACTAGTAAGAAAATGCAATAAGTTTCTTCTAGTCGAATGAAGTGATTAGAAGGCATGAGCAAATATTCTCCAACCATTATCACACAACTTTTTATAATTCCTCAATTGAGCGGGAGGTATAGTTTTACTATTCCAGTACTAATGTCATCTACAAAAATGTCTTCTTACTAGGTATAAGATCAACTAAACATTAGGATATATTTGATAAAAAACAAGTCTAATCAAGGAGAATGCATACTTATAAACAAAGCAGCAAGACAGTGAGAGAGAGAGAGAGAGAAATTATCATATGCCAGGGGGATTATATGATGAAGATCAGATATTTTACATTTCCTAAAATACAATGACCTGGTGTTTTTCGATAATGAAATTCTATGCGAAAAAGTATACTCCACACTCATCAACATCATGTTAGAATTTTGAGAAATTTAATGACTTAACAAAGAAGGAAACACGCTACGAAACCAGAACGAAACTTTTGTCCTAAAGTACCAGCTTACCCAAGCACCTACCGGTGTTTTTGTATGGTAGCATGATCTCAACATAATTATCTTTTCTTGAAATATTGTAGCTCTAGAGGTTCATATAATCACATGGTGTAAGTATTCTTCTATTGCAACAAGATCAACTAATTTGCTAGAATATATCATATGGCGTCTATGTCGATTATTTCCAGAAAAAGAGAGGGGGGAATGCCCGACTACTGCCCATCGGTAGTATTATTTTGCTTCGTTCAGTTATAAAGCAATTTGAAACAGGTATTCCTGTTTTCTCAAATGTATGTTCACTATCATAATATATTTACATTCACACTGAGAAAATTCATGCAATTGTCATTCCACATCATCTGCACTTTAGGATAACACTTCATCTCCTGCAGTGGGAAGACCAGGAGGTGAGCTGAGTCCACACTGGCAGTGTCTATTAATGGTTTAGGATATGTTAAAATCTACAGCATCCATATGAAACCTTGCAGACTCTAATCTCAAAACAAATGAAGGTAACGTAGACACCCACTCATGAACTAGTTAGGAATAAGAAAATATACAGTAACCGGTACACTTGTTTTAACTCTAGACCATAAGGGTAGTTATGATGTACCTAAATTCCATCAATCGCTTCCCTGGCCTCAATCTTCCACTAAATGACAATAATAATTAATGAAGTTAAGCAATTCTTCGCAACAAAAAGAATCTAAAGAAAAATCATTAGAACTCAACTTAACAAAGCCCAATCCTAATTCCTAACGAAGTATGTGATACTAATATTATCTTCTACAGATATAAAATACAATTATTAGCAAGTAGAAACGAAAGCTCCTTACAATGAACAAAAACTTTCTCAGGAAGCATGCTCACAAACTTCTCCGCTGCAAACTTCCAATCTTTGGCACTGCACAGAAAACAAGCAAACTAAGATAAAATTCATCAAGTATGTTAACCAAAAGCTCGATTTTAAATTGAGAATGATTGAGAACTAATATCTACGACTTTAGGATAACGATTAAAACTTATTTTTCACAAAAGAAAGCAGGAAATATAAATTTTACCTAAATAAGGGTTCATAATCTAAATAGAGAATCCGAAAGGGGAGAGGGAGGGGAGGAAAAGTAAAACAACGGTCAAAATCAAACAGAAATGCAGACCTTCCAAGGATGCCATTGACCATGATAACTAGATGATCAGCGGAAGAAGAATCATCACGGCTCCAAACATCGCAAACTCCATTCACCGACTCGGAGGAGCACAACCCGTTTCCAAGGACGCCGTTTTCCCTCGCCGCCATTCACACCTCAGTTAATACAGCCACAGGAATGCATTCAGTACAGAAACGGCAAAAAATCTAACGTGCAAGCACAAATTGCGGCGAAGCAGCATAAAGATTGAGAGAGAGAGCGCGAGAAAATGAGGGAAAGGAAAACAATGAGATACGCGTGAACTGTTAGTTGAGAACCCCAAAAATGAAAAAAAAAAAAAAAAACAGAGAGAGAAAGCGAGAAGGAGGAGGATGCTAGTCGGTAAGAGGAAGGAAGAGTAGCTGATGGGTTTTGGAAAATCAATGTTACGGGTTTTTTTTTGTAAAGCTCCTCCCAACTGGGGTTAAATATATAATTATTTAAAAAGATTATTAATTTTTTTTTGGCCAAAAAGCCCTCTTCTTATCTAATTAGCTTGATATTATAAACCCTTGAAAGCACAAATTAAATTGATTTTCTTATTACTTTTTTTATGACACGACATGCTTATGTCATGATATTTGAGTCGACATAATTTTTCTTTTCGTTTTTCATTTCGCCTAGTAAGTCAACGCATTGACTAATTAAGAGATTATGTGAACAAATAAATCTAGTTACAAATTTGGCAAAAAAATATATATGTTAAAAGTTTTTCTTATACCAGTCTAATTAAAAAACCCTTTTGAATGCATAAGGGTATTTTGGCTATTTTTTTGTCTATTTCTACATGTACTTGCACCATTTGTCTCTGTTTTATTGGATTGTTCAATGAATTTTTCTTAGATCAGATTTCAAATTATATTTATGTTTTTTTTAATAAAAAATTTTAAAGAGGAAAATCATTAACTCTCTAACTATTACTCAATTTGAAATATGATCCTTAAACTATCGTGTTTATGTTGATGAATAAATTTTGTGAATGCATAATGTATGGAGAATTATTGTTGTAAAATGTAATTGTTTCATCCAAAAAATAGTGTAGAGTGTCGGCGTGATAGAAAAATAGTATTTTAACTTACGATAATTTAAAGTGCATAAGTTCTAGGAATAATAAGCAAGGGTTATGATTATGTTATTTATCATGAACTATAGTATTTATAAGTGATAGTATTGAGTCATATGATGATTATATGTGATCCGAAAAAGTTTCATTCCATTCGAGGCCTTGAAAAGTGGAGGGGTAGAGATATTGACGAACAAGCTGAATGTTAGAGTTATTGAATAGTTGAATTGTTGGATGAGTATTGAGTTATGATCTTAAGAATTACTATTAAGAGGCGTTAGTGTGTAGTTGAATGGTATTAATTAGTAAATTGTAAGAATAAAGTAATATGAGATGAGCAACTTAAGTTGAACAGAGAATGTCGACATTTTTTTTACAAGATTAGTTAGTGTTAGGCACACCTTTTAGTGATCCTTAATGTTTGGACAATGTTGGATCACAAGCATGAGATAGGAAATATGGATCATTATTATGTAATCCTTGACGGAAAATGATAAAGTAGGGCGGCCTTCTTAATGTAAGAACCTTATGTCTATTTCCAGTTAACTAGTTAAGATCATTGATCGCCAAGTAAAGTGCCTTCGAATTAAGGGTGTAAGTTCAATGAAGGTATTATGGTGGAATCATGATTATGAGGAAGCAACATGGGAAGCAGAACATGAGATGCGAGGGAAGTACCCTCATTTGTTCAGTCGAAATGGTTAGAGCCTAGTTCATAGCATGCATATCATTTGTTGTTGCATATACTTTCATGATATGGATAAGTTAGTATTTGAAATTCGGGGACCGATTTTTTTTAAGGGGGGTAGAATGTAATACCCGGTCAGTGTTGGTATAAGAAATGAATTCCTACGTACAATGACTATATAAATGTCGGTACAGCTTGAGCATAATACCTGGAAAATGTTGGTCAGTTTGCATAAGGAATTAATTATTAAGTTAGCAATATAAGTATTTGTACAGTTTTAATGTTATCAATACTTAAGCTAATTGACTATGTAGGATTAAGTCAGTTGGCATATGTTGGTTTTCATGAATCCTTAAGTGTAGGATATTATGATGGTATAATATCATGATATAAAATAATAGTATATTAAATGTGTATAGTTATCAATATAATAAGGATTATATTATAATTGTACAGTGTAAATGAAAGCAAATGGGGGGGGGGGGGGGCGGGTGGGCTTTCCCAGCTCACCCTCTTTCGGTCCAATCGATGAAGATAAGCTTGGATAAATAAATATTTGATATACATAAGTCAATCACCGCCCACAAAAAGTTGAGAAGTGATCACTAGTAGCTACTAAAGTAGGAAATATTGTTCCCTCTTAGTTCCAGTATCGTGCTGGTTAGCAAATTCCTGAACATTTTTTAGTTCTTACGAAAAATTGAGTGAAGCTCAGAATCCCTTTCTTCTTCCATAATATGGAATCCTAGAAAGTGAAGGTGAAGATTCTAACACAAGGGGCAACGCCAGTTGAAGGTTGTTGCTGGTAAGAACTTTCTATTTAAAAAGCTTGAAATTTGTTAGTTCTCGGATGATAGGTCGAAAATAAGAGGGGAATCTGTAAAGTATAAGAAATCAACCTGAGATCGAAAACTCAGTTATCTTTATGTCCTTCTAGACCGAGAACTTAGTATAGACCAGGAACTCAGACCGAGACACATTATATGAGGTCTCGAACTAGGAAAGAAAAAAGTCATCAGTTTGGATCGGGAGCCCAGACCGAGAGACATTATATTAAACCTCGGTCTGAGAAAGAAGAAAAGTCTTCGGTCTGGATCGGGAACTCAGACCAAGAGACAATATATTAGACCTCGATCTGCGGAAAAAGAGAAGTTCTCAATCTGGATCTAGAACCTAGACCGAGGGATATTATATTAGACATCGATTTAGGAAGGAAGAAATGTCCTCAGTCTAGATTAGGAACTCAGATTAAGAGACATTATATTAGGTCTCGGTTTAGGAAGGAAAATGGAAAACCTCAGTCTAGGAAGAATACTCGATCCAAAAGTGCATTTGACATATTGTGTATGGGTAGATGCCTCGACATCTCAAAGGATCGAAGGGTCGACGGTCGATGCCTCGATTACACTCGATGCCTTAAATATACAAAATACTACCTAGGGTCGACAAGGTCTATGAGGTCGATGGGGTCGACATGTTAACGGATTTATGGGGTAAAGTCTACTATTACAGTAATAGAAAGAGATATGAGTGCAGTTTAGCAATTTTAGTTAATTGAATTCCCTTGGAAATCCTTATTGATTGTGTTATCCTCTTTTCATGTTTTGATGTCTAGAACCATTAGAGGAGCACCATTCCACTTCATCTAGAGTTTGAATAGTGTAGAGCTACCAAAGGCTTAAAGGTGAGTGGTAATTATAGTTTCTTGGTTTTCAATAGTCTTGAGCATGTTAAAAGTTGCCTATGTGATTTGATGACTTTTTATGGCCTTTGTCATATATATTGATTTTTGAAATGCCTTTGAATTGAAAAGATGTTTTCAATGGATATATGTTCTATTTACTGCATTATGAAAATGCTTGGATTTAAAGTAAGAATCACATGAGTATATGCCTTATGTATGGCATGTGATGTTTTATTTGGATTGAAGTGCATGAAGTTTGCATTTAAGAATTCTTAGCGGGAGCAAAGTGCCACGAGAGCCACCTCTTAAATCCCTAACGCGAGCAAAGTACCACAGTGGTCACCTCTTGAATCCTTAGCGGGAGCAAGGTGTCATGGGGGCTACCTCTTGAATCCTTAGCGGGAGCAAAGTGTCATGATGGTCACCTCTTGAATCATACGCTCGTGTTGATTTCATGAATTGATAATGAGCTATTGAATCTTGGTTTTAATTATGTTTCTGTTTGGGAAACAAATATATGTTTAAGAATTGAATAGCAAATGATATGTTTACTGTTTTTAGTGAAAGTGTGCGAAGCTACCCTATTTTATGTAAAAATAGGTTTTTGAGATAATGTTAATAAATCTATCCTTACCAGTTTTAAACTCAAAACAAGTTGTGATTATTGCTCATTGAGTATTGTACTCACTCCTCATTTTTATTGTAAGCATTTTCAAATTTGAGAAGGTAAAGCCTTTCAGAATTTTGCTTGCCAATTGCCTAGCTACTTATGGGTAAATTTTTCTTCTAGTGGACTACTTTAGGACTATATTTTGATGTACATTTAGGTGTTCCATTGTGTGTTTGAATAGACAATGTAAGATAAACTAAATGTAAACCATTATATATATATAAGCTTTTTTATTCCATTGCTATGTTTAGCACAGTTTTTATGTAATAGGGGTTGTTCGGACTGTAAGTAACAATTATGATGAATGGAAGGGAAATTTGAGTTTACACATATTCTAATGTATGAAAGTAAGTATGAAGTTAGTGAGTATCACGTGATTGAAGATTCCTCGTATACGGATCCTAGATGTCTTCGGTCACGTAGTTCTCACGTCAATCACAGATCCAGTAAATTGGGTCATGACATGATCAAATAAGGGTTAGACTCAAGAGGGTATTTGTTGATTCCAACATTCGTATTTTGACATTTGAAATACATTTGGGGGGGGGGGGGGGGCTCTTAACAAGAATACAATGAAATCATCCAAAAAAGAGAAGGAATATGCTAAGTTTTAGCTAAGTCAGCAAACCGGCTGACTTGGTCTGCCAGTCAATAGGCCGACTGAAAGTTTATACTCGTCAAGTCAATCAAAGTTTGAACAAATAGTGCAAATAATTTATGTGATACTATCTTTATAGGTATATTAGGAAGACATTATTTATTGTCATTAAAAAAAGTTAGTTATTATTTATCATGTTTATTAATTTTATTGGAATTGATATTATATGTTATATAAATACATGTCATGATAAAATCTAATATCTTAAGTTATGCACTTTGAATATCATGATAGACATTATGTTAGGAGAGACTCGAGTCGCTAAAAACTCTAAAGATACAAACAGTTTGCTGTCATAGGATCTGGAGAATGGATATCGTTTGGTACGGATAGACAATCGTGTAGTTCATCACCTAATTTTTAGGGTGGCCGATCTCACAGCTAGTGATGTTAGTGGAACACCATGATGATTACATAGGTGCTTAGTAGAGATTAAAAGTACTGAACATGACACTTCAATAATTCTCAATGGTAATTAATACAAATTATTAATGAGAATTATTTAGTGACTATATTACATGTAATCCTCAAACATGAGACACCATGGTTCCTAAAGTAAAAGGTTTCATGCTTTGACATCATTCGAATTAGCCTTAGCCATAGGTGAACACAGGGTGAACCGTTGGATATGAAATGTTATGCGAGAAGGTTGTGAGTGATCAAGAGGGAATTTATCGCTTCCGTATCTGAAAAAATGTCCTATGGATTATATATTTTATTGAACAAGGAAACTTTGCAGAGTAGTGTGGTATGAAAATAATTTCTATAAATCCATTGTCAATGTTTAATAAAGATATAATGGTTCATATGTTTTGTCTATTAGGATTTAACAGTTAAACTATGCCCTAAGACGAATCGGGATATTGGCAAGATAGAAGGATTGTTATTGTAAGCTTACTATAGTCCCAATAGGTTCTTTCAGAAGATGATACTTCTCATCTCCTGAGTGGTCTTGACACTTTACTAGAAGTCAATTTTGACTTGGAGGTTTAAAGTTAATTATTAATCATGATATGATTAAGTTAACTATTTAATTTAAAAAACTATTTTAAATTAAACAAATATAATTTTGAATCAAATAAAATCATAAACTGTTTATGAATCATACCAGCATGATATAGAATCTAATCGGTCACACACATAGGGTTCATAGTAACTCAGTTAAGGTTTCATCGAAGAAAAGGGAAAAAATGAACCAAAACAATTTTGGAGGTAAAATGGTAATTTAACTTATTATTTAACTATAAGGGCCAATTGATAATTAGTAACTTGTTAAATTTAATATTATGCAGCTCTTATAGCACAACTAAGTGTGACATTAATTGAATTAGAAATTAATGTTACATAGGAACTTTTATTTAATTATAAAAGTGTCCTAAATGTTCATATTAATAATTAGGTATTAAAGGGTTAATGGACCGGATTATTAATTTAATTTTTATGAGCCAAATTAATTAAATGGTTGATTAACTATCCATGGGTATATAACCCATATAGGTTGCCGGTCATGTAGTTGGTTTGACCCATTTTATCTCTTAATAATTTTAAGAGAAAAGACAACTTAAGGTGATAAGAGTTTTTAAGCAAGTAGGAAACCTAATGTGATTAGAAAACTATTACCTAATTGTACCTATAAATAGGACATAAGGGCATGGCCAAAATAATCAATTCATAGAAAGCCTCCTTAGCCAAAATACTAAGAGAGAAAAAATAGCCTTTCTCCTTTCCGTTTCCCAGAACTTATCATCTCATGTGTTGAGATCATAAGTAGAGACTTAACCGTGTGAAACGAGTCATGTGGACTAAGGTTGGAGGGCGAACACGTGGGCACATCCCATCTCCATTAAAGAAGAGTTATGTATTAAGAAGAAATGTATTCCTAATACTTGTCTTAATTTATTTATGATAGGATTTACTACACTTTCTATAAAAAAATATTATATGTGATATAATTATTATATGATCAATCTTGCTAGAATTATGCATGCTAGGATATAATCTGAATAAAATTTTAAATATTACTTCCCCTGCATTTACTCTATATATATGCACGTATACCTAAGGGTCATACCGGAAACCATGATTTTGTTTTATGATTTTGATGCATTGCCGTTTGTTATTGGATGTTTATAGTTGAATAAAATGAATCAGGATGGATTTTGGAGGTATCCAAATGAATCGGGATGGATTTTAGATTTTAGAGTTAAGGATAGAAATTTTGATTGTTTGCTTGTGCTATTGAATGATTAAAATGAACTAAACAAGATTGACTTGTTTGAATTCCATGAACATGCATCAATAGATAAAACAATAATAATGTGTGAATAATTAAAATTGTATTAATATGTTCATGCATTAGATGTATGTAATTTAAGGTGTTAAATGTACATGCATCATGATGTATATATATATGTGTGTGTGTGTGTGTGTGTGTGTGTGCGCGTGCGCGCTTAGTTAAATATGATATCACATCATATTTAAAGACTATGAGATAGAGCATGATATATATATGTTTGTTGTGATGAGACTGTTTGAAATCCTTCCTTTTCTTATATTGAGCTGATATTAGTTGTGAAATCATTTCATGACTTACCTTCCAAATATTATAATATATGTGATATTTACATAAATATAGGAAGGCCACGGACACGTGAGGACTTATATTTGTATAAGTATACATATATATTATTATAGCATAAGATGCATGACTGAGTAATATTGTCATCTAGGCGTGGACATAGACACATGTATGTACTAGTTTAATATTTTATGTTTCACAAGAATGTTTGGTTTATGCTCAAGTAAGAAAATATAATTGGATGAAGACAAGTGAGATTGTAGTTTCTTAGAGGTAAGATAAAAGAATTTCATAAGATATAATTGCAAAGTTGTTTGGTACCTTTTATTTTATTATAATTGGCTACATACATGTAGGAGTTATAATAAGATAATTGGATCTTTTTCCCGCTAAGAAAAATTGTTTTTCTAATTTTTTTTATTAAGGAGGTAATATGTTTTTCTCATTTTGAAATTTTTGGTAGTTGGTATTTTATGCATATTTGCTTATGTTGTTGTGTTTTAGTTTTTTATGTGTTATGTAGTTTGCAATGTATGAAAAACTAAAATTGATTCTTTAGAAAAATAATTTTGTTAGGACTAACTTTAGAGACTGGTATAGAAACCTAAAAATAAGTCTCAGGTATGAGCATTTATTTGTATGATGTCTTGAATCAACAAGTCATGGCAGACCTGCTTGAGGGAATAGATCCTGAAACAATGGCTACATGGAATAAGTGATTGGAGTAGGATAACGAGGTGCAATGCACTATGCATTATGCTTGCATCAATGAATAATGAGCTCCAAAAGCACTATGAAATTTTCCATGCTCATGAGATTATTGATAACCTTAGAGGTGTTTATGCGAAGATACTCGAAACGAAAGTTATGAGATATTTAAAGTCTTGTTTCAGATCATGATGGCTGAGGGCATCTCTATTAGTGAACATATGCTAAAGATGATCACCTATATTGAGCAACTTAAGAATCTCGGACTTGTTGTGGATTCTAAGTTGATCTATAACTTGATATTGTAATCTCTTCATGATTCATTTGTTCTGTTTATGCTCAACTTCCATATGAATAAGATGGAACCCAAGTTACATGATTTGCATAAGATGTTGCAACGACTGAGAAATCCATTAAGAAAAACAAACATGTGTTACTTATGGGAGGTTCTTTCGAAAAGGAGGATAGTGATATGCATAAGAAACGAGACATGAAAAGGAATCTCAAGGTAAAGAAGGATGATAGAAAGATAAAGAAAAGCAAGGATGGAAAGTGTTTCCACTGTGGAGAAACTAGACATAGAAGCAGAATTGTAGGGTATATCTTGAATCTTTGAAAAAGAATGGTGATTTAACTTCAGGAATTATTGAGATTGACCTTTATTGCTCATTACCACTAGGCCTAGGTACATAACAAGGCACATGCATAAAGTACTTAAGGCATGCATGGCACACATGAAAACAATTACTTTTAGGAAACGTTTGATATGCGTATAATGATAATGTTTATGTTAAGTCTATAATGACATAGGTGTTGCTTATTATGACTAACTGTACGAGTTCATGATATATGTGCCTATGGTATTTATACATTGTTTGTACTACAATGTAGTAGTTTAGGTGTGTTTATCACTTACTGAGCTTTCTAGCTCGTTTTAAGTTTTCCATATTATAGAGAAATAAAAGGTAAAGCAGTCGGTTTCGAACAGTGATGTGAAGTTTGAGCCAGTGTGTGCTGTATATATGAGGCCGACCTGTGAATATGCTAATAAGTTTATACATATGTTTTGAGGGTACTTAGTTAGTTGTAAAATGAATAAAAATAAAAGTTTAAAGTCCACTGAATTTCTGCTAAAGTTATAGTGATGTATGATGTTAACCCCTGAACTAACGATAATATTTAGTATATTTTTGCTTAAGTAAATAATATGAAATCGAGGCGTTACATATCTTATATTCTATAACTGCATATCATGATAAAGTCCAGTGTCTTAAGTTATACACTTGAAAACTATGATGGAGATCATGCTTATTGAGACTCAAATTGCTTAAAGCTTAAAGACATGAATTATTCGTTATAATAGGATCATTAAGAATGGACATTGATGATCGAGATAGAATAACCTCATAGTTCATTAACTAAAGTGTTTAGGGTGACCGTTCTCATAACCATTAATATTAGTGGAACATCATGATGATGATTATGTTGTATGATCGATCTTGATCTATGGAATTATGCGATGATTGGAATACAATCCAAAAATTTTAATTACTACTTTCGTTGCTTTATATGCACGAATTCCTAACAAAGCCTTGTTGTGTTCCAGATTGTTTGGGATTGTTTGATTGATTTTCCCATGGTTGGATTATGCTCAAATTGTAATTTTTTTATGAAACAAATGCTTGCTGGAATTTTCCAAAAAGAGTGTCGGAGAAGATCCCAAAGATGAGATTCTCAGAACACATGACCTAGAAAAGGATTTCCCGCTCCATTAAACAATCAAAGGCCGAAACACAATTGTCGCCACCGCTGGGCAGAATGGCCAGCCACTGCATGTACCGAAACTTATTGCAGCCGCTGCTCCATGCCGGTTGGAGCATTAAGGTTGCTACCACAGAACCGTTTGGGTAGGTGTGGGTCCTCTTATACCCGGTATTGATGTTGGGTAGGCCTCACTTGATTCGGTTAAGTATAGAAATTGGGCCCCATTTGTTGGACACATGGTTTTAGGCTTGATTTGGGCCATACGAATCAAGGGATGATTAAATTCTGGAAAACCTATCCGGATTATTAAAGTTAACAAAATTTAATCTTTCCGGTATTTTTGAAGGAAACGAAATAATAATTGGTTTTATAGTCCATGAAATAGAATATGAATCTTTATAATTTTGAATGTTGATTTACACTTTTTTATTTCAATTTAAATATGCTTAATAAGTCTCTTAATTTAGAAGGAGTTCTAAATTAAGCGAAGATTTTTCCAACAATAAAAGTTTTCAATTCTTGAAAGAGTTCAAGATTGAAAATAATCAATAACACATGAACACATAAGAAGCATAATTCAAAGTTGGATAAATTGATTGACAATAAATATGTATATATGTGAAATTGTTTGTATGATTGAACATATACATATGGTAGACGTGATGCATGCTAGGAAATGCATTATTGAATCTCATGATATTGATTAATCATGTATGAAGTATTGATGAGTTCAAATAAATTAAAATTCATTTCTTGATAATATTAAGCTTGTAAGCCATGTAAGAAAGTCTTATATGGTGCTTTCCAAAGCGTTACAATTAATCCAATATTAATCGGCTATGGACACACATGGATTAATGGTTAATTAATTTTTGGGTTATGTTGTCAATTAAATGCATAAGATGCAAGTGATCGTAATATTCCAACTATGCTTAGGTATGGACACATAAGGAGTATATGTTCGAATAGTTGTTATGTCACACAAATGCTTTTGGTTAAGCTTAACTAATAAGATATAGTTGGCTACAGATACATAAGACTATGTTCTTATAGAGGTAGTGAAGGATTTATATGAGATATAACTACGAAGTTGTTTCGTTACCTTGTTAAGGCTATTATGATGTGTTATGGACACATGGGACCATAATTTTCATATAGGAGTCCTCGATCACTTGGAAAAAAGAGTTTCTCCTGATTCACGTAAAAGGGTATCATGAAATGTTGAAAAATAGTAGTAGTTATACTAGAATTAAAAAGTCTCTAAATTTTAATAAAAGTTGATAATTTTACAAAATCTTTATGTTTATGTGTTTATTTGTTTGTTTTTCTTTTTATGAAAATAGGCTATGGTGAAGAGTTTGTGAGTAGCAATGCTTGAAATAAATAATTTAGCGGGGAAGTAACTTCAAGGATTGGTATAAGCAATTGAGAAGAGTTCTCAAGAATGAGCACCTTGCTCATATACTGGATATTGGAGTGACAAAAGCTCCTTCTTGGGAACATGTTAGTACCAAAGAGAGGGAATCTTAAACCGAGTGGTTGGAACAAGATGACAAGATGTATAACATTATATTAGCATCTATGCCAAAGGAGCTTCAGACCATGTACGATGGAATACATGTCGATGACATCATGAAACACCTAAATGAGATTTGGGGTAATCATGTCCTTAGTGAGAGGTATGAGGCCTCGAAAGCAATAGTTCATATGAGGATGCATGAAAACACGCCTGTTGAGGAACACGTGTTGAAATTGCTTAGATGCCTAGAAAGACTAAATTGTATATGCGATGGCATTGATCTAGAATTATATAATGATATAATCATTCAGTCACTCCTAGATTCGTATTCACCCTTCATCTTGCAATATCACATGAACAATATGGATCCTTTCATGAGACATGCTTAAGCATGCCAAAGTTCAAATAAAAGGACAAAGAATGAGGCATAATATGCATGAAAGGGACTCTTTGAGTTTGAAAAACTTGATATGAGAAAAAAGATAAAGGTGCAATACAGTAAGGATGGAAAGGGTTTTCATTGTGGCCTGACTAGATATTGGAAGAGGAACTGTGAGGCCTACTTAGCATTTCTTCTACCGAAACATAGAGAAGTTTCAGGTATGTTCATTATCCAAGCTAAAATCTCTACAAGTTCTACTTATACTTGACCGCAATTAAAAGTTTGCTCACAAGCACCCTTGGTCAAAATTCCATATGAAGACAATAATTTTTTCTTTTCTATTTCCCCGAACTTATCATCTCATGAGTTGATACCCTAAGTAGAAAGTTAACTGTGCAAAATGAATCGTGTGAACTAAGGTTAGAGGGCGAACATGTGGGCACATCTCCATCTTAATAAGAAGAGTTTTGTAATCAAGAAGATGAGGTATTCCTTTTCCCTAGTCTTGATTTAATTTGATGGGATTTACTATGTTTTATGTAAAGGTTATATTTGATAGAATATTATATGATCAATTTGAATAGAAACTATGCATGCTATCATGTGATCCGAATAAAATTTTAAATATTACTTCCGATGGATTTATCTTTTATTTGCATGCCTACGTTTCCTAACACATGACGCCCGACGGCGGTTCACGGCGGCAGAAATGGATTTTTGGGGGGGAAATCATCCGATTTTCAAAGGAGGATTGGGCTAAGTATAATCTCTCTTCTTCCCTTCCCTCTCTTTAGTTCCTAGATGATTAGATCTTGGATCTTGAACATTGAATATTATGCATGCTTAATAACATAACATACTTCTCTTTATTTTGGGTAATCGTCTTATTCAGATATCCGGAACCAACCTTTCGATGATGGATTTATGCTTCCAGGTGAGCGAAGAATGAGCGATTTACATCTACATGATCTGGCTGATTCATCCCTCCTTCCTTCTTCCTTGATGACTTTCATTGTTACTCAATCATTGCCTCTCTTCATGAGCCTCAAACTTAATGGGAAGACTGTGTAGATTCTCTTTAGCAACAAGTAGTGGCAATATAAATGGGTGTTTATACTTGGGAGCCTCGCCAAGGTGTCGTGGGATGTCGATGGGTGTTCAAGATTAAAACTCATATTGATGGTTTAGTTGAATAATATAAATCTCGGCTTGTGGCATGGGGATTCATACAAGAATATGTGATTAACTATTAGAAACGTTTTGCTCTAGTAACAAGTATAATTACCTTAGTTCGCACTTTAACTGCTATTGTCGCTTCTCATTATTAGTCCTTATCTTAGATATATGTTTAAAATATGGTTCTCAATAGTGATCTAACTAGAAGTTTACAGGCAACCACCTCCAGGATATGAGTGCATGGTTTACAAAGTTTAGTCAAACTATAATTAAATTAGGTTTCTCATCTAACCCCTATAATAATGCTCTTTTTCTCAAGGATCTGGAAAGGGGTATACTTTCTTGCTTCTCTATGTTCATGACACAATCATCAATGACGATGATATCCGAGAAAATGTCGATCTCGAAAGCTTTCTAGGAAAATAATTTGAAATGATAGATCTATTGGACTTTTATATGGTAAAGAGTAAATAAAAGAATAAAGGCTCAAGCCCAAAAATGCTTCATAAATGCTATTGAATGCATCACACATTGGAAAGTGTATATGCATTTAAAGTATTTATAAATGATTATTCTAATAATAAATAAAGGGAAATGATGGTGAGACTCGCATGCATGCAACATGGGCATGAGGCATAATTGGCACTTTGCACACAGTTTAACTATTTTCACTAAATAATATGACTTTTGCTGAAGAGGTGCCATATTTGCTTATAAATAAGAGGAATCTGGAGAAGAGAAACTCGCCTCATCTTCTACTAATTCTCGCTACTTCCTAAATCAAACGTTCATAATATTCAACAGTGAATCATCATTGCTTCTCATATCCTAAAAACTATTTTTCCTTAACCCACAAACAATATCAAGACAGTGAGAATATCATTTTTTGGAAAGCATACTTGTACGTGTTTCAACTCTCAATTCCATAATCCGCCAACAAGATCTTGGTACCCTTAGCACTTCTTCAGTCTTGATGTGTCTTTTGATGAAACTAGGTATTATCTCTCTCGGTCTAAATATGCCACTAGTCTTTTATCTCGGGCAGATCTCACTAACAGTGCAATTGCTTCCACTCCCTTGGAAACCAATATAAAGTTTACTCCTCCTGGATACTTCACTTCCTGATGTTACTTATATAGACAACTCGTTGGCAGTCTAGTATATCTCACTGTCACTCATCCTGATGTAGCCTATATTCTCCACATTGTCAATCAGTTTATGAAAGTACCTCGTATTACATACTTTGCTTATGTACTTTGTATCAATCAGTTGATCGTTAAGGGTACTTTATTTCATAGTCTTCACTTCCCAACAAGCTCCTCTCTTGTCCTTTGAGGATATTTTGATACTAATTAGGCAGATGATCCCATTGATTGGATACTTCACCTCCTGATATTACCTTATATAGATAGCTCGTTGGGAGTCTAAGATATCACTGTCACATTAACTCTTAAGGGGCCCCCGAGTGCGGCTATCAATGGGCACTCCGCTCTTCCATGTGTGCTAAGAGTGCAGGGGCCTATAAACAACATTGTTTCCCAAGTGGAGGCTACAAAAGGGCAAAACGGGGACACTAAGGATATAGACACCACGCCTACAATCCCAAAATAATCAAGAACACGGATCCATTTTTCCGACTATCCTTGCTTACTTTGTTCCATTGGCCAGAAGTTGTTCACCTTGGAGACTTGATACGGTTATGAGTATGACCAACTCTCTCGGGAGTGTCGTCACATAGTTGAGATCCCTCGTCGTAGCTCCCTAGACTGGTGCGAGCCGTTTCCTCCTGAGAAAGCACGGCACATCCATTATAAGATAATGCGGGTGTCCTAAAATGTACTTAATGAAAACATAAATCTCGTGTAGAATAAAAGGGTAAAAGCTCAAATCTTAATATAGCTTATATTTTTTTTCGTTTTAAACCCAAAACATGTACATGTACTGATCATTACCTTCTCCAATATAAATTTTGGTAGCGACAGCCAAAATGTTCAATTCTTAGGCATGATCATACCTTCACTTACCGCGGAAGATTCCAACTAAATGCAATTACTTGTCCAATGCATTTCCACAAAATGTTAATGGCACAAAAAAAAAGTACAGAAAAAAAAAATACCAACAATGACAACTTCACAAACTTTTTCTAATTTCACTTCTGCCCTACCATTTTCCTCGTGTCTCTTTCATCTCTGATCATACATCTCAGCCCACATAATCTAACTATAAAAATGATAATTTAATCATTAAGTAAATAGAAGACTACGATTAAAATTCAGTTTTAGATCCATAGAACTGACTTAAAGCCCACATAATCGAGCTAAGATAAAATTTAATTAGGATCCACAAAATCTTATCTCTACTCCGAGCAAATATATAACCATGTGAGTTAGATCAATACAGCCTGCACTTCATTCCAAACCGCGACTCATACTAGATATTATTTGGGGTAAAGTTACATGCGCGGGTTTTGATTGTTCGTTGCATATTCAGTTTTATAAACTATAACGGATTTCAAACCACCATTGATCCATTTTATCAACTTCCCTTGCCTACATTGTTCCATTGGCCAAAGGTTGTTCACTTTGGGAACTTGATTCGGTTATGAGTATGACCGACTCCCTCGGGAGTGTCATCATATAGTCTAGATCCCTCATCGTGGCTGCCTCGACCGGCGCAAGTCGTCCCCTCCCGGGAAAGCACAGCACCGTTATAACATAATGCGGATGCCCTAAAATGTACTCAACGAGAACATAAATCTCAAGTAGAATAAAAGGTTAAGAGCTCACCAGTATTAATATAGCTGCTTACATTTTTTTCGTTTTTAACCCAAAACATGTACATGTACTGATCATTGCCTTCTCCAATTTAAATTTTGGTAGCGACAGCCACAATGTTAAATTCCTAGGCGTGATCATACCTTCGCTTACCAAGGAAGATTCCAACTAAATGCAATCACTTGTCCAATGCCTTTCCACTATTCTTACGGACCAAAATGTTAATGGTACAAAAAAAAGTATTAAGAAAAAAAAAAATTACAAACAATGACAATACTTCACAACTTTTTATAATTTCACTTCTGCCCTACCATCTTCTAGTCTCTTTCATATCCGATCATACATCTCAGCCCTCATAATCTAACAATAAAATGATAATTTAATCATTTAGTGAATAGAAGACTACGATTAAAATTAAGTTCTAGATCCATAGAACTAACTTAAAGCCCACATGATCTAGCTACGATAAAATTTAATTAGGATCCACAAAATCTTATCTCTACTCCAAGCAAATATATAACCATGTAGGCTAGATCAATACTGCCCAACACTTCATTCCGTACAGCGACTAATACTAGAAACTATTTGGGGTAAAATCACAAGTGCGGGTTCTGATTGTTCAGTGCATATTCAGTTTTATAAATTACAACGGGAGTTCAAATCACCATGTAAATGGAGTTAAAAGGTAAAACTTACACTATTATACCAGGACAAGTGAAAAGAACCAACTCAATTATTCATCTGAACTGTAATCAGAGGACTCATGTAGCAACAGAGGCATAGCAGCACAACAAAACGAGTCTCTGTCCTTGAGAAGAAGACAGCTCCCATCGGAGTTCCATTTGAGGTCAGTAATGGAAAATTGTGGAAGAGGAATACTCACACAGTATGCGCCTGCTGGTGTCCACATGAATAGATGAGAGCTTCCGGTGCAGAGAACAAGACGCGTGCAAGTGGGGGCCCAGGCTGCTGCCCTGATAGGATCCTTTTGGACTAATATGGCAGATAGTTCAAGATGTCTAATGTCCCAAATCCATAGTGCACTAGGCATGCTATCATTGCGGGTGCAAATGTACTGGCTGTCATTGCTCCATGACATAAGACCTGTGATTGAATCAAATGCCAGTTTGAGAATAAATTCCATTTTGGACCCACAAATTTCAGTTTAGGCCTACATTATATAAATACCCAAAATTGACATTAATAATTGGATATGACTTTATGCTCTGATAAACCAACAATTCATCTTAAGGAGTGGGGTTTTTTTTTTTTTTTCCCTCTCAGTAAACATATTTGAGAGAGGACACTGGTAGCAATGCTTAAAGACATATAAAGGAGACCACAGCTTGAAAAGCATTGATTAAAAATATGAGCAATAAAGGCAACACATCTGAGGAACTTGACTAGCCTAATACATAATTATTTATTAAAACAAGTCCTGTAAGAAAGTAAAGTATAGATGAATGTAGTCTCAACACTTTCATGGGCATGGTTTATGGCATTCGACCATGAAATCTTGTTTGGTTTCCTAAGTTACCAAACTTTATTTATTAGTAATCTTTAACCTTGAGAAGTTATTTTGTGTTGATTCATAAACTATCTCACTTAATCTCGTTGGTCGATTGTGTATGTGGTTGGGCATGTCAGAGACCAAACTGATTTAAAATACATGAAGTGTTTCACCTTAGGCCGTAACTTTACCGGACAAGTGATGAAAGAAGTAATGGTCAACTAAGCATTATGTTAATGGCGATTAAATAAATTTGAAGGTTATTTGTATTTAACTCTTCTCACCTTAATGAAGAGGATTTTAAAGTCAAAATAAATAGTAACAAGTTACAAAAAATAAGACTAGGAAGAAAACTCACATACTCGTGGGTAGACCCGAGTTGTATGACCATGATGCGTGCATTGTACCAAGCCTAATATGTATATGTTCTATAAAAGTGATAGCTATAGTTTGCAGCCTTAAAGGACAAAATCAAAGAAGATGCTAGTAGTTCCGGGACTAATATTATATTTTATTCTTATTTACTCCTTTTTTATTTTGAGTTACTCCTTTTCAGTTGGATTACGATCATTAAGTCGAGTTTAGAATTCATCCTAAAATAGGGTTGGAGAATCAATCATAAATAGCTTATTAGGACTTGAGCTAAAGTTGTTCTATTCTATAATTCACTCTCAGAATTCGAAGGCATAAATTTCTTCTAACCTCATAACAAAATTCTAGATCCAGCTTCATTCTACATGAATACTATGGCATTTCTGTTGTTCCTTCATGGCTTCATCCCTTTTCCTCGATCACCCTTTGCATTATATCTATTGGCATGCGTAACTGCCAGAAATTTCTCCACCTAAGCTCAAGTGTCAAGCAGATATTTAATGCCCTAAAGGATAAATCTTTTACAATGAATTTCCAGATCGATATTTTTGTACGTGAGATTTTAACAAACAAAAATATGAGTCCTTCAATTTAAGTATTTTTTGAGATTTCAATTTCATATCAGGAAAAGAAGAAATGAAGACTTAATGTCATTGGCAATATAGAAACGGACTCAAATCCACTTTAATCAAAGAAACTAGCACTACATCTCCACCAAACACAGACCGAGGAGCTTCTCCTCTGCAAGGAAGGGTCCGACTGCTGACATTATTTGATAGGAACAAAATTTTGAAATCTGATCTTCAAAGGAATGACATGTATTTTTTTTGTCATATGCTGCCTCAACTACTAAAATGTTCTTCAAATATTCTTCATAGTTAATAATATTAACATGCTAACTAAGATGTAAAATTTGTACATAGATATTACTTTGCAGAAAGTAGCCAAAGAAGCAGGGTCTTACCGATGCCTTGCTTAGGATTCGGTTTGTCTGCAAGAGGCTTCTGGAAAGGCAGTGAAATAGGTACTTCCATGACATCATATCTAACTCCGAAGTGTCCCTCTGGAGCATCTTTAAAGGAAGAATGAATAATATAAATATCAATGAAGAATCAAAAAAATGGAAGGTTATGTAGTATACACTTGATGAAACAAATCAGCAGTAGGGAAAAATTAGACTACATAGTAATCAGTCACATATTAAAAAATTATTAGTTGTGAAGAAAAAAAATGAAACATCAAGGAAGACACGATAATTCCCTAGTTTCTTACTTATTTAGAAAAAAGGTCAGATAAAACTCCTAATTATAGCAATAAACTATGGAAGACAAACAATAGACTACGTAGTAACCCATCTAATATTTAAAATCACTATACCATGAATGTTTACTAGCAGAGCTGCGTGCTTGCTTGAACAACAAATTTGAATGGCACAATGGACACCCAAAGTACCGTTCAAACAACATTACATATCCAATCGGACCATTGGCTCTTAAAGAAGCCTCCTCTTTTCTTTTTATTTGACCTTCTTTTCCCCTACTACATAACTCCTGGATTAAGAAGTCATGTTGAAAAAGGACTGGGATAGAAAAATGACTTCACAAATATTCATCAATTCAAGGCTCGTGAGCATCTCTTAATAGGTATTCCCCCTTGAAAATATATTCAACAAGAAAGGGGATAAGAGCTATTTTCCAACTTCACTTAGGAAGTTGATTCAAGATTTCACAAATTGAATTGCCAATCTAATAAAATATTAAGATTTTGAGAGTGAGTGAAGGCTAATATATAGGATAGTGAGAAATTCTTGGATGGACCGTGTCTATGGTAGACCAATTTATCTCAACCGTACATATCAGCCCTACACTATCACACATCATACGTCATATCAATATTGTTGTATGTGGTTGAGATGGATTGTTTACTGTAGATACAGTTTACCCAAGAAATTTTCTAGTATAATCTTTTCACAACCTTTTGTTTTTGTAGAATATGTTCTTACGACAAATACACACACACACACACGCAAAAAGAAGCATAATTAAGACAGCCCTTAAGTCATTAAGGGATCATACAGAAGTATTACTTATTGTTTCTGCAGATAAACCTTAGAGACTTACATTGCTTTCATAGTAAGAACCAAGAAGATCATGAAGAAATGAATATCTACAGTGACTGAGAGAAAAATCATGCTTACCTCCATTTCCTTGAATAAAATCATCACTTAAACTTAAGTCAGACATGTCAAGTTGCACAGGCTCGTCCACCTCCTACATTTTATGTAACGGGAGTGAAATTGTAACAGTTTCAATAATTCTACTATGGTGACACAAGAAAAAAAATAAAAAGGTACCTTGAAAACAGCAGTGCAACAAGGGCCACGGACATTAGATAGATGCATGAATTCTGCGAAAGTTTTCCAAGTGAGATGATTCAAAACCCGCAACATCTGGTCATAACTGCCCACGGCCAGAAACTGGCCACAAGGAGACCATGAAACATTTTTTACACCCAATCCACTTTCATATGCCTGATACTTAAAAAGGCACCTCCCATCTGGTGAGTAAATCAGAACCTGTAGAAAGCCAAGCTTAAGCCTTTCAGTTGTTTCTCAACAAGTATGATAAAAACAAAGTCTACGTGCTTATGCAATATATAAACTATTTGGGTGGCTCGTAAAGTAGATTAGCATCGAAGTCAATCTAAACATAGCAAACATGGCTATCTACTACCCCTTTCAAAAGTCTGAGAGGGGGGGAAAAAAAAAACAAGAATGATAACAATCGACACGACACGAAGAGTTTCAAGTTTGAAAATCTCCGATTGGAGGACTATGAAATGATATATTGACTAAACATGATAGGCTATAACTGCACCAAAATGTGTGTCTACCAGAGGTTTGATACTAATTAGTGAAGGATTTTGGATTTTGCAGGTTTTCTGAGGGGAAACTGAGGAGCATTTAGAGTTGGAAATTCAAACAGATAAAGAAAGAAAGGGACAACTGGGTTCCTTTTTTAAGTTTGACAGGTAATCCATGAAGTACGCAGCAATAAGGAAAGGTGAGAGGCATGATACCATAAACACATGCCATGGAAACTTAAATTAGTTGACATTCCATATTTCCCCATCTTCAACCCTTTGAGTACAACAAAGTACATATATCAAGCAAAAAAAAAAACAAAACAAAAGATAACCAAAAAAAAAGCGCAAAATGCCAAATCTTGATAGAACAATTAAGCACCAAGAGAAGGTTTAAAAAATAAAAAAATGTAAATGTAAAAAAAATAAAATAAAAATAAAAACTTAGAAAACTCTACGTAAGGATAATTGAGAGACTTGAGAGACAGAGAGCAATTTCAGCACTATTAACACTTCTTTTGTCCTCTTTTTTTGCTACTCCCCTTCCCCCATCTCCCAATGAGAAATGATTACATAGTTTGACACTATCGATCTCCAGAGGGCTATGAGCAACGATGTCAAAAATATTTATAAATCGACATTGAGAGATGAAGAAGAGATAATTTGATATGATCGATCAAATTCATAAGTTAGTAGTACAATTAGTCGATCACACTTGGTTCTAGAAGAAGAAAGATAGTATTGACTAACTCGAAAATAATGTACAATGTACAATCAATTCCAAGAAGAAACACCTGAAGGCACAACTGCAGGAATAACTCTCTTGTGCTTTAGAAGGGAATGACCTTAATGGGATATAAAGCAAGCAGTTTATGTATGGCTGTGCATGAGGAAACAACAAAAATCTTTCAACTCGCTAAAACTGAAGTCAAATTCAGAGTACAACAAAAACTATTAATTACGATGAGTAGAAATGAACAAACATTTAATGCTTCAGATTGAAGAATTTTAGACTCCCCCCCCCCCCCCCAAAAAAAAAATCCCCGTCTGCATCAATGTTATGAACAGCACTGATTTCATGCAGTGCACACACAAATCTCGTTGTAAACAATCATGGAAACATGGAAAACCCACAAAGGTAAATCACAGCTCTAAACTGAAAACACTTTTAAAGAATATAAAGATCAAATCAAAATGTTCAGGTAGATAGTCATACATTGGCCTATGCCAATATTCCCACGTGAAAGTTTGCTAGACCCATCTCTTAAATTAACAATGCAGATGAAATGATAAAAGCAGAGGAACTCAGGGAAAAGATGAAATTGTATAAGGTTTGATTTAATTACCCAATAAAAGAAAGAGCAATGCCGAAAGAGTGATGATGATGACTTGTGACAGCAAAGAAGTTCATAAAGTACCAACTCAGAATCACGAGGCCATTACCTTATATTCAAGAGATGAATCCCAAATTACAATAGCACTATCATCTGGTGACCATTGAATGTCAGCCAAATCCAGCGTGTCAACAGCAAAAACACCCATAATCTCCCATGTATGACAAGAAAGGAGATTGATATAGTCCTTGCAGTCCCTCCTAGTACAAATAGCAGCAAACTTCCCATCGTGGGTGAAAGAAACTCCCTTGGAAGCATGCTTTGGCCATTGCACATGCACACAAGCAGTGTTGACAAGAGACCACACTGTCAACCTCAGTTGAAAATCCGAGGTTGTAAGAATGTGACGGCTATCAGGGCTCCACCTAGCATATGCAATACCAGCAGGACCTTCATCTATCTTGCATGTCCATTCAGGTTGGGCCAATGACCAAGCCTGTATCATCGGTCTTTTATACAGACCACAAAGAATATACTCAGAGTCAAGGGCCCATTCGATATAGCTTATCTTATCCAAGCATGAAAACAACTGCACAACCTGCATTATAATATAGGAGATACATTTATCTTCTAAATCTTTTTCAAATTCAAGTAACTAAAGTGATACGATCTAACTAAATGAAAATACAACAAAAATAAAAATAAAGAAGGCGGTCATGATGCCTTTCAATCTATCTGACGAGTGAAAAATCCAATGTGCTTACATCCACTCCTTAAATCTATTAGAACAAAGAAATTCAAAATGATTAAATTCCCCTTTCTCGTAACATGCGATCCCCTCTTATTTCCTCCATATTAGTGCGCAAAGGAATCAACATGATTATGCTTAAATTCCCAAACTAAAACAATAGCATAAAAGGAAGAATCCGGATTGTAGTCTCTCTTTTTTTCCTACTGATTTTCTCAGCTAGCAGAAAACAAACAAACAACTTCGCAGATCCGAACCCACTTCAAATGCCAATATTTTCTCGCTAAACAAACAGGTAGCTCGACCAAAACAGGAAACAGAAAACCAAATAAAACCATAAAAAGGCTTGAACAGAACACGACGGAGAAAGAAAAACCTTGAAGGAAAGAGTGTCGCGGATAACGAGGCGATAATCGACGGCGACGGCTATGAAAAGGGAGTTGGGAGAGAAACAGCAGGGCCCACTCTGCTTGTAAGCCTCAGTGAACTCCATTGTTCTTTTCCACACTAACTGCTTAAGAGAATGAGGTATTGAGAAGAAGATTGAAAATGTGTTTGTGATCGGATTTACATGTTGTTTCGGACGAGATTTATATGCAGAATTGGGAAGATCTGCGACAATGGAGTAGCTGCAACTTGGAACAATTGAAGAGAAGAGGTTCGAAAAATATTTCGAAAAGGATTCAAACTGGAGTTAGGATATTCCGTGCGTCCGACTTTAGCGTTCCAACTTTTAAAGAGTATAAAGACCTATTATGAGAAAATTGGAGAACCCTTCCGGTCACGGACTTCTAAATAATACGCCGGTTTTGAAAATTTAAATAAACTAACCCTTAAAATGATATAATTCGATCAAATAAAAGAAAAAGTTGAAAGATAAAAGTATTCTTTATCGTCCATTTTCTCTTTCTTTTAAACAAAGTATACCCAAACTCTTCTTCACTAAAATTAACTAATTGAAACTCCTGAGTAGCGGTGGCAATCCAGACCGGCCGGCTCGCATTGGACCCGAGTCCGTTTAGGTTGGGTCGGGCCTCAAAACTCTCGGCTCAACCTGAGCTCCGTTAAAAATAGGTTTTTTTTTGTTTTTGAATAAAAAATTATTCCGAATAAATAAGTTTTATAACTCAATAAAGTAGTTTTATGACGTAGTAAGTAAGTTTTATAATACAAAAATAGTATATTTATCTGTTTATTTAATAATTTATATTTTATTACATTCTTGTGAAATATATGAACTTAAAATAATATTATTCTAAAACCTTATGATTTCTTTTCCAATTTTGTTATTTTTGAAGACTTATAATTTAGTATATTATTAACAAAGAGTTAGCCAAAGAAATAATTTTATTGTGATTTGTTTGTAATGATAGATAATTCCGTCAAAAAAACATTCCGGCCTAAAGGAGGAAAAAATGAAACTTACAATAAAGTCTTAAAAATAAGAAAAAAAATACATTATTAAAATCACATCATAATTTATAATTTTTAATGAGGAGTTGAACTACTTCCTACCTCATAATTAGGTGTTTTGTATTCATATTCGAGATATAAATTATCAAATACTCTGCACATTTCTTCTTGATCCGTCATTTGATGTTGGTTTTGCTGATTTGCACATTCACAATCTCTTATGCACGATAATATCTTAACCATTTCATGCATTAATTTAGTTCTTCTATCATAAATTAAATCGAATGGAACATATGGACGAAATAAGAAATTATAAGAAAAGGCTTGGCTAGTCAAGGGAAATAAATATAAAGCTTCTAGCCTACGTGAGAAGAAGGGTCTCAAACACCCATCAATGGCATTAAGTTCTTAACATGTAGAAGAGGACAAAAAGCTTTGATGGGATAAGCTACCATAAATGGAGTATCCTGCCATAAAGAAGATATTTTGTGGAGCAGAAGCAAGGGACTGGCACTTGATAGTGTCCCAATCTTGATCCGGGCAGAATAATGGAAAAAGGAGGAATAGTAATTTACAGATACATTCGGTCAAGTAAAAGAGCTTAAATAGAGTACCCAGGTCTGGGAGGTAAATAATATATCTCAGAACAAGTACAAGATAAAAGCATTAATAACAGAAAAAATATAACTTCTTCCACCGGACCAAAACATAACTCCGGTGTGGGATCAGACATACTCTTAGACCAGGTTCAACACTCTTTGTTAACATCAAAATTTTCAGACGTTTAAACGACCAACCTAACATTTAAACTTCACAGCAGACCCCCTTAAATTGAGATAGAGTGAAATTAATATCTAAAATAGTACATTTTGATTACAATTTGCGACTTAAAACTATATATTATAGAGATCCATTTTGGGACTTAAACTACGTACATCATAGATCCAAATAGGGCTGACCTGAGTTAAGAAGTTTAAAGGGAGTAAAAAAATATTATTACATAAACGTAGGTGGAAAAAAAGAAGTAAATATTCAATAAATTTATTTATATAATTTGTACTAGTTTCGGGTAAATGAAATTGAGGACATGCATTTAAGCATAAAAAATATGCATAAAATTTTAATAATTTGAGTGTAAATTGACCAAGCAGCCTCGTCCCTCCTTATGTGGAAATACAATGCGTATAGAATGCATTTACTATTTTCGTATATTTCAGACGTGGCGGGAAAAAAAAATCCAGAAATACGCCAATAAACAAATCAGGAGGGATTATCTTTTGAGGAAAGCGGCAGGCAAAACATTTCGACGCTTCTTTCCAAAGACCTTGTCAAAAACTGAACCTACCATTGGCCAAGTTGTTATGACGGCAATGTAAGCAAGCAACCATATTGACCATCTTTCCCGCCGAGCCAAGACATTTAGGACTCTTCTGACGGTACCTCCTGCATTGAGAGGCTCGTCTTCTTCAATTTTTGAAGCTTCATCAGTGATTCCTTCATTAACTGGTACATCACGTTCAGTCTTCCGCAGATCAGAAAACACTTCTTCTACAGACTCATCTCTAACTTGGTCATTGCCTACAGCAGCCACCAATCCATCCTCCGCAACATTTACATATGGCCCCTGATCAATTGAAGAGTCTAATGCCATATGTGGGCCAGAACTCTGATCCTGACAATATAGAGGAATTACAATAAGAAACAACCATAATGGTACCAAGTAGACGAGAATGACAATGGAAATGTTTCATGATGAAATGCTAAAGCACCAACCTGATTCAAAAACTCGAATTTTAAACTGGTAGAGGTTGTTTCGCTTTAAATTATAAATAAAAATAAAGAGAAAGGAGTGTATATTTGACCTTTTTTTGCACGTGCATACAGGGACTAGAGTGTAGAACATCGAGGTATTCGATAACAGCTCTTACCCACCTACGTGAAAAGAATGTTTATTAGTAGCTATATCTTCCACGGTTTTCAACACCAATGTGTAAGATGACGAAATCCAGTCACTCTTGAAGTCCGAGATGGTAGTGAGGTGAAATAGAAAAATAAAACTAATAGGGGAGCAGACCAGGCAGATGGAATGAGGACAGAGAGTTGAATTAAAATGGACTAGAGAGAAAATGATTCATTAACAAAGGCCGCAAGCTTTTCCAAATATCCTCTTAATGACCGTGAACTAAATAAAGAATTAACTTACCACATGCTACTTGCAGTTATTCCTTCAAAGAATGCCAGATGCCCTCCATGTTCTGTGGTAGCCAGCACAACATTTTTATTTGCCCTAATAAAGCATAGAATTAATTGTAATTCTTTCAAATGATGCAGTGTGCTAGGCGGAACACCAAACATAAAGATACAGTAATTGATGTTTACTTGCATTCATCCCAAGGAATGGCTTCCCTTGTACAGACAGGATCATCCAGAGCACTTATGCAAAGTAGTGGTACTCTCACGTTTCCCACATAGCTAGAACTACTACATCGCCTATAGTAAGTATCCACTGTCTAACACAACAATTTTCAAGCTATATCAAATTTTATAAAAAAGGGCAAGAATCATAGGGGAATAAAAGCTTGAGAGTTCAGATGTCTATCCATTTACCTCAAATTTCCCAACAAGACAAGTGGCATGGTGGTCAAAGTCTCGAAGAGAACGTGACTACGAGAAATATGAAGAAGTGTAAAAACTTAGACGAATCACATCCATAGAGGACAAAATTTAAGGTCCTAGCTCTAAGCGCCGCTCAAGTGTATGAATTTTTTCACTAATGCAATATTTGGAATCAGTGAAATTGAGAATAAGCCCTTCTACAAAGAATCCCTAGACAAATTTTAAAGAGCAAACGAAACAGGTTCTAAAAGAAGTCTTGAATTTGAATTGTGGGTAATCTTGAATTTAACACTTAAACCACAATCAGAAACAGAAAAGATTTTTGTTCTTACCAAAGCAAAGTCAGGGATAAGCAACTCATTCATTACTAAAAGCTTGAAATATATCAACCGGTCCAATCTTTCATTATGTCATTTTTCTGGTTTGTTAGACATTCTATTCCACAACATATTCAAGTCTTTTGATTAAACAAACTAACCTTTTTAATGCCTTCCCAATTAGCAATGCGAGAAATTCGCGGTTTATGTCTGCAGTGAACATTCAAGCATTGTATAGCATGAGGTTGGAGGAAGAATATAAAAGAGACTGTCATAACATCGACAAAAGCTAAATAATATAAGAAACAGAAAAAATATTTTTTAAAAATAAATCATTTTTGCCTGCACGTGCAATGCACACACATGGCATGATGGGGGAGAAGAGGAAAAGAGAGAGAGGGGGGCGGTGAAAGGCCTCCCTATGTCAACTAGGCAATCAGACGTACAATTGTGCATAATCTTGCAGACCACTTGCAAGAGCCCTGTCATAAAACTTCTGCAAAAACCTCCGGCTTATAAATCTATCAACAATCTGTGAAAGAGAGAAAAGGAAATAATAAGATATCATCTAGTCTAGTTCATAAAGGTAAGTTAATTTAAAATTTTCCATAAATCGGCTGCGACAAATAGAAGAGAATTAGTTTTATCTTATACATCCTTAAAGACTACCTCTTATTTCTGAAAGTCATCATTCAGGCAGCATTTAAACAAGTGAGCGGGATAATGAACAACATTGGGAAGAACATAAGAACATTAACCCAAAAAATTATGAGTCTTTCCAATCATTTAAAGCTATAGGGATTCATTGATGCTGACTGGGTTGGATTAATGGATGACAAGTAGGTTTACTTCAGGTGTATGTATGGTTTTTTGAGGTGGTCTTGTTTCATGTAAAAGCAACACGACTAAATTTTGTGCGCTAGCACAAGAATCTATCTAGGGAGGGGGGGAGGAGAGAAGAATATGATCTTGCTCTATCCATCAACGAGGGTATTGAATGTTTGCATCATTAAAATCTACTGTATTTATGTCAGCCACAACTTAAAAACGGTTAAATTATGTCATATATACGCAAGTAGAGAACAAACCAATATGTCCCATGGAGAGCCTAAGGCAACAGCGCCAGCAACAGGTACATTCTCTCCATCCTCCCCAAGATATTTTACCTGCAAGCGTTCATATCAGCAGTGGATTATTACATATAAATCAAGCTTGAATTTAAGTTAAATTTTACAGTTTGTTTTATACATGTGAGAAAGGAGGAGAATATAATGAGAGAAACTGAATTCATTTGGTTGAGATCAATCATCTCAGCTCCATGTCTTCGTAATATAATGAGAGAAACTGAATTCATATGGTGACTAAACATTCAACACCTACTGATACATATGTGAAATGCAAGCTACTTAAAAGTAAGGAACAAATTGGGGCATCATTACACAGGCAGTAACATGGTATAATTTTAGGATTTTGTTATCTAATTCGACAAACGGGAAGCAGAAAATAGATGAGGAGACTGGTTTTGGTTGAGATCAACCATATTTGTGAAATCTTCACTATGATTACATAGAAATAATCAACAGTATGGTTTTGGTAGATAATCAATCAGCAGTTTAAAATAATTAAATAAAATAAATAACAACCCTGCAAAATGAGACGAGATCACAAAGGTATCAATATTGAAGCAATACAAGGAAAAAAATAAATCATGCATTAGAGGGAGCAAAAATATAAGCAAAGACGACTGTATGCCTTTTTCATATCCTGTACAATCTGTCCTAAGATGCTAAAACAAATAATCCTTAAGAATAAACACATGAGAGACATAGTATCACCGAATGCTTTTAAGTAAGAATATTCTAAGATCTAATGCTTTTAAGTAAGAATCTTCTAAGATCTACTGTAAAGCTAATCAATATGTACCAGGATGTTAGCACCAACACTTGTTCCTACAACAAATAAAGGTGCCATGGGATATTTGTGATGGAGATAATCAATAACTGCTCGTGCATCCTCAGTCCATCCAGCATTATAAAAGCAATCTGACTGCACCATGATGATTAAAAAAAAAGCTAGTTACTTCAAAATGTAGTAACAAACACGTTAAACCACCAGCCTTTTCAACAGCAAAGCCTGTAAGACGTTTCCTAAAATGAAAGCACATCATTTACACTGAGGCCTTTCCTACAGCAGATATGGATTGGTGCAAATACAAAATTATTTCATGTTTTTGCTATAGGTGAATGCCTCAAACAAGGAGCTATCTAAAACTTACCGATCAAAAAAGAAAAAAAAGGTAAGTTCTGCTTCCTCAGTTGCAAGGTACCATTAAATCACACAGGGGTGGGTTGTCTGCTATTTCATGTCTCTGGTTAATTATTATAGCACTTACAAACTAAATTTTCTAAATTTTATATTGAGAAAAGGGCTTTAGAGTAATGTTATGTGTATCTGCTCTAAGGGGTGTGCTCATCCTTTATAATTTCCAACATCTAGCATTCACAAGTTCAAAATCCATTTAGTTAGCATGCCCCAATTATTACATGCTTAGATTTTATTCGACCTATCATTCAAAGGAAAACTTTCATAGTCTTTAGTGAAGCCATGAAGCCACAATAGATGTGTGTGGTCCCAAAATTTGAAAGAATGAATAAATGCTTCTTTTCTGTTGCTATGTTTTCCATTCTTTCTTTGATGATTATAACTTGTCCAATGGCTGCCAGGTCTGCTTTACAACTGGACGGTATAAGAGTTCCCATAGCTAAAAGTTGAAGAAAAATTGAAGAGACGCATTATTATATGAGCATCATGCTTTGTATTACTTAAGGTCAGTTGTGGAGCTGTAAAACATTTTTAGGTTGAAGCGGCCTCTTTGTTGCTTCCTCTAAAGTGTTTCCAGTGACTATAAAGTCAACACCCACGTAATATATAAAAGCCTAAAAGCTGCCCCATAGATCAACTGTAAATTTTCAAACATCTTTAAAGCACAAACATTTAAGTTGGGGAACAAAGCTCACAGTAAGAGAAATGCCACCCTGTCCTCGGTGGTTGATCACAACTGTATTCCATCCATGTTTTGCCATGCTAAAAGCTAGATGCTTTACGTACTGCAGTTGGTATGTAAAAGACAGTCAATCCCATGAAAAGAAAGAGCAGTAAATAAAGCAAGAACAAAGCCACTATGAAAGACGGAAGTGGTACTGTAGAAAAATCAAATCTATGAAAAGAAAATATCAGGTTTAAGCAATTAACCAGGTCATTTGATATTTGCAAAATGTCACACCTGCAAATTTCCTACAGCAGTACTCTTGGGTAATTTATTAGCAATTCTAGGAGAATTACAAATAATAAACCCTAAATGGAAAAACGAACTACTATTCAAATTGAAACCCATTTGTTTAACTATATTACAGGGTCTAAATCCAAATTCCTAAATGCATTTATATATTTATTTTCTCAAACCATAAACGACTCCATAAGAATACTTCTACACGCAAGTCATTGGCATGAAATAAATGATGGTTACAGTACTAATCCAATGTTTCTAACATTCAAAACTAAGGGTTTGGTAAGTTCACCAACACTTCCCCAATCACTCCTTTACAATCAAGAAAAATCTTAAGTTATGGCATACTTCCAGGTATAAGATGAGCATGACTTTGTGTGAGAATGAATTAAAGTTTTATGGCATACTTCTATTTCAAATTTAAAGAATACTTGCACAACAAAAATTAAACTCTTAGTCACAGAGTGAACCGTATCTACTTTCTTATCTTCCACTGCCATATATAAAAATGAAGGACTGTTGTGCCACCCAACAAACAAAACCGTCATTCTGATTTCCAAGCAGATACCTCGCCTAATGTATTATCAGATATAGAAGTACTGAAACAGTCAAGAGCACATCGAAAATTTCACCAGATACAAAGCTTAAATACCATATTTACGTGCAAGCTAACCATATTCAAGGTGGCTATGTCCACCAGGTGGTAGCAATTTTACACTCCAGATTTTCAACGTGAAAAACTAATGTTATCAGCACAATATAATCCAACTGGAGTCAAGATCCATAATCCCAAAATGCTTATATAACTATCAAAATGATTTTCTTTAAATCGAGATGAAATTCAACTATTAGATATGGTGAATTATATTACAGTCAGATGACATTCTAAGGCACAGACTATCACCCAAGGTGCTAGAAAACAAAATAAGGGAGTAAATGAGTTTCTTACAGCAGCAGCAGAGTCACTCGTTAAACCAGGAATCACTACCACTATAGGTATGGTATCATCTTTAGAGATGGACTTGTTTGTGGGAAAAGCACCTCCATCAACTGTGAAATAATTGAAAACATGAATCCGAAAATAAATTAGATTAGGAAACTGCTGACCGAAAGTAAAAATTAATCACCAAGCAAGATTATGATAACAAAGGAAAGAATGAAGGATCTTACAGCAGCAGAATATCATTGACCAGTAAAACCCCACTCAATAAATAAACATGAGATTTCCATCTTCAAGCATTAAATAATGAGACAATGCTAAAGAAACTGCACATGTTTTAAAATTTAAATTGTTGTGCATATAATTACCATCAGAATTCAAGAGCCAATCCAAAGCAACGGTTCCACCATCGGGGGCATGGAACAGTTGTCTGAAAGGATAAATACGGAAACAATTGTGAGAAAAAATAGGCAACCAATTGAATATTTCTATCCCCTAGAAAAAGAAATGATTGATTGAGAAAATCAATAGTGACTTCTCTCGAAAACCAAGACTAACGGTCTTGAAAAATACAAAACCAGTATATGTTATGTCCGATTATAACGTTATAAAGAATACTGGGTGAAAGATGGAGCAATTGCAGACTATATAATTAAGTAACAGAAGAGTAAAACAATACACAAACATCCTTCTGATGCCAGAAAAAATGGAAGCGTAAGGAAAAAGCATCATGCAAATGCAAGTTCAACTGAAAGTCTCAACTGTCAAGTAAGTATTGCACAGAGGTTTAGACAAATAAGTACCTTGTATAGCTGAACACAGGCGATCTTGCGTGGTAACTTAGGAAAAGAGTCTGCAAATGAGGGCTCGAGAGCCAGGGAGTGGCTAAATACCTGCCAAAATTACCCCCCACTTTCACAACAGTCTGTTTGGTTACTAAGAAAAAATAAATAAATAACCAAAATATGTTATCACCTGCCGTGAAGGATCCGGCACCTGGAAACCACATACTCGTATAAAGGAGAGGAGGAGTGGAAAGTCAAGGCGACGGCGCGGCCTCTAAATCCAGAGAAAACATCTTCGAAGAAATGGAATTCCAGGAAATGGTACAGAAAGGTGAGAAATACAAGGAGGAAGGCGAGAAAATAGTGCCAAACTGGAATGAGAGCCATGGCGTTGAACAAGAGCGTATACGCGCCCAAATCCGCGGTATCCATGGTCGACGACGGAAAATGATGGAGCACTTTTGCGTGAATGTTTCGATGATTTGCTTCGTCTCATTTGGATTCTGATTACTCCATGATTTTCTTTTGAATATGGTGCGTAAATCGAGGTTTTCGATTTCCAATGCAGTATTGATGATGAGAGTGGGAGGTGGAGCGGTGGAGGAGAGACAGAAGAAGCCAAGGTTGCCCATTATTTTGGTGTCAGGTATTCACAGGCTTTCCCGTCTGGGAAGGATGGGTCAAACTTCAAAGACTTAAAACTATTTATATATTTCCAAAAAAGGCCGCCCTTGAATTATATTATTTTCCGCTATCCTTAATCTATCTAATATATAGTCAATATCTATATAAATACCATATATTATATTATATTATATTATATATATATATATATACATCCATTTTACCTGACCATGTCCGTAAAATTTATCCAGTGACTTTCGAAACTACCCTTTACTATTATTAAAGGTATTAATCAATGTGAAAATCATTGGTTTTCTAAATATTAAATTAAGTACTTTGAATACCAAAAATGTTTTGTACTATGAACTGCGGGGTGATTGGAACATAATCGTATTCAGATTTCTATATTGATGGTGATTTCATAATGTGAAACTCATATATGTATGTAATCAAAAGATGAAGAAATTCACTTATGAAAAATAATTTGTATATAATTTGTATGTGATGTTGGATTTGTCTATTTCTCATACGATTAGCCTAAAAGTTAATGATCGTTTGATACTTTCAATGTTTCAATGTTTCAAAATATACGATATTTGAGGTGGACATTCATGTGAAATATAAGTATGGTTTTTTTTTTTTTTTTTCCGGTTGATTGACTTAATTGATAAGCTTAATTAGGATGAGTACATGGCTAAGTTTGAATATAGTAAATATAGTAAATATAGAAAATTATTGGACGTATAGGAGTTAAAACTCTCGTAGTATGTTAATGTATATTGTCTTGAGTTTTTTTTATATTAAATGTATTGAGTTAAGTTTAAGATTGAATATTTTTACAGTTTAATTGATTTATTAAACTGAGATAGGAAGTTTGAAAGAGTAATTAATATAGTGAAGGAGAGCCTCAGTTGGGTAGCCTCAAAGACTGAGATTAAGACTAGTCGTCGTCAGCTCAAAATTATAAAAATAGAATGTTGAAAATAGATGATATCTGAGGTACATAAGATCTAAAGTGACATCAGTTTGGTTATCAATATTTGAATGAGGCGAATTGTCTCAAGAAGATGCTGAAGCCGAGCCAGGTATTTCCTCGTTTGGCTCAGATTTTGGTAGTATAGATGAATGAGTGGACATATGGAAAGTAACTGACACTTGAGTGGAGACCCTATCCTTAGTATGACAAACAAGGGTGGCGTTGCCGCATATTGAGGTGTCCCGAAAGATGTCATACGAGGGCGGCGTCTTACTGCCTAGAAGGACAGGCGAGTGGGGAGCAAATCCCTGATATGTTAGGTTGTAGGGCGCCGACACCCATCATGGAGCAGAGAGTAGAGCAATGAGGAGGCGACATGTGTAAAGCTATAGGAAGCCACCCAGCTTAAATCAGGTGTAAAAACCAAATGTCTTGACAAAAAACAAGCGATGTGAAATCAATTGAAAAAAAAAAAGAACAAGTTTCTTCAATACTCTCTATTTTCCCTTTAAAAAAACTAACTAGAGCATCGGATGGGGTTGGCCAACCACTATCGAAGGGAGGTTACTCTCATAATATATATATATATATATATATATATATATATTATTTAAAATCTATATATTTTAGTTATTTTTCTTTAGACTTTATGTTCAAGTGCGGAGCAAGCAAATTTTCTTAGGGCAAACAAAAAAGAAATTTAAGTTGATTAGATTTGAATTTGAATTTAAGACATTCACTTAAAATAAGGTCTTTATATATCACCATGTACCAACAAGCTAATATAACTTTTGTTAATCGTTTTACCAATCATCTATAATTTACTTACCCATGAGATAAATTTAGACGAAAATTGGAAATGAAGGTTGAGGGTAACATCGTGAGGGAGGGCGATGCCGCCCTTCCCTTCATCCCTGATTATGTTTTTTTTTTGTCTCATTCTCATTTATTTAAGGTTGTTGGCTTTTGTCACGTCACTAAAATAAGTTTGTTTGACTATCTCAGAAAATGCAAAACTTAAGTATGTTTTGTATATCAATTACGGTGAATAATCGCATTTTGGATGAATTATGAAGATCATATTATTAATTTAGTCCATCTACTTACGTACTTTCTTCTTTTCGCCTCTTAACTTTCATTTAACTCAATTGAGTCATTTAACTTTTATTTTTATCATATTTTAGTTCTTTAAACAAAAAAGATAAAATAAAATATTAAAATATTTTAAAAATATCTATTTAACTTTTATTAAATAAAATTAGACCAATTATTTTTAATTAGCTTTTGTTTTGATCCTATCAATGTCGTAGCTACCGTCGCCCATCTCCAACACCGCTTGCCATGGCAACCTCAACTCCGCTGTTATCACCACCCCAACTCTTTCATTATCTTCGTCGCCACTTGCCACTCTGCCTCCATCGTTATTGCCGCCACTCCACCTCCATCGTTATTGTTGCTGCCACCACTCTAATTTGTTGTCACCATTGATGATAGTTGGGGCCAAGGTGGGGCACTGGTGTTGAAGTTAGAATGGCAGCAACAATTATGATGGCAAAGATGGGACGATGACGATAAAGTTGAGGTGGGAGGCGAAGTTGGGGAGGCGGCGACAATAAAGGTGGTATGGCTATTGCAGGGACAATAAAGTTTCAACAGTAATAATATGACGAAAATGAATATAAAAAAAATTAGTAAAATTATATCTTATAAATGCTTAATGAAGGTTTTATAATATTTTATATTTCTCTTTTATCGTTGACTTAAAAAAATAAAATAGAATAAAAATAAAAGTTAAAAAAATCGAATCCAAGATAAAAAAAATAAAAAAATATATATATATAAATAAAAAGACTAATATAATAATTTAACTAATTAATAATTATCGTTTGATCTTCCATTGTTTTTTAAATTTCATGATCTTTTCAATTGAGATGACTGTATTTCTCGATCAACTCGACCCAACTCACTTTGTCAACAAATTCGTTTCAAATATAAATTACTATTTAATCCATGTTAAGTTATGTTATTTGTAATTTTGTACGATGCCAAATTATTTATTTATTTATTTCTTTTTTCTTTTTCCAAAACTCCTCTTTTCATTTCATATTCCACCCTAAACCCGGAAACCACCAGCTCCAACATTGCTACACCATGGTTGCCCCCGCCATTATTGTCGAGGGATGGAAATCCACATTCATAGTTCAGAATTCAATCCGAGATGAAAATATGGATTAAAAATCTGAGATGCAAAATCACATTTAGGACATCTAGGACTAAAGACCCAAAATTGCATTTGTTACTTTATAAAAGAAGTAAGTGTGGGTTCCAACTCCAAGTGCAAATTTAGAACTCTGCAGATAGGATTTCGAGTCTGGGATTGATTCCCATAACTAACATTTGGGTTTCAATCCAGAGGGCTGAGAGAGCGAAAGAGAACAAGTGGCGGTTATGGTGGTGTACTATCAGAGGAAGTGACAACCTCGTGGCAATTTTGATCGGAGGATGAGGTTTGAGAAAGAATATGAAAATGAAAAGATAGATGGTTGTAGGAACATAAAAACTATTATAAGGGGTGAGAAAAGTAAAAAGATATAATGAAGAGGTGTCAAATTAGAATTTAATAAATTCTTGGATGAGGTTAATAGTCATGTAGGCACCTGATCAAATAAAGCACGTGGAAGGTTCCACAGCATTCAAACTTCTTTCAGAAGCCTTTTGGGGAGCCCCAATTCACAAAGAAAAAGACCTATTTTGGTTACCGAATTCCTATTCTGGAAAGAAAGGACAATTGGAAATCCAATCAGGGGCCTTGTGCAGTAAACCCCCTCCCCTACCTGCGGTCCTCAGTCTTTGATATTTCATCATTTAAGATAAAAGATTTACTTTATGAAAGATGACCTTGTAATGTATCTGATTGAGCTTTCAGGTCCTCTTTTTATCGTATAATCCCCCCTTGTAATATTACACGACCTTACAAAAAGGATTTTATTAGAAGAGCTCCAATCAGTTTGAAAGCATGATTTGTGAAGCCTGAAAAGCATTCAGGGCTTATACCTTCCTATTACACGACCTTACAAAAAGGCTTTCCGTAGCGCCCTTGGACTCTAATGCAAAATTAATAGATTTGAGGGTAAATCCTAAATTTTTTGACAAGGTTAAAATTTTTTAACCTAATTTTTTTTTTAGATAATTCCTTTTGACAAAAGTTTTGGGGATAAGAACTAAACCATGATTAACCTTGCATTTTTCTTTAATGCACCTCTCATTTTGGGAGAAACAAAGATAAAATTTACCAATATTGAACCTCTAGCGATAAAAAACTATTGATTGGCTTACAATGCTGAAAAAATAACCTAATAGAAAAGAAAGAGTGATATTTCTGTGATTTAGATTCAAGGTAAATTTATTTCCAAGTAGTTCAGTGTATAATTCAATTACATTCCTTCCATTTTAAATTTCCTTTCAAGTAGAGGAAACTCAATTATCGTCGTCTGTCATATCAAAAGTAAAACTTACGATCCGAAGAAGTAAACCAAGGTAGTGAAATTCTTGGGTGAACCATGCCTATGGTAAGAGACCAATCAATCTCTACTATATATAACACGCCATACATCACATCAATATTGTATGTGATTGAAATAAATCATTCTAAATAAACATGTCCACCCAAGAAATTCTCAAAACAATGATGGGTTTGCTAAAATTATATGCTATATAGTAAATATGTGTCAACCTAAGCCAGTAACATAAAATGGGGTCTCTTGTACAACACTAAAAGCGTTCTAAAGTTTTGATGCTATCTATTTTATATACTTGTAAGCATTCTCTATGCTATGAAAAATTTATCCAATCAAATCATAGTTTTTTCGTTGTACACAAATCCCTGGTTTTACTGCTCAATTAACCAATCAAATCTCAGATCGGATTTCATTCCTATTTCTACTTATTTACCTAATTCTAGGCGGCTATATGGTATATATATGTGTTATTAGAAGTGATGCTTTTCAATGAGCAGAAAAGATGTGCAGCAGCAAAGTTAGAAACAAGAACAGTAATATATCCCATTTAGCGTTCAAACTGCATGCTGAAGATAGATAGTGGGAACCTACTAAATGTACGGTTCCAGTCTTTTCGTCCCGCACTTCGATGCTTGAAGAACCTGAAGAAACAATCACAGAAAAGTACAATGTGAAGAGGCTAAATTTTGTTGCAACCTTTTGCATTGAAGTCCTGAGAAGTAGCGATTTTCATTTGTTATTAGCATATGATTTTTCTTTTTTTTTTACTTCCAAAGCAAACCGTGTGTAGAAAACAGATGTGCTGATGGGAGGGGTTTTTTAGGACAAGGAAATGCAAGGTATTTTTTACAGATTTTGAAGTTTCCGGCACCTGACCTTAGATTCAAGGGAGCTTTGAACTATTACCCCTAAAGAAGTTACAATGAAGCTAAGAAGAGAGACCAGAACATGTAATAATGTCTCCACAGTTATACCTTTGCAATACAAGAATAAAGGAAACAAAACTTAATACTCACAGTTATATTCAGTCCATCCGATGACCTGATTTTCGAGATCATACAAGACAAGCTTATTTGAAAGTACTAAATCTGCAACAAAAATAAAGAAATAAATATTGTGAATACTATAAAAGAGAAAACCTTTATCATGTTCTTAACCAAGAAAACAAAAAAAAAATGAAGAAAAATAAACAAAAAACAAAATTCATACATATATATTATATTAATTACCGACAAGGCCTGAGAGAAGCCTATATATCTGTTTTCACCTGGAAATAAAATTCTATTTAATTTTTAATTATTGATAAGATTTGCCCTTAGGGTCCATTTGGTTCCAAAAATTGGAATTGATTATCAAAAGTTAGAATTAGAATTAAGTCGGGGTTTCTCGTTTTTCTTTCACAGAAAATGTTATACATAGTCTCAAGGCATCATATTACATTGACTAGGTAAAAAAGTGTCGACTGAACAAAAGTAACAGTATAACTGCAATTTTTAGAAAATGCCAACTTGCTTAAAGAGTTGACAAAAACGTAATAATATAAAGGTATGATGTACTATTTAAGCCTTTTATATCTAGACACAGATTAAATAAGTAATCACTTCCTTTGAACGGACGCATCTTTAAAGTTATCATCCTTTCCATCTGTTTGGCGAGCTAGCAATGCAGAAAAGGGCCTCATGTAATACTAGTAGCTTTAGGAAATTTTAAGTTTAGAAACTTTTGTTCATTTCAGTTTCTAATAGGCTTTCACCATACCGCTTCAATTAGATGAAGTGGAATGTTACTGAGCGATGAATGCAGCAAAACTATAAGGGATTCTTCTGTAATCCAAGTTTGAAAAGTAATCTTACGCTACAGCCACTCGGAATATCCATTGTAAAAGAAAAAGTTTTCTATTTTCCAACTCAAGAGTAATTACCAAGAGGATATTTTGGTTGATTGCAATGTAACATTACTTCTTAAGCTAGCTTCATCTGGATACCAAACTGATGTTTGATGGCAGAAAAAGCAAGTGAAAGAAAAACTAAGCAAGAAACTTTAAAAAGAAATTGCCAAACAGGTTTTCCTCTATTCAATACAAACTCAGTAATTATTCACAAAAGGCTCTTTATTATAAAGGCATAGTTATCAATAGAAAACCTAATCGAGGTAGGAATGAAACAAATAACAAAAAATAACAGACAACCAATGACAATTGGATCCCAAAAAAATAGACTAATAATGACAGTCAGTATCTTTACTTAAGACCCTATCCATATAAGGATGCCCTATTAGTAACATCACTTCTGATTGACCTAAAATGATAACCTAATTGATTTTAATATTACTAGAACGACTGACAATCAATACTAATATTACCCTAATTTATACTTATCCAAGTACTATATCGTCAGTAACCTTAAGTACCAAAAATTTAATACCATGTGGAAGTATGGAACGTTTAAGTTTGTTTCTTCATGCTATTCCTCACCAAATACATTCGTTGAGTAGCGATATCTTCTAAAATACTAGACAGAAATTTTATTTTAATAGTAAATAAGCTATTTACCTCCAAGAAGAGTAATGTTCTTCCTATCCCTGGATTGTGTCCCACTATTTTGCCAACCAATACACCACAACCCCTCCTGCAAATATATAAATTAGTAAGAAACTCGTATATCTACACTTGGGTGGGGGGAAGACAATTTGAGAAGGAAAAGAGAGAATGAATGAAACTGGTTAGTCTTCCAATGGTAGGCGGAGTTGCATCTAAGTATGCCAAGTATACATCTCAATATGCATGACTACATCACAAGAGCTAGAATAATAGGCAATTCTAATTTTCCTATTCATTTCTTCTCTTCCGGGGAGGGGGAAAAAATTTGATCTCGCATAAGCCAACTTTCCACTTGTTGGGGTGGGGTTGTTGTTAGGGGGGACAGTGTGAGAAGGAAAAGAGAGAATGAATGATAGCAGTTAGTCTTTCAATACTAAGCGGAGTTGCAACTGTGAAAATCTCAAGTACATGAAAGCTTAGAACCAATAATAAGGCAAGTAATATACCTTCAGCCTATTAATAGAGATGGAGAAACCCTGATGTCCAATGTCACCAGACTAATATTATGTGTTGACATGTTAAATTTACATAATTATCTTAATTTTTAAAATCCACAGAAACTTATTGCAATAGGACTTAAGTGAAATTGCACAATCACAAGTATACCAAACTTATTTTAATTGATGATCAAGAGTGTTTTCACGTAAAACATAAGACCCGGAGAGGAGAGAAGAAACAGGCTACCAAACTAAAAATGACAGAGAAGCAGTTGGAGAGCATATTCATCAATAAGCTGCCCAAAGCTTGATCTACTTACATAGGGGAATAGATACTCATGAGGGTGAACCTTCAAAGAAAGTGAATTTTGAAAATGAAAAGTGACAACCGGAAATGCATCGTCCACACTGCAATTAAAACCAAAAGCAAGGATTAAATAAAGTCACTGTGTCGCACACTGATCCAAGTAATACTGCAGCTTCACAAGTCATAATAAGCATGTAAAATAGAAATATCAACAGGAAAAAAGAAAAACGCCAAATTTATGATGGATGTTTCTCCTTCCCAGAATAAACAAAACTATAAAACATTATCAGGAAAATTCTACACTCCTGCGATTTATTTTAGGATTAATGTATCTAGATATTTGTTCAAGTGAACAAGCAGAATGTAATGATTTGTCTGTATCTTGTTTATACAATAACAAAATTACAAGACATGCTATCTCTCTCATATATGATAAGTCCAGCGATTTAGTTTCACAAAGGTACAAACGTAGTAATAGGTAACTACCCCAAGAAATAACTTAATGGGGAAATAAAACCTTCTCTTGAGAGCTAAATTACAGCCCAACAACTAGGTTACACAATACATAAAAAGGAAGAAAGAGAATGTTTGTATTAACATACTATTAAGTTAGCCCAGCCTCATAACTTCCACCCATTTAAAAAGTAGATCACAACCAAACGACCACGTTACACAAGACATAAACCAAACGACCACGTTACACAAGACATAAAGAGGAAGAGCGTTAAGTTTGGATTTACATATACTATTAAGTGAGCCCAGCCTCAGCTTCCACCCATTTGAAATAAATTACATGCTCAAGATTTTGAAACACAAGAAACTTCGAAACATAATAAGCAAAATCAAAAAGAAAAGTTTCTAAGCACATTGCTCTCCCTCTTTGTCCTCTTCTAATGCTACAATACAGTATTCCAGATGTCAAAGCCACATCATTACCCCATTCGAACTTCTTCTATTTCATTAACTTCCTTAATGTAGAATTTCATATCAAGTCTGAATCATTTTAAGTCAAGAGTGCATAAAACCTCATGCAATTTTATGTCATTGAATGTAACCCAACTTAAAATTTGTCTTGCTAGCAGAAGATTCACACAAATTTTCTAAGCAATAAAAACCCCAGAAATCTTTGTGGCTTTCCATGTGTGACATCAACACTCTACTTGATCATTTGTAATAGCTTGACAGTAGAGGGTGGGAAATGTTGCAAATTATATGAACTCATTTGCAACTAGTCGCATAAAGCTAATAACAATTACATCAAATCATTTTGGGTTTTATATAGTTATACCTAAATCAATCAGTAGAAATTCACTTAAATAGAGATCTATTTTCCATGATTTTCCATTTTCATGATAAACCATTGGGATTAGCTCAACGGCCACCCAAAAATCTTTCAGTGGATTGAACCTAAAAGAAAAAAAAAATGGGTGGAGGAACTAGATTGGAGAAAAGAGGTATAAAAAAAAAAAAAGAGGAGAGAGAGAGAGAGAGAGAGAGATTTTCATGAGTAATCATGATGAAAAGCATTTTTAAGGAATTTTGATCATTCTATAAAATAAGAGACGTTAAATATTCTTCAAATAAACTTGAATTTCCTCACTAAGTCTTAATGGTTTTTTATTGTTCCCTTTCCATTTTACCCACAGCATATTCATGGTCAGCATCTCTGGTTTCAACTGATCCACAATAAAACAAGTGTGTAATAGCTTCAGATAAATAACATACGACAAGTGACATACCTTCCTGTGTACAGAAAACATTTATACTCATCATGAACGGTTTGAACTTTCAGATTAGGCTGTTGAGAGATTATCTAATCAAAGAGTCAACATTCTGCATGAGAAATTTGTAAAAAGAAAGCCAAACAGATATAGTTCTTAAGCATAACATGCATTATCTAATGCCCAACAAAAATTATACCAATATGACAAACCTTAGAAATTAATGGTTCATACACTGCTTCAGGTAGATATGCCAATGTTGTACCACTGTCTATTATTGTCCCTTTTCTGTCCCCTACCTCAAATACATCAGTTGAGAGATTCAGTAAAGCATGACCAACTTGAACTCCCGTCATATTCACATTGTAGTGTGGCCTGAAAAAATTAATTGCAATTCGCAAGGTACAGCTTAAATGATGAAATCACGCTACTAAAGCATAATAGATGAATCGTGAAGTACAAAATATTCATCACTACAAGAAATATATATATATATGTGTATATATAAGTATGTATATGTTATAAAATAAAATTTATATTTCATATTAACATTCACAAATTAAAGAGAAACAAGAAATGCAATTATTTACCTTGTCAGAGACGATATAATATATTTGAAAAGTTTCTTTTATCATTGTATATATCACACTATGTTCTAATGGATATAATGGAGTCACATCAAATATCTGAAATTTCACAATAGATGATTTTCTTCTTTTTATTTTTTTATTTTTTATGAATCAAAATTTGATTTCAGGTAATCTGTAAACATTTGAATTAAAAGTTTAGAGCATTTGGGAACATCTAAAAACCATCTGATCTGGTGTTTGAAGCTTTGAGTCCAGGTCAGATCCCAACAATTCAGTTTAATATGAAAATGAAGACCTCCCAAACTTGTCAAGCAACAGGATATATAAACCCTCTATATTACTGATGGGCACAGCTTTTAATATTCCTAAATACCGTCTGAATCTTTGTTATAAAGCTCATTTTTCTCTTCCCCCCTTCACCTCAAACCTGCACTATCCAACCGTTGGATATCTATATCGAAACCACTGTGAACACCCCTCAACTACCATCCCACCCCCAATGTCACCGCCTCAGACACTTATAGCTCGTGACTAACCAACCAGATAAACCAGACAAACAACCATAAAAACCAAACAGGTAAACTAAATGTCAAAATAAGAATAAGGATAGTGCCTGAAAATCACATCACATACTGATTTGGTACCAAAGGAGTCGTGTTCACTTTTGGCTGCACAACATGCCCAATAGCAAATATACCTCCTCCATTTATTCCATCTAGGCAGTGCGCAAACATCTTTTTCACTCTTCCAGATGAAGCTAACTGTGAAATAACTGAAGAATTTGATTTTCCAAAACCAAGTATCCCATCAAGGGCTTCTTCATTGGATGATGCTAGATCCCCAGACTGTGTGGCACCACACCTGTAGTAAAACAAGCCATAGTATGTAAGAGAAGGATTAAAAAAGGAGCAGCGCAAGGAACCAATGCTGGTAGTTGAAGCAATATAAAACTATGATAAGTATTAATAAAATAAGCTCACTAACACATTTTGAAGAAAGAGTCAGGCATTTAGAAAATCTCATTATATAAACTGACAGAATCCTACGGCCACAGAGAAATGCATTGGTAATACAGAACTTCAACATATATAGTCCACAAATTGAAACATTCACAAATACAATCATTAATAGTTTTTTCAAGCTTTTCCCGTTAGCTACATTATTATTGCCCTACTGCACAAACAAAAGTATTCTCACATCAAGTATGAAGCATAACATTTTTAAGATAAAGTTAACATAGTTTAAATAAATAATCTTTCCAGTTATTATGAATGTCATAGGGTGAATAATCTATGCATTGGGACTCACGATTAACAATCGAGGTTGTGAAGTGGACAAAGACAACTGAAAAAAATGAAAGAACAAGAGAAATGGCAATATTATGACGTAGAACCATATCCATTTCAGTCTCCAATTGACTAACATACAATTACAATAATATTATCGCATGGGGAGATCTCATAGGTACCTCAGGACAAACGAGCATAAAAATGATGAACACCTAGAGTTACATAAAATTCATCCGCAACATGAAATTTGTTTGAGCACCTAAATTCATACAAATGCAAAATTGAAAATAAATCTAATAACACCCAAAGAAAGAAAAAAAAAAGATACGAGAAGACGAACAAAAGAGCAGGTTGAGTTAGTCACCCAAATATGATACTTCCATTAGCAGAAGTAGTTTCGAGATCTCCAGAAACCCTGTCATACTGTACATCGTCTTTCACAAAATATCCAGCAGTAGAACTCCCATCACCATATATCTGAAGATATGGGCAGGACATATTAGCAGTGCAGCCAGAAAGTGGAGCTCCATTTACGTCCAAGCAGAACTCTTCACCAGTAAATTCCCAGTGGTTGACTCCTTTACATCATACAGAGTGAGTTCTATCTGTCATTGGAAACATATACACGATCAAATGTTTTTTGCAGGAAACGTAAAAGAGATAGAGAGGGTGAAGAAAGGAAAAGAGAAATTATACCCCAAGGGAACTTGTTTTAGGGCACTCCGTGCACTGAATGCAATTGACCCACATAATATCACTTCCTGTGTCAACCTGCACATAATAGTTCTTGGAAGGTGTACCAATCCCTATTTTCGCGTAGTAGAGCCTGGAAGGAAGAAGCAAATAAATTTCCTTCATAATTTTCAGGGAAAACAAAATCGATTACATGATAAAAATTGGATGCAAAGAAAAATCAAAGGAAAAAATTAGAACCAACCCGACGCCATCAGGACGGCCCGAGCCACCAAGGGGAAGATCGACACCAGCCAGAAGTCGAAGTTGGCGGCGATTGTCGTGAGCAATTAGGGTAGTAAACGATCCCTCCCGCCCTGCATACCTATATTTGACGTCGAACACTCCGCTATTTGCAGAGACGCCTCCGCCATAACCGTTCATTATAGAGCTCGACAGTAACTGCAGCATTACGACGAGCAACAGGTCCTTCTTCCAACTGCAGGAGCTTCTCGTCATCGTAGCATTCCTCTTCGTCATCGTCCTTTTCAACAAGGACGGAAACGGAGCTTTTTGCTGCAGCCACTCCGAGATTGTCTGAACGAGATTTGGAGAGGATCAATGATGGGGAGTAGAGGAGCCAAAATTGATCGGAAGAAAGAATAGAGGAGGATGTAGTGAGAAGAAAGGAAGGTAAGACTAATGAGTGTGCCTGAACACGGCGCAAAGAAGAAAGGAGGAAGAAGCATAAAATGGAAAATATTTTTTAATATTATTGAGGTTTTTTTTTTTTTTTTTTTCTGTTTTTTCTTTAGTGTTAAGATAAATTAATAATTTTAATCGTCCTAATTTTATATAACCCTGTGCATATAGAAAGTAATTCATTTTTTTAAATATCAATGTACTTATTAAAAAAAAAATTCCAAGCGATTTTTTGTATAACGACTCACACGGTTCGGATTATAACTTTGACACTAAACTAAGGTTACACAAATGGTTTCAAAAGCAGCTTGTAAATCTTTTTTCATTAAAGAATTGTATGTATCATACAAAAAAAATAGAGTTTGTTATATTAATATTATTAAATGTTAATATGTTGATCAGGTATAAAGAGGTTCTCAAAATATTAAATATATACTTATAATGCACTAATATATATATATATATAACTATCACATCGTTGATAGCGTAACTCAATTCTGATTATTTATTTTTAGTATCTATAACTTATAAAATAGTTACAGACATGGATGTAATTTTTTTGCCGGCGTGATATAGAATCTAATTAATCGTACACATAAAATTCAAAGTAACTCAGTTAAGATTTTATCGGAGAAAAAGAAAAAGTGGACCAATTTCATTTTATGGGTAAAATGGTCATTTGATTTATAATTTAATTATAAAAGTAAAATGATAATTATTAAATTGTTAAATATAATATTATATAGCTCTGCTAATATAATAAGTGTGAAATTAATTTAGTTAGAAATTAATAAATTATATATGAATTTTTATTTAATTTTAAAAGTATCATAACGGTTTGTATTAATAATCAGACATTAAAGAATTAATGAGCTAGATAATTAATTAGATTTTTAATCAAATGGTTGATTAATATTCATAAGTTAAGACCGATAGATGTAGCTATTTGGTTCCTTAATAGTGTTAAGAAAATCTTAATTACAAGGAAACCTAATATTATTAGGAATCTTATAACTAGTGGTGCCTTATAAACAGGACACCATATGGCCGAAAATCCTATCATATTTGCCTCTTGGCAGAAACTTGAGAGAGAAAAAGTTTGAGTTTTTCCCATCTTTTTTCCCGAGACTATTATTTCATGAGTTGAAACTTTATGAAGAAAATTAATTGAGCAAACGGATTATGTGGATTATGATTAAAGGATAAACACGTGGGCGTCTTTCACCATCTCATCAATTCAAATTGAAGTAGTGTTCTATAGTGGTTTTCTCATCCAGTTAAGGTAACCTTTTAACTTAGAATTGAATTTAATTCATGGGATTTACTGTATTTTTTGTAAAGTGATTATATATGTGATATATAATTATTGTATGGTTGATCTTGCTTTGGAATTAGCTGCATGTTTTATATGAGATCCGAATTTTTTTAAATATTACTTCCTCTGTTATGTATGCATCAGTTCCTAACAATGGTATCCTAGTATAAGTCCATAATGGTTTAGTCCTGAATAAGTTTTGCTGATCTACCTCGATTATTTTAGGAATATGCACTAGAAACCTCGCTTATATTATTAATAGGATTCCTTTAAAATATGTTTCTTTTATACCATATGAGATATGGAAATGCAAAAGGGCAAGGTTTGAAAAGTGTTATTTTGTGAGGTATTCAAATGAAACTTTGGAATATTACTTCTACCATCCCACTGAGCAAAACATGTTTGTTGTCAAACATATTGTCTTTTTAAAAAATGAATTCCTTTCTGAAAAAAAAAAAAAGATTAAACTTGATGACGTTCAAGATCCAACAAATAATATTTGAACCAAACATCATGTTACCCCACATATTTTGGCTAGGGTACCTCTAAAAAGGGATACTATGATAGCTCAGAGTATACAAAAGATTTGTAGATCTAGTAGAATATTTGGTAGATTAGAGCATTACATATTTTTTGTAGAAAATCCTATCAATAGGTTAATCATGGATGATGATTCTATGACTTATTCTGAGGCTATTAATAATCGGAATACCGAGAAATGGCTAGAAGTCATGAAATTCAAGATGGATTCCATATATATGAATTAAGTATGGGACTTGATGGATGCACCTAAAAGAATTGTTCATTTTTTTTCCTTAAGGTCCATTAGCCATAATTATAATGAATATCTTAATTTTGATAATTAAAATGAATACTATAATTTGAAATTTAAATTCTAATGAACCCACTAATTCCATAAAAAAGCAATCTGAAAATTTTAAAATTTAATCCAAATTATTTTTTTCTTTTATTTTTAGCCCCAAAATTTTATTATAAACATTTTTTACCTACATATTTTTAAAATCAAAAATTCATATCTATACACCCTTTCACTACCACCTCTACTAATCTGCTACTTCCCCTGACTATTACTGTTGAAAATATTCAAAAATTTTAAATTAGGCAAATTGAATATTTTATATACATTTTAAACCATATTATATTTCCACTTGCCTTCATCATAAAAAATGATTTTTTCACTTTTCCCACCACCATCCTTCTTTGCCGAAAAATTCTTTTTTTATTGATATTGTGTGAGGTTCACAAATTAATTCGTAATATCTTAAAATTATTTTTAAATTTAATTTTTTATTTTTTATTTTTTATTTGTCAAATTTAGACTATTAGAATAGTTATGAGGGTGGTAATCTAGATAGAAATAATGGTAAAAGTATGTAGAAATTAGAAAATTAATTTAAAAAATAAATAGATCAAAAATATTAAAAATAAAATTTTGATATTGAAAATAAAAGAAAAAAATCTTTAAAAATTATTAAATTTTCAAATTATTTTATATAAAGTTAAACATTTATTATAATTTAAATTTTAAAATACAGTAAAAAAAAGATATTTATTATAATTATTTTAAAATTTAAAATTAAAAAATTAATCATAATTTTTAAAAAAAAAAATAAGACTTCTTTTTCGTATAAAAAAAATTATTTATTTCTCAAATTATCTCGAAATTATTTGACATGCATTCATTAAAATTAAGAAAATTAAAATTTATATGCTAAATTTCACAATATTTTGGTTAAAAGACGATATAAATTCCCGCGATTTTCCATAAATATATCGGTGAATCGAGTCAGTATGTGTGTGTTTTGGACCATTGGATGGAATGATCCCAACCGTAGGTTATACAGCTATAAATATGGCAAATGGGCAGCGGAGTACGGAGAAAGCGGACTCCATTTCTGCTCACTTGACTGGGTAGGAGTTGGGACTCGTTTTCTTCCGTCTTCCGTGAAGAAAGCAATGGAGCCACTTTGAATCACTCACTCACTTATTTTCCGTTAACATATTGATTTTCTTTCTAATGGAAACCCTAATCATCTCCTCCTCTACTGGCAATATGTCCTATGGAAACCCTAACGAGAACGAAGCCGTTTCTCTCACGAAGGTACTCTCTCTCTCTCTCTTTAAGGTGATCGAATTACTTACCTTCATCGTAATTTTCCCTGGAAAATCTAATAAAATGGCCTAATTGGAACAAATATGAGTTTTGCGTTTGGTACTCTTTAACTTCCCCATTACTATTTTTTGTTCATTCAACTATTTTTATGTCTTACTTCAAAATATATTTGCCTAAATTAAGGGGAATTCGAGTTTGAGAAAGAACGATCTTCAAATGATAATAGTTGAGATTTCAGCTTGCAAATAATTAATGATGGAAAATTGATGAATTTATTTTCAATTTGTCCTCTTTCTCTTCATGCGAAAATTAATCAATGTAATTAATTTATCGCGAACTCTCTTGTGCAAGGATGCTGCAATGGGAATGGTGCTGAGTGCGACCACGGGAAGAGGATGAACGACAGGGTCTGGTACGAAGGTCCTTCTGCTCTTGAAACTTCTTTTCTTTGATCGACATTTTGGAACCTGGAACACCGGTTTGGAACCAAATAAGTAGACTTTTTTTCCCTTGTAAAATTTTAGGTACAAATCCTACTTTACCCATTTGTTTTTTCACCCTAAAACCGAAAAAATAAAATAAAGTAAAAAACTAATGGATATATAAACGAATTAACTTCTTCCTTTATTTTGTGAAATGTGAATCTATGATTTCTGTGCAGTCATTTTGAGGCTTGCGAAGCTTATGGTAATTTTAAACTCTTCTTTTTCTTTTTCAAGGGTTAAGGAAGATGTGTGGGGAAGGGCAACGGCCAGTGGAGAAGTCAGAGAAGAAGCAAAAGAAATGGAAGTCCCAAACTTCAATGGAAGGAAAAAGTGGTAGGGATTCAAACGTAAATGCAGGGATGGAGTTCCCATTATGGAGAAAGAAGAAGATTTGTGAAGAAGAAGCTTGCACTAGAAAGGTCGCCCCTTACTTTCCCCAAAGCTCTGTTGAGAAGATCACAAATCAGTCTAAAAAAACTGATGTCTCTCTCTATTTTGTAAAGTCAGCTACGAAGACATGTGGAATAGAGCAACAATCAGTGGAGGAGATGGAGATTAGTGGAGAGAAAAGAAAATCACCAACTTCAATCGAAGGAAGCAGAAGTAGGGATACAAACGGACATGCAATGCTGGAGTTTCCATTACAAAGAAAGAATAAGGTTTGTGAAGAAGAAACTTGCCCTAGAAAGGTGTCCCCTTACTTTTCCCGAGGGTCTGCTGAGAAGAATGAAAGGTCAACAAATCAGCCTTTAGAAACTGTGAAGGTTTCTCCCTGTTTTGTAAAATCAGCAAGCCTGACATGTGGAAAAGAGCAACGGACAATGGAGATGTATAATAAGGCAAAGAAAGCACTGCTCCAAATTTTAACTGGAGGAAGAAGTAGGAACTCAAATGAAGATGCAGGTCTGGGCCTTCCATTAAAAAGAAAAAAGATGTGTGAAGAAGAAGCTTGCCCAAGAAAAGTTTCCCTTTACTTTCTCCCAAGCTCTGCTGAGAAGAAGGAAAGTTTAGCAAATCAATCAAAGGAATCTGTGAAGGTCTCTCCCTGTTTTTTGAAATCAGCAAGCCAGATGTGTGGACAAGAGCAACAGACAATGGAAGAGATGGAGACTAAGGGAAATAATCAAAATTCCCAAATTTTAATCGAAGAAAGAACTAGGGATTTGAACAGAGATGCAGATATGGAGTTTCCGTTAAAAAGAAAGAAGAAGAAGATGGAGGTGTGTGAAGAAGAAGCTTGCCCTAGAAGGGTCTCTCCTTACATTTTCCTAAGCTCAATTGAGAATAAGGAAAGTGGCACACATCAGTCAGAAGAAACTGTGAAGGTCTCTCCCGATTTTGTGAAATCAGCAAGCCAGATATGCAGAAAAGAGCAACATACAATGGAGGAGATGGAGAATAAGGGAAAGAAACAAAAGCCCCAAATTTTAATCGAAGGAAGAAGTAGGGATTTGAACGGAGATGCAGGTCTGGAGTTTCCATTAAACAGAAAGAAGAAGAAGAAGGTGTGTGAAGAAGAAGCTTGCCCTAGAAAGGTCTTCCCTTACTTTCCCTCTAGCTCTGCTGAGGAGGAATGTGTCATAAATCAATTAAAAGAATCTCTGAAGGTCTCTCCGTATTTTGTGAAATCAGGAAGCCAGATGTGTGGAAAAGAGCAACAGACAATGGAGGAGATGGAGAATAAGGGAAAGAAACAAAATCCCGAAATTTTAATTCAAGGAACAAGTAGGGATTTGAATGGAGATGCAGATCTGGAGTTTCAATTAAAAAGAAAGAAGAAGAAGGAGGTGTGTGAAGAAGAAGCTTGCCCTAGAAAGGTCTCCCCTTACTTTTCCCTAAGCTCTACCGAGAATAAGGAAAGTGTCACAGATCAGTCGGTAGAAACTTTGAAGGTCTCTCCCTATTTTGTGAAATCAGCAAGCCAGATGTGTGGAACAGAGCAACAGACCATGGAGGACATGGAGAATAGGGGAAAGAAACAAAGGCACCAAATTTTAATAGAAGAAAGAGGTAGGGATTTGAATGGAGATGTAGATCTGGAGTTTCCGTTAAAAAAAGAGAAGAAGAAGAGGAAGAAGGTGTTTGAAGAAGAAGAAGAAGCTTGCCCTAGAAAGGTCTCCCCTTACTTTTCCCTAAGCTCTACCGAGAAGAAGGTTTCACCCTATTTTGTGAAAGCAGTGACACTAGGGAAAGAAGCAGAAGAAGAAAAAGGAGAAACCAAAGCAAGCAAAAGCAGCAGCCGCAGAAGAAAGCGAGTAGTAAGGGTCGTCTCTCCCTACTTTCAGAAGAAAGAGGAAACCATGAAGGAGAAAGCAAAAAGCAAGAGTGTGTCGATAGGGAAAAAAAGGGTGGTCTCTCCCTACTTTCAGAAGAAAGAGGAAACTGTGGAGGAGAAAGCGAAAAGCAAGACAGAGTTTGTAGGGAAAAAAAGATGCGATATCCTGACTGCTGCGCGGAAGTTAGATGAGGCTTATCGAAGGAAATCTCCAGAGAACACATGGATGCCTCCTCGATCTCCTTATAATCTTCTTCAGGAAGACCATTTCCATGACCCCTGGAGAGTCTTGCTCATTTGTATGCTCCTTAATCAGACAACTGGATCCCAGGTATGAATTGAGCTCATCTTTATTCAACTGACACTGTTTACAGTTATGTTGGGTGGTTTTGTTCCATCAGTATTGGTTTAGTTTGTACACAAAACACATATATCATATCTAATTAGTGGAAAGTGATTTTTATTTTTTCTTTCAATGCCATTGCATTTGTAGACTAAAAAAGTTCTACCAGATCTCTTCCGATTGTGTCCCAATGCCCAGGCTGCAACCGAGGTTGAACCAGAGCAAATCTCAAAGGTTATAAAGAGTCTCGGTCTTCAAAACAAAAGGGCAGCAATGATTCAGCGCATGTCTCACCAGTATTTAGAGGAAAGCTGGACCCACGTCACTCAGTTGCACGGCGTTGGCAAGTATGCAGCCGATGCATATGCAATATTCTGTACCGGAAAGTGGGACCGCGTGAAACCTCAAGATTACATGCTAAATTATTACTGGGATTTTCTTAGAGTCAAGTGAACCAACATTTTTTCTCCATACATATATTATATAATATATAAGATTAGAGCAATGTACATCTAGAGAATTTTTTGTGTAAATGCGTGCTTGAAACTACTCAGGCTTTGACTTCTAAATGCATACATCTAAGTTTTCATTGAGTCATCGGTTTCGGAAGTCAGATGTTATTTAAGGTTTAAATCTCTAAGCTCCAAAATCGATAATTCGTTAGGAGATCTGACCACCCATCGAGCCTTTGGTTTTTGAGGTCATAAATTATTTAAGGTAAGTTTTATATTCTATTTATAAAAATGGTCCATAATGTTTTGCCTCATTGATAGCATCGAGTCATAAACAAATGGAACTGTTGACACCAACAGTATGGATACAACAAAGTCATTGAGATCAACGGGTCATAAAAAACTTATTGATGTCAATGGTCCAAAAATAATTAACTTCTTAATGTCAATGGTCCATAAACTTTTCAAAGTTTAAGTCACTGACCTGACCTCTAAGGTTCTAGTGAGATCTCCATTCAGATACTACTTAAAGTTTAAGTCTTAAACTTCTAAGGTTTGAGATACTGCTTAGAGAACTTTCAAGGTTTTGTCTCTGACTTCTAAAATCGACGGCTCAATAGGAGATATAAGTATCCATCGAGCCATTGATTTAATGTTATCTATCGAGCCATTGGTTTTGGAGGTGAGATTCTATTTAAGGTTTAAGTCTGTGACCTCCAAAACTGATGGCTCAATGGGAGATCTTACTTCCTATCGAACCATCAGTTTTTTAGGTCGGAGACTACTTAAAATAAGTTTTATGTCCCGTTGATAACAACGGTCCATAATGTTCTGACCTGTCAAAGTATCTGAAGGTAAGTTTATGAACCATTGATATCAACGGTTCATAATGCTATGACTGTTGACTTCAATGGTTAAGTTTTTTGACCTGTAGATGTCAACAATTCATAAATAATTGACATGTAGTCAACATGCACGAAACAACCGATCCGTTGAAATCAGCAGTCCATATACAATTGACTCGTTTATGTCAACGGTTCAGATACAATTGACGCATTGATGTCAACGGTCCATAAACAACTGACCCATTGATGTCAACGTGTGTGTTGTTTATAAACTGTTGATAGCTACGAGTAAGAAACAAATGGAATCATTGATATCAACAATCTAGATACAACTGAGTTGTTAATGTCAATGGGTCATAAACAATTGACTCATTAATGTCAATGGTCCAAAAATAATTGACTCGTTGAGGTCAACGATTCAAAAACCTTTCAAGGTTTAAGTCTTTGACCTCACTTCCAAGGTTCTTGTCAGATCCCTATTTTGATATAAGTCTCTGACCTCCAAGGTGTAAGATACTACTTAGAGACCTTTCAAGGTTTAGTCTCTAACTTCTAAAATCTATGGCTCAATGAGAGATATTAGTACCCATCGAGCAATCAGTTTTAGAGGTTATATGCTATTTAAGATTTAACTCTCTGACCTCCAAAACCGATGGTTCGATGGGAGATCTGACCACTCATTAAGTCATTAGTTTTTTAGGTCAGAGGCTACTTAAGGTAAGTGTTATATCCCTTTGATAACAACAATGTTCTGACCCGTTGAAGTACTACTTAAGGTAAGTTTTATGACATGTTGATATCAATGATTCAAAATACTCTGAATCGCTGACTTCATAAACAATTGTCAATAGTTCATAAACAACTAACACATTGATGTCAACAAGTCCAAAACAACCGATTCGTTGAAATCAATAGTCGATATACAACTGACTCGTTGATGTCAAAATTCCATATATTGTTTTTACTCAAACACATTAATATCAACAATTTATACTTCCTATGCCATGTGTCACTATTTTAAAAAATGATGTGTTTTTTCTAAGTCATTTTAATTGTTTTCACACTTGTTCAAATTAAAACATATCATTTAGAAAATTGACGTAATGTTCATTTCTAAGTATAGGACATATGTTAGGAAACAACATATTATATAGTAATAATTATTGTGCACATGAAAAAATAGGAAGATAACATGTGGAAAATGGTTTCTTGATGTAAATTTTAATACATGGATGGAAACAAATCCAAAATTATGTGTCAATGGTTTTTAATCATGTTACCCATTGACATCAGCGGTCCAGGTCCACATTTCATTAACCGTTGATGTCAATGAATTAGAATGTTATTACCCATTCATTTTAAGTATACCCCAATTAAAATTTCTTCTTAGAAGGGCCTTTCTCCTCTCAACAATTCATCCTCTTCATTCTCTTCAAAAGTGTAGATTCTCTTCGTTCTCTTTAGAAAGTGTTCATTCTCTTCATTCTATTCAAGAAGTAACCCTTGCAACTCGAATGTTGAATACAAAACCATATGTTTCAAAACAATATGAATCGAATAAGCATGAAATGAATATGTGTGAAAGAACCAAGTTCAAGACACTACGTTCTCCGAGTCGGCTATCGGATAAGCATGTCCTTGTATTTAGACTTCAAAAAGGTCCCATCTATACCAATAACCTTTCGCATGAAATGAAACCCACTAATGGATGCTCCAAAAGCGATGAAAAAATACATAAAACTACCATCTTCATCCGTCGCCATTTCCATTACCATCCCCGGATTAACCACTTATAGAATGGATGTATACCCTGGTAACATTATGTAGTTGTCCTCAGCCGTACCCCTAATAAGATCACGCGCAATAGTTTTTACTTTCCATGCCTTCCAATAAGTAATATTTACATTGAGATCATTAAGAGCTTTTGTTTTGATCGTTTTCGGGCTAAGACCCTCATTAGACCCTCTAAAAGTATTGGACACATGTTGCTTGTTGATTTATACTGTTCCTAAATTGAAAGGAATATGTGTGTTTGTCATAATAAGATTAAATTTGGAAAAGTGAAGAATCTTTCCTTTTCTAGTAGCATGGAGCCGCTACTAATAGTTTAGTTCAACATAAACGACAATATATGCAGTCTTATTCGACTTATTTACCTTGAACTCTTTATTGTTTCAGATCACATGCATATGTACTTTTACATTTAGATCGATCTTCGAGGGAAATAACTGATCATGATAAAACTCTCTTGGGTATGATTCATAAGATTCTGGTTATTCACCACTGGAATGCTCGATAAACGGTGTAGCGGGTAGAGTAGCAAAGGGAAAAAGATTGGCATATTCACCATCACTTTCTTCATCAATTTCAGTTTCTGGTTATGTCAAGTCCTGAATGGGGAGCATAGGATTCTAGTTATCTAGAGCATACATAGTATTGGGTATATGGGAGGTAAGTACTACACCCACAAAGTAGTCATCTGGGATCATGATTAGTAAGCCACGGTCAACATCGTCAATTTGACTATTACCACATTCTTTCACAGTTCTTTCATAATTATCATCATCCTCATCCCAATCCACATCGTGATTTTTAAAATCCAAATTTCCTTCATTATTGAGATTCTTATGAGCATTACCAAAATCATGTACTTCATTGAGTAAAACAACTACATGAACATTATCAATATATCGAGCTTCGATGAGTCTATCATTTGAAAGATTAGGTATTCCACTAGCCTCTTGGATATACGTATCATTTGTCATCTTAAGAATCAACCTCACATATAATGGAAATCTACTTGCAGTAGAACATGAGTGGACTAAGAAAGGCTTCACGTCAAAGTCTTTCTTTATAAAGATGAGACACTCATATAAAGGGGATGTCAACTTGTATGATAGTTCCAAACCAACTTCATTTTGATAAACTTTGATGGTTTCATAGACGACATTCACAATTTTATTAAAACTTACATTAGCTTCAACCGCAACACCTATCATTACTGTAAGTCCTTCAAACATCACCAATAATTTAAGCTGGTCTCATCCTTTTTCCATTCCTCATCATAGTATAAGCCTATAAAAATTCTAAGAAAGTCCATTCTTGAAAAGGAAAAATAATTCCAAATCAATATCTTAATTATTCCAACATACAAGATGTCAATGCATTAGAGACTTAAACTGATGGCTCAATGAGTGTCAAATCTCCCATTGAGCCATCAGTTTAAGCATATGACTTCCAAAATCGATGACTCGATGGGAGATTTGACTACCCATCGAGCCATCAGTTTTGGAGGTTAGAAACTATTTAAGGTAAGCTTTATGATCCATTTATATTAACGATTCATAATATTCTAAATCATTGAAATACTATTTAAGATAAGTTTTATGAGCCATTGATATCAATGTCTATAATATTTTGAACTATTGATATCAACGGTCTAGAAACAACCGATCCATTGACATCAACGGGTTAAAAACAACTGGCATGTTAATATCAATGATTTATACACAACCGATCCAATGACATCAACGAGCCAAAAACAAATGGAACCGTTAATATCAACGGGTAATTACTTCTATATTGTTGATATTTCAACATGTTCTTGTGTTATAACTCCAACTTGTTCGCACATTAAAAAGAAAAAGAAAAAATGATAAAAAATAACAAAAAATGATGCAACATTTTTTAAAGAAGGATCAATATGTATTCCAAAATAAACCAAAAAACGAGTCTAAGTTTAAAGTACCGATACAACATTTGTTGAAGAATCCGACAAAGTAAATGTTCAAAGATAAATGATTTAAAGAAGGTTCCACCAAAAAATGACGAAAAATCGAAACAAGAAATAGATCCCTAGAATGAAAAATGAGGCAGAAAAATTAATGCGAAAGAAGATGAAAGTTTTCGCTAAAAAGATATATTAGATTAGTAATTTGAATATATATATATATTTCTTAATATACGAATAAATAAAAAAGAAAATTTAACAAATATGTATCACATTTGAATATCGAGCCAAAAATTATCTGAGACTTCGGCCCTTAGCTGAATCATCCCTTGGTTTGAAGAATAATAAAGAAAAAGAAAGAGAAAAATCCAGTCGAGCCTCTCTCCTTCAGTCCTTCTGTCGCTCGCTCATAGGGTTTAAGGACTTCGCGGGCTTGTACTTGTAAAAGGTTTTCATTAATTTCTCATATATATATATATAATGTAATTTTTCTCCAACGCTTCAATTCAGTCCAGATCACTTGAAGAAGGGAATCCGCAATGTTCCAGAGGTGGAGCAGAGCTATCAATCACCTGTCGAGATTCGGAGCAGGAAATTGCTCGAATTTGAGCAAAGATCTTTTCGCTTTTCCACGCCTTGGCTATGCCAAAGCCGCTGCAGATACGGCATCCACTGCGGATTCCTTGGAAAGGGGTTCCTCAAAAGTGCAATTGGTACCCAGGGTTTGTTATGGTCAATCTCTCTATGTTCATTAATGTCGGTTTGTGGTTTCAATCAGGTCGAGTAAATTTTTCTGGTTAATTACAAGGAATTATGTATGTGAATCTTTTGATAGAGGCAACAATTTTTTTTTTTCCCATTAGAAATTTAGTTTGAATTTTGATCAGGGTCCCTTTTGTTCAAAGATTGAAACTATGATTTTGGATCTAAACCAGTTTATGCCAAAGAACCTCCATTTTGTCTCAAGGGCTGATCTAAATATAAAAGAAAGAATTCCAAGTTATCTCATAATCTTATTAATTCGCAGTTTGAACCAACTCGAGTTTAAAATCATGAACCTAACTGTACATCAGCTTGCACCGATTCCAGTTTCAAATGCTGAACGAAATGGACCTTGAGTTATCACCATTTTCCAGAAGTGCTTCTAGGCAATTGGAGTCCTGCACTGTTCAAAATTTAAATTTAAGAAGCGTTTGACTACTTTTAGTTACAGTGCAACTTTTCGGAGTGCTTTACTTGATTCTTGTATTTGATGTACTTTTTTAAAGAAGCTTTTGAATTAGCTTCTTGCTGAAAAGTAGCTCACCACTTTTTAACAGGTTAACTTAGATAAGCTGTTTTGGTCCAAGCCTTGCTCATTGGCTTTGTCAAAGGATTCCCCACTTAGAGTTGAAGAACCAAATTTTGAGGGTATTAAGCGTATTCTCTTCAAGCTGATGCTGTTTTATAGTAAACAAAGTAAGTCTATTCGAGGGGCAAATGTGGTTTACCGACGCATCATCTCACAAGTTGATAAACCTGCAATTTATGATGGTAATACTTTCTCTCTATCACATACAGATTGTTCTTTGCTTGCATGCTGTAGCTAGTTGACAGACAGGAGTGCCAATTTATTTTTATTTTCTCTTCAATAAATTACTTTACTTGAACTTTTGTCTGTCTCTGTCTCTGTCTCTGTCTCTATGCATGTCTGAAGTACAATGTCTCTCATGACACTTTCAATCATCATAGACTTGGTTTCTGAGTTCTTGGGATAGGTTGAAAACTCTAGTTGTGCATTAGCTTTTTACTTGGCCATGTCTGAAACTAAAAGATTTACTCTCCCCAAAATATAGTTACTTGTACATCAATTTGCCCTTACATTAATTTGATTCCTGCCTTGAAACCTATTGCTTTTTGTATGTTACTGGATATCTGGCAGATTTGTTCTGGGCGGTGCACATCTCACCAAACCAGAAAAAGAAGAATTAAGGACCTTAAGCTCAAAATGAAGCTACAATGTGTTTTCTTTTGGGTGTATTAATAGAGGTTAACATTTCACGTCTAGGTTGGAATTGACTTAGTGTTCTTACTCCCAATATTTTCTTGCATTTGCAGTGTTCAATTTGGAGAAGACCTTTAAGACATCATTCTCCTTACTTGTACTTCATATGTGGCTTTGCTTAAGGCGCTTAAAAGAAGAGGGGGAAGAAGGTGTTGAATTTGGGCAATACTTGTATGAGACATACAACCACGACGTCGAGCTAAGAGTGTCGAAGGCTGGGGTTTGTCATCACAACTTCTTTTGTTTATCTGCTTTTTAATGTTGTTTATACTCGTACCCTTTGTGCGTTTTGCATACTTAACTATTCTTTAAATATATTTATTTTATAGTAGAATAGTTTAGAGTAGTAAGGAGTTCGACAACATTTTCGTTGCTGTCAACTTGGTTTAGAGTAATTGGACAAATGACTTCTTAACCTATAGTAGAAAGCTAGGAACACTGTATATTTAAGGGACTCGTGTAACCGTTCTTGATAATTGCATGTCAGTTTAGATGAACCTCTTCTGGACTAGGATCAACAGATGCATAAAACAATCTCTCTCTTTATACTTTTCAATGTCTAAATGCAGGTCAACTTACTTCTGACTAAGTGGATGAAGGATCTTGAGAAGATATTTTATGGAAATATTGTTGCCTACGATGCAGCCATGCTTCCTGAGGCAAAGCCTGATGAATTGCAAAAAGTAATATGGAGGTAAGTATTTGATCAGACTAGTCGTTTGTTACTCCTAACTACTTTCACGTATGCATCAATGATGGTATAGACCAATATCTATTGATGAATATTATTGATGATTTTCTGTTTTCCAAAAATTGAAAACTGCAGACAAGGGCATTTGTCACCACTTTTTGTGTCAGAATTTTGGGAAAATCGTTTTTCAGAAACATCCCTAAAAACTGTTTTTCCGAAAACAGGTTTAGACTGTTTTCTGATTTTCCAGAATCCGTTTTCAGAAAAATTCCTCTGAAAACTGGTCCAACCAAGCGGCTTTTTCCTATTTTCATATTTCAAACTGATTCTGTGAATTGACCAATCAAATGAATTTTTGTTCGAAAACTGTTTACGAGCGCCCTTGTTGCAATCATTACAAAAACGAAGTTTGGCAATTGAAAACCGAAAACAGCTACCAAACATTAACTGATTGAAATCTTTGAATTCTGTTTTCGATGATGTAATATTTTAAATTTAATTATCATGTAAATAATTTTAAAATGCAACAAGAGAAAGGTTAAATCTACATATTATGTAAACACTAGTTAAAGGTGGCCTACCAAATCTTAAAACTTGATCTTAAAAGCCACATCTATAGGACTTACTTCTATGGCTGTAATATCTTATTTTTCTGTTTCTGTCATGGCTTATAATTGATCCTCTAGCTGGTAAGCACGGGCTTGTACATTCAAAAATTTCTAGGTTAGTGTAGGCCTAACAGTAAGAAGTCATAATATGAACCACAAAACTCAACAAACAGATCAGCTAAATTATCCACCTAGATTAAAGAAAGTAGCAGAATTATATTGAAGAAGGAAAATAGAAGGGGGTGCTGGTTGTTGAAAGAACCAGCCCTCTCCTTCCTATCACTCAAAAATAGCCTACCCTTCCAAAAGCCTTCTCCCCCCATATAGAGGTGGTACTACCCTGCTCCCAGACATGACAAGCAAACAGCCACCAAAATTGCCAAAAACCCCCCAAAACACAAAATCATCATTAGGAAGGCTAATTACCCTAATTACCCTTTTTTACCCCTCATTCTATACGTAAAACGTACTGAAGGCTCATCAATACTCCCAAAGAGTCACCTACTCAAGGTGAGAGTCGGGAAATTACTCAAAAGACAGCAAACCTTTCTAATGTACCAGGACCTCTAAGGTGGGTAAGGAATGCGATGGTACTTGGCGTAAGCGCACGATAGAGTCTGGTTCAAGCCGCATTTCCAATTCCGAAGAGAGATTTGAGGGTAAGTCCTCCCCCACCTCTTGTCCCTCAAAAACAGCCCCGAATTAGGAGACATGAAAATAGGTGTATTGCAGCTTCTACCGGCAAGGTGAGTCTGCAAGCCACTTGACCAATCTTTTCTAAGACCTTGTAAGGACCGTAAAACCTTGGGGCTAGCTTGTCATTCACCCGCCTAGCTAAGGATCTCTGTCTATACGACTTAAGCTTCAAACAAACCAAGTCTCCTTCCTTTGAAGTGTAATTCCTGTTGGTGTGAGTCAACATATTTTTTCATCTTTTGTGGAGCCTGAGAAAGGTGCATTTTCAGCTCCTAATAGATCTCATCTCGGGCTTGCAGTTGTTGGTCTAACTCCGTATTTGCCATTTCTCCAAGCGAGTATTGGAGTAGTGAGGGTGGGTCCTGGCCATAGACAATCTTGAATGGAGATGTGTTCGAGGAAGTGTGAAATGCAATATTATACTAATATTCTGCCCATGGTAGCCAACGAGCCCACTTTTTCGGTCGAGCACTCGCGAAACCCTAGAGATAAGTCTTGAGGCTACGATTTATGACTTATGTCTGTCCATCGGTGTATGGATGATTGGCTGTGATATGCTTCAATTTAGTATCCTATAGCCTAAACAGCTCCTGCACGAAATGACTAAGGAAAATCTTGCCCCTATTCGAGATGATGGATTGAGGCATCCCATGTGGCCGCACTACTCCTTTAATGAACTCTGATGCTCCGGTCAGTGCCGTTAAAGGGTGTCGTAGTCCTAGGAAGTGACTATATTTGCTCAGTCGATCAACCACAACCAATATGCTATCGAATCCACTCGAGACGGGGAGTCCTTTGATAAAATCCATGGAGATGTCCTTCCAAACCCGATTCGGTATCAGTAAGGGTTGCAATAGTCCGATAGGAGATAGAGATACTATCTTGTTCCATTGGTACATAGTCGAGTTGGCAAACCAGCCGCTTCATTCCATGCCAAAAAACCATTCTCGCATTGCTTTTATAAGTTCTCAGAAACCCCAAATGGCCACCCACTACCCCATCATGGCACTCATGCAACAACAATGGAATAAACGAAGATAAGGAGGGCAGAACTAAGCAACCTTTACGTAGGACTTTCCCTTAGACAATTGAATAACTAGGTTGATGAGACGGGTCGATACTAATATTCGCTATTATTGGTGTGAGTTGGGAGTCCTTTGTGACTTGCCGCTACAACTCTTTTAATTGTAGTACCTTGGAGACTGAGAGAGTGCAAAGTGTGGCGGAATTCCCCGATGCGAGATAGAGCATCAACGACCTTGTTTTCATTTCCGGGCCGATATTTTGTATAATCAAGTCGTATCCCATTAGCTTTTGTTATCCCATTAGCTTTTGTTATCCATTTATTACATTCAAAATTGACTTCCCTTTGTTTTAGCAAATATTTCAAACTCCGTTGATCGGTGCGTATAATAAATTGTTGCCCAAGTAGATAGTGCCGCCACTTTGAACGGCAAAAATGATAGCCATCAACTTGTGCTCATACACCAATCTCGATCACACCCGAGAAGGAAGTACATGGTTGTAATATGGAATCGGTTGTTGTTCCCTAGCTTGTTTCCCGACGCATCCGTTTCCACAATAAAAGGCTTCCCAAAATCCTGAAGTGCAAGTACGGGCATGGTGGTCATTGCCTTCTTCAATTTCTTTAATTGGTCCGTGAGGGGCCGAGCTAGTTCACCATATCCTCGAACAAAATGCCAATAGTATCCTGTCAACCCGAGGAAACTCCTCAGCTCCTTCAAGGTTTTTGGCGTAGGCCAATTCACCATAGCGTCGACTTTGGACTCGTTGACCGCTACTCCATTTGCCCAATGATGGGGCCAAAATATTCAATACTCGAGTAAGTGAAACTACACTTCTTCCTATTAACGATCAAGTCGTTCGATTCTAAAATGCACATTATAGTAGCTAGATGGTGTTCCTGCACCGTGATGCACTTACTTTATATTAAAATATCATTAAAAAAAAAAAAAGACAAATTTACAAGGATGCCTTTGGAAGATTGTTATTCATCAAGGATTGAAACGTAGCAGGAGCATTTTTCAAACTCAAATGACGTCACAAAAAATTCGTAGTGCCCATCATGTGTCCGAAAGGCCGTCTTGGGCACATCGTCTTGGGCACGTCCTCTGTTTGGACCCTAATTTGATGATACCTGCACTTGAGATCCAATTTGGTGAACACGGACGCCCCTTTCAACTCGTCTTATAGCTCATCCTTCACCAGAATGGGAAACTTGTTCGGAATGGTGACTTTGTTCAATGGAATCTTAGAATCCATATCAACCACAAAATGTGTATCTAACACCAAAAAATCAACAGGCTAATAAAATTTATCAATCTGGAAGTAAAACATCTTCGATTATTCCCCTCGGTCTTCTAGTTGAACAAGAAGCCAGTTGCAAAACCACAAATGTGGGTTTGATTTCTCCAAGTTCTAGCTGCAAGTAGATAGAATAATGCATCAGATTAACACTTGCTCCTAGATCTAATAAAGGTTGACCAATCTCGCACTTCCCAATTTGACAGGTTATTGTGGGGGCATCCTAGATCTTTATATTTTGGCGGTGTCTTCTGCTCAATCACCGCACTCACTTATTTTGTCAAGAATGCAGTCTTCTTAACATGATGTTTCCTCTCCATCGTGCACAAATCCTTGATCACTTTTGCATAAGTTGGTACCTATTGAATCACATGCAACAAAGGAAGATTAATTGCTACATTTTTCAAGTGTTCTAAAATCTCACCTTGGGTTTCCACATTTTTCCCAATAGGAAGAAGATCTTGAGGAAAAGGCATCGAAACCTTATACTTTTCTTCACCTTCTTCTTTAGGAGCTTTTTCCTTACCACTTGGCGGAGGAAGTTATTCCAAAATCTTAACACTTCGAGTAGTGATGGCATTGACATCTTTGACATTGTGTGAACTAGAAATAGATGTCTGTGCATTGACATCTTTGACATTGTGTGAACTAGAAATAGATGTCTGTATCATGTGTTGCCCCTTTGGATTGGATTGAGGCTGTGAGGGAAATTTTCCTTGTTCCTGCATAGTAAAAGAACTAGTTAGTTTGGAAATTTGACTTTCTATTTCCTTGTTCTCCACTACTTGTGCAAGCATAGTCTCAAATTTTTGATTTGTATTATTTTGTGCCTCCATAAATGCTGGTAATGTATTCTCTAAGGACCTCTTAACTGGCGGTGCACTATATTGAGGGGTTGCATAAGATCTAGGCGGTTGGGCGTCGAGCTTCCATGGATTGCTGGACTGACCAGATAGGTTAGAATCTGACTTCAAGTTTGGATGATTTTTCTAGCCGAGATTGTAACTTTCAGAATAGGGCAAGTAGGGTTTTCTATATGTCCCAAAGGCATTACACTACTCTTCGTATTCCCCTCACATCTCACTCAAAGTAGGACATTCTTGACCTGAGTGATTTACCCCTCCACACACGAAACACACATCATGGGATTCAACTCGAGCAATGTTTGGGTGCCTCTGGTGTCTTTGGTCTTGAGAGCCTCAAATTCACTTGCTAATACTGCTACTTGAGCCTTAAGATTATCTTCTTCCCTTAGATGATAAATTCTGGTTGTTCTGCTCGTGCTATTAGTAGTGCTTGGGCCTGTCCATGTATGTGCTTTTTCAACCAACTCATTCATATAAACCATAGCTTCATCCGGATCCTTGTGAAGAAAATCTCCGTTGCACATCATTTCAATAAACTGTCGCTCTCTAATTGTGAGTCTCTCATAAAAATAAATTACCAAGCGCCAACTTTCGTACTCATAGTGAGGACACAAGTTTAACAATTCTTTGAATCTTTCCCATGCTTGGTATAATGTTTCACTGTCCTTCCAAGAGAATGTTGAAAGTTTCCTCTTTAAGTTATTGGTCTTATGATGTGGGAAGTACTTCTTGAAAAATGCCTGTATCATCTCCCCTTAGTTGCCAATTGATCTTGGCCTTAAAGAATACAACCAACTTTTCACATTGTCTTTTAAAGAAAAAGTGAAAAACTTCAACCTTAAAGAGTCTGCAACTTCAGATCGGCTATAAAATGTGGCTACCATCTCTTCAAATTCCCTAACATGCACGTAGGGATTCTCATTCTCTAAACCATGGAAGGTAGGTAGTAACTGAATCATTCCTGGTTTAAACTCTTGATGTGAAGTATTAGCGGGAAACATTATGCATGATGGTGTAGCCGTATGAGTAGGATGTAGATAATCCCTTAGAGATTTTATGACATTTTCCTAGACTTCAGCATTCTGCTTCAATACTTCATCTGGATCAATGTTGCTACGTACAAATGAGTCAGACAAAGAAGTGGTAGTCAACGATTCGAATGAAAAATTAGAAATAGGCAATTTAGATCTCTTTGCAAATCTTCCTAGTTTATCTCTATATATTTCTTTATCCCTAGGCATCCACCGTATCAAATCTCTTTTAATTTTAATTTTTAAATAAAATTACCACCAAAAGGAGAAATGAACGATATTACGGCCTTATGATGAAATCGCTAAACTTCTTGCGTTTATGATGCTTCCCTAGCAACAACACCAAATTTTGATTACGCTCAAAATATACCTACGATAATTGTAATATAGATTGAGGTATTGATTCTACGAAGAAGTTTCGTACAAAAAGAAATATAGCAAACTAAAACAATCGGCGATAATTAATAAAAAGAAGTGGAATTTTGATTGAAAATGCAATAATAAACTTGAGTAACAACAATGAAAGTTACAAGGCATTAGGAATTCTTTTTGAGTTTCGTTTCTCAATTTCTTATTTGATTCATAATTATAACTCAATTGTATGTTTCGCATTCCAAACAAATAAGCAAAAAATATTTAATTGAAGACCATAAAAATCCAAATATATTTGATAGAGTAAAATTCTTTTCTTTTAAAATTATATTTTGACCTATCTTATGAAGTACCTAAAATTGACGATATATTCAACGATAATATCGTAGTAAAGATTAACACATGAAATAAAATCACCAATAATAATTAAAAATTAAATCATTCACATAAATAAAGCTTGAATGAATTTACATGAAAAAAAAAAATCTCTAGATTAAAAAGAGTAACAAATAATAAAGAGTTTTAACCCTAAACAAATCTGAAATTTATAAAAACATAAAATGAATCAAAATTTGAAATAGAGAAAACTAGAATTGAAAGATTATTCTTAACCTTGTTTGTGACGTAGTCTGATTTGTGACCATCTCCATCAAATTGATTTTTTTTTATAGAATTTTTTTTTTTTTTTGTAGAAGAATGATGAATCTCGCTACTGAATAATATAGCTACAACTTCTCTATTTTTTTTTTTTCGCTATTTTTTTTTTATACCTAAGGAAATCTCGCAATTCCCAATCAATTCTCCCAAATTTTTGCCTCGGTGTTCGGAAAAGACAATAATTAAATACTTACCTTTTAGCTTGAATTAAGTTTGGCGTGAAAATGCCCAAAATTAAATTCTTTTCTTAAAATAATATTTGTTCAATAATAATAATAACACAATATGCCTAATTTAATGACAAAATTCCAATTAAATCATTATTTAAATCATACTTTCAGGCAATTATCAGGCTTCCATTGACTTCTTCTCTAACTCCCCTGGAGCTTGCGCCGTCAGCACCCCCACCTTGCTCCTCTTGAACCGGAGCTTTGTCTCTTGATGGCGGACCATTCCACCCTTTCAACATATCCATCACAGCTTCCAAGTTCTGCTCCATAATGGCTAGTCGTTGTAAATCGGTTTTCACTGCTTGTAGCTCGCCCAACAGCTCCACCACACCCCCTTCCTCTGTGTCCATCCTGTCATCAATATTCTTTGGAGGCATAACGAGAGTATGCTCTAATACTAAAATGATATGAACCTCAAAACTCAACAAACAGATCAGTCAAATTATCCACCCAGATTAAAGTAGCACAATTATATTAAAGAAGGAAAATACAAAGGGGGCACTGGTTGTTCGATAGAACCAGCTCTCTCCTTCCTATCACTCAAAAATAGCCTACCCGTCCAAAAGCCTTCTCCCACCATATAGAGGTGGGTACTACCCTGCTCCCAGACAGACGGCCCCCAAAACCGGAAAAAACCTCCAAAACACAAAATCATCATTAAGAAAGCTAATTACCCTAATTACTCTTTTTACCCCTTCTACTATATTTAAAATGTACTGGAGGCTTATCACATATAGGGTAAAAAAACTATGAAAAGTCACTTTTTGGTGTTTTTTGACCTCTAGGTGGCCTGTTACAATTTGAAATCAAGTATTCTTGTGGCTATTCTGAAAGCAATAAAAAAGCATCTAACCTAATGTGACCTTTTATTGATTGCGGTCTTATTACATAAATTTTATTGGTGTTGGCGACCCTAGCTCCTCCTCACCATAGTTAATGTCCCTTACTACATTTGATCTTGCTTAGACTTTGCTTTGCGTTTGTCATGTGCTTTTGCAGGAATGTCTTTTCAGATGATGGCTCATCAAAACCAAGCGATGCTGCATCAGGAGTAGTACAGGCATGTTCTTATCCGATCTTATTTATTTAAATGATGAAAAGCAGGATGAGTAGATATTTATTAATTTTACTTTCTGATAACTGTGGTAACATACCGAAAGGTCTGAGACGAACCTAAAAGTGATGAAGAGGAAGAAAATTCACAATGCCAGCCTTTTGGCACTTATGATTTTAGACAGGGTCTTGGTGTTTAGTCCATAACAGATTGCCTCTAAAACTGGGAATATTAATTTACCCTTTATTAATTTATGAAAAAAGATGCACAACCAATTCTTTTCTTTTAATTGAAATGGTGAGTATGAGTGTGGACTGTGCTTCCTGTGAAACTGTGTCATTTTGTTTAGTGCTAATAAATACTGACGGACTAGTTCTTCTTCTCTTTTTTGCTTCAATATCTTTCAACCGCCGATTTTCTGAACATGGCATATAGTGGCTGAATGATTTTAGATATAAAGTGGATTAGAACTGTCATTTATTCATGTGAAATCACATAATGCTTGTTCCACCTTGAAGAGATGTGAATATTCTAATTAAGATTCAAATCTAACTAATCCCTAACAAATCTTGGTTGGGGAAAACCCATTTCTTTTTGGGTCAGTCAAAATCCTTGAAACCTAGCCTTTTTTTTTTAATAAAAAAACGACGCTTGCTTTTCTATCGTTCTTTCCTTTTCTAATTTGTTAGCATCTTTTATGTAATAATTTGGATTAAATTAGTTTTCTCATATTTTTATGCTTTTCTTTCTGTGTATCTTCTTCCCATTAACTCTTTGTTATGTTCTGGTTTTAAGAGAACCTAAATCTATTTTTTTTGAGGTAAACTTTCTTCCAAATTACCTGATCTGTGGTACTTACGCGCGATGTTAAATGTAACTGCAGGCAATGGCAAGGTACACCCACCGAGAAGTCAGTTGCTTGTCCTTGACAGGTAGGCCTGCAATTTGATTTCAGTGTATATCACTCGGTGAAATGCATGGATTATATATTCTTTTACGATTATATATTCTTTTACTCTTATTGGGCAATGTATTACTTAAAAGAGTGCAACTTTGTTTGTCGGGCAGATATGTTACTTAAAGAGTGTGTAACTTGTGAGTAGATGTCTTTCTTTGTCGGGCAATATATTACTTAAAGAATGTGCAACTTGCTAGTAGAAGGCTTTGTCTCATGTTATTGTTACAAATTCACACTTGTTGAAAGATGAAGAAAAATGATTGAAAAGTGGTACTATTCTGGAGTTCTCTAGTAGATTGAATTTTTTTATTGATTGTCAGCAGTTTAGCTATAGGAAAAGCTTGACACAGATTATAATCTTGAGACTGTTTATCTGGCATCACGTATATTGTACCACTTTCCAGAATAGTACCACTTTTCCATTCTCTTCATCTTATCCCAAAAAGCAAAAAGTCATTGTCATTACTCCACTCCAAATGCTCTAAATTTTTTTCCGTTGACAGTTGACACTATTGTGTGTCAGCACTAAGAATCTTTCAAGGTCAGCAATAATTTGAATTTGGGTTAGGATTTAGATTTCGAATTTCTCAAGTTACTTGTATGTGATGCTAAGGCTGTAAATATCCTCTCATGTGGTGTTACGATACATTTTTACTTGGAATTTCTGCCATACGAAGATCTCTGGTTATATTTGAGTATTTTAGTACTTCATATTGGCACAACTTGAACAAAGGTTTGGATTTGAATTTGCAGACAAAGAAGCTATGTTTTCCGGGAACTTCATGTTCACTGCATTGGAGAATGAGAAACTAAAATCGTTGTGGCACAGGTGATGATGATGGAAACCTGATGTCATACCGAAAATTCTATTATTTCCATGTTAGCAATAAAAGTCTATTTGTTTGTAACAAGTAATGAGGAAGCAGTTATACACACGCAAAATGGGATATTGGGTTTTTTTTTTTTTTTACCCCATTTATTTTCACCAGTTTATTTATAATTTCATTTCTGCTTGATTTATAAAAGTTTACTTTATATTAGTATCCTAGTCTTTATCTGTTTAGTGTAATGTTCATATCAATCACAGGCACTTTGCCCTGAGGGATTGCTAAAGTATGGCTTTGAGGCGAGGACCCAATACTAGGCAATCGGGCCGGGCTGGCCTTGCCTGCAAGTGGTCTGAACCTGTTTAGGATTGGGCCGGATCATAAATTCTTCGGGCTCGGGCCTGAATTTATTTACGACCTAAAAATGAGCTTTTTGAGTTTATTTTTGAAAAAATAATTATATTACATATTAAATAAGTCTTACGGTTTAATAAAAAAAATTTATAATATAAAATAATTTTATTATTATTAATAATTGTAAATTGAAATGGATATATTTTTTTATATATTAATAACTTATATTTAATTATATTCAGGTAAAATAAATGATACTATAATTAATGTGTAATATCTCATTTACTTGCTTCTAGTAAGTAGACATGATTTATAGTCAAATTGTTATACCTCAAAAGGTCCCTTATGGTGAGTGCCACGTTTTTTAGCAAAAGGAAAAAATGATTGAAAGGAACATTTTAAAAAATTTGTCTTAAAGTATTATATTAATAATCATAATATAATAATATCATAAGAATAATATAAAAAATAACATATGGTAATCACATAAAGAGAGACGAAAAGATGTATGTGAAGCAGTGGCTTTACCAGTTTTCATGCTATCAGTCCATAGCGATAAGCATGAAAACAAAAGAGATAAAGAGTTATATATGCACATGCAAAGTAGGAAGCTTACACGTAGTAGGTATTAATTTCGAAGCTAACACCTCAAGTTGCAGCTTCGCACTACACATATAATTTGAGAAGCTTTGTTGGTTAGAAAAGTCTCACTCCTCCCTAGGCCTTGCGAAAACTTCCAGCGAAAACCAAATATCTCCTTCCGTCCTCCATAGTTGAGAATTAGTGAAAGTGAAAGTAAGAGTTCGCAAGCTCACAAACCAAAATTATGATCTGTTCAGGCCTAAACAAAGCATATTAGTCAAGAACAGTTCTAGTAAGAATCATCACTGTCCTTGTAATCCAAATCTTCAGTTCATGTATAATATGTCGAAATTAAGAGTAGAATTGATAAAGTATAAGAAATCAACCTGAACCAAGAACTCAGTTATGTTTCCATCTTTATAGACTGAGAACTTGGTTTGGGAAAGAAGAAAAAGATCTTAGGCTGGATCGAAAACTCAGATCGAGAGACGTTATATGAGACCTCGATATGGAAAATAAGAAAAGACATCAGTTTGGATCGAAAACTCAGATCGAGAGACGTTATATGAGACCTCGATATGGAAAAGAAGAAAAGACCTCAGTTTGGATCGAGAACTCAGACTGAGAGACATTATATGAGACCTCGATCTGGATCGAAAACTCAGATCGAGAGACATTATATGAGACCTTGATATGGGAAAGAAGAAAAGACCTCGGTCTGGGAGGAAAGAGTACTCGATCCGAAAGTGCTTTTGACACAGGTAGATGAGGTTGACACTTTCAAGATGAAAAGAAGGGTCAACAAAGGCGACCCCTCAACCCCTCCAGTAGGCAAAGTAAATCATATGCTTTTAAGTAGAATTGATAATCACGTTCTTACTAAAATGAAAACACATGTTTGGCTAGGTTAGTAGCTGGCTAGAGTTAGAAATATTGCGGTAGGCTTCTACTAAGATAGAACATCCAATAAGTAAGTAAAGTCTCACTTACAACTCAAGTCTTGTAACTGTTTGTTCAATATGAGATTTATGATATTGTTATGAATGCAACATAGCATATTGAACCTTGAATTGATTTCCTGGTGTTATGTTTTTATAAAACATATTGGAATTGAGTTTATATTAGTTGAATAGATATACCTTTTCTAGGAGTATAGAACGCACCTTCAGTTTTTACGCAAAAGCAATAAAGAGAAATGTTATGCTTTTGATTGATTAGTCCGATGCTTGACATTACATAAGCATAATATTATAGTGAGGCACTGCCTGGTTACGGTGGATTGAGTGGAGTCGCTGACCTTAGATATTTGCTCGATCAGGTCTAACTGAGAGAGGTCGATGATTTGAGTTGTGATCTGATCAAGGTGGATTGAATGGAGTCGCTGATCTCAGATAATTTTGATCACAGAGGACCATAGATCACAGTAGTGTCGGTGGCAGCATCCTTAGAGCTCATAGTAGAAAGAACATCTCATTTGCATAGAAAGATTTATGATAATTTGCAAAATTGTTCAATTGAGTTTTTTAAAAATGTATTTGAATATGTTTTGTGTATGTGAGATAAAATCTTTACTTACTGAGTTGTTTAGCTCACAGTACTTACTTGTGTTGTAGGTCAACGGAAAAATGGAAAGTCAGTAGTTTCAAGACCGGGTGAATGACGTATGATCACTAATGTGAAGTACATATGGGCCCAACTTGTGGAGAGACAGGAAAGTTAAAAATGAAATTTTTGGAGAGGCCTTACTTTGACATATTTTGAGAAGTTTCTAAAAATAGTACTTTATTTTATTAATAGTTAAAATATTACCGTGTTTGATATATGTATAGAAGTTATATGTCTAATTTAGTAAAATTTCCGTTAACATAGTTATCGAAGTGGGTTAATCAGAGTTTTAAGAAAAGTTTTAAATTATTCCGCATTTTTTCCAAAGGATTTTTAGATGTAGTCAGGTGATGCCCTATTGGTTATAGGAGTTAAAGAAAGAAATAATCGTTTTCTCAATGGTATTTCGACAAGCAATATAGCTAGTAAGAGGGTTGCTACATAATGGGTGCTTTAAGAGATGTCGGCGCAAATGGCCACTTCCATTTCCAAGATTTCCATAAAAAAATTTACTACACATGAGACATCGTGCTAGTCATTGTGTCACTACAATCTCCTGTTTGGTCTAATACAATTAAGCAAAGTGGTTCCAAATAGTGTGTCTTGGACGTTGAGGACTAGTACCATCCATTTCCTACATTTAACAAGTTAGAACACTAAACAGTAAACCTATTAAATATAAAAAGTTAAATATAAGAAGTTAATAAATAAATATAACTACCTAAAGAAAAGCTAGATGAAGATGTGATTGTAGCATTGTGAGATGAATTGAAAAAAGTAGTGACTGGCGAGACTTGAGAGGTAGAGGAGTGCGGTATTTATAAGAAAAATGAGTGTTGGAATGTCAGGTAAGGAGAAAATAATTGAGAGTGTTAAACTAGCAGTTATGATTAATGAGCTAACTAACAGTCATGACTTATAAGTATACTAACATAACTATTAGTTTCCTCAACGAATCAATGGGGTCAAATGCCTTCGACCCATAGAGTAAACTAGCAATTATGACTTATGAGTATGAAAGCCTTTGAGGCATAACTACTAGTTTACTCATAAGTCATAACTGCTAGTATACCTTATGAGTTGTGAGTTGTAATTTCTTTTCCACTTTTATTATTTTGAAGACTTATAATTTAGTATATTATTAATAAAGAGTTGGCTAAAGAAATAATTTTATTGTGATTTGTAATGATAGATAGTTTCGTAAAAAAAAACCTCATAGCCTTGAGGAAAAAATGAAACCTACAATAAAGCCTTAAAAACTAGGAAAAAAAATGATTAAAATTATATCATAATCTATAATTTCTAATAAGGGATTAAACTACTTCATACCTCATAATTAGGAGTTTCATATTCAGATTCGAGATATAAATTATCAAATGTTCTATACATTTCTTCTTTATCTATCATTTGATGTTGGTTTTACTGATTTACACATTCTCAATCTCTAATGCACAATCGTATCTCAAACATTTCAGACATTAATTTAGTTCTTCTATCAAAAATGATTATCTCGCCTAAGCTAAATGTTGATTTTGAAGATACTATTGAGACGGGGACGATCAAGACATAATGTGCGAGTTGAGCTAATATAGGAAACCTTTTTAAATTATACTTTCACCATTGCAAGATATTAAAGTAATCCTCATCCTCATCATCTGGGGATTCAAGGTATTTCTGAAACTCCCCATATTAGTACCACTACTTGAAGAACTCTTCTTCTTGTTGTAAATATTCCATATTGCTTTCTTTGGTCATTCATTTTGTTGATCAGATCATTAAGACCACAAGTTGCTATAATTATTTTCATAAACAATATAAACATCATAGAACTTTATATTTGCTTTAGCGATTAGTTCATCATAAGAAATATATAATTCTCTTCCTATAAAGCAAACAAACTTACTAAAACCTTTATACTTAAGTCTAGGATCCAATATAACTCTAAAACAATACAACATGGAATTTCTTTATAATATTTTAAGTAATTTATCTTCATTTTTTCTATTATAGGTTTAAAAATAACATCATCATCATAAGAAATAAACATTTGAACAATATCAATAAATTTTGCAATAACTAACGGTGAAGTAAGATAATAAATACTAGATAAAATCATAATATACTCGTAAATAATGTTTAGAAATTTGTTACATTTTTCAATAGTATCTCAATTGTTTTCACGCAATACATTAGATGTATGTTGTTTTAGATTTAAAAACATATTAATCTCATTTGATATGGAATAGCTTGTTGTAACATTATATAAGTCGAATTTTATCTTATGTTCTATATCAAGTACAAACTTCCGAGGTTTATTACCAACTTTCTTGCATAATTGTCTAAATGCAGCTATACGAGGATTATAGTTAACTATGAAAGCTAATGCATATCGAATATCTGTAAGTTCATTCGTTACCAATTTCATACTTGCTTTGATAATGAGATTTATTATGTGAGAATCATATAGTTGATATAGAAATATTCTACTATTATGCCCACTAAGCTGATCATCAAATAAAGATATTGCATTCGTATTTCCAAAGTATTATCCAATGTGATTGATATTATATGTTGTTATATCAAACTCATTCAAAACTTGTATAATAATATTACAAATATTTTCAATATTATGTTGAGTTTCAATAACTCTAAAACCTATGATTTTTTTTCAAAAACTATTTACATCTAAATAATGACTAACTACAGATAAATAATCTTACTTAGACCTTGCACTCCAAAAATATCAGATGTTAATGAATACTAACATGAGGTGAACCTAATTCTATTTTTAAAGCATCACCTAGTTTTTTAAAACAGATGTTATATCACTTCTAGTTGTATTTCTACTTACTCTTTTATAGGAAGGACAATATGAGCCTCGAACAAAGTTTTCGTAATATTCAGAGTCAGCAAAACTAATAGGCAAATCAAAATAAGCAATCAACTTAGCAACGTTATCTCTAGTTCTCATTTCTTTATATGATCACGTAGAAACTAAACTATTAGGTTGAAAATTTAATTAAGTTTGAAACGTACCTATATTGGTTGTGAGATCAGGCATGCATTTATCTTTATAATGCTTTAAGTGGATAGTTCCACCAATCCCAATAGCAGTCAGAGTGTTTTTGCATACCTAACATACAACACATTTTTTATTTTTAGCGTGTGCATCTAGCTTGTATAACTCATCAAAACAAAGCCAAACGTTTGATGTTGTCTTCTTGCATTTTGTAGAAGCATATGTACTAAGTATAGTTGTTACTTTGTCATCGAGATCGACCTTATCCTCGTGGACCTCGTCTATATCCGGAACTATCCACTTAAAGCATTATAAAGATAAATGCATGCCTGATCTCACAACCAATCCCAATAACAGTCAGAGTGTTTTTGCATACCTAACATACAACACATTTTTTATTTTTAGCGTGTGCATCTAGCTTGTATAACTCATCAAAACAAAGCCAAACGTTTGATGTTGTCTTCTTGCATTTTGTAGAAGCATATGTACTAAGTATAGTTGTTACTTTGTCATCGAGATCGACCTTATCCTCGTGGACCTCGTCTATATCCGGAAAATGACTATCGTCTAATTTCATATATCATGTACTATAAAATAGAAATTCTGGCTAACTTTCGAAATATGAGTGTTAGCTAAATTATCCATTGTCTACGTTATCCGAAATATAGCAAAGTAAATTGACCTTAGCCAAAAACAACTAATCCAAAAAATTTTGAGGGCAAAGACTAACTTAATACTCAAGAGTATTCATCCATATAACCTAAAGAACTATAGAAACCTAAAGAACTATAGAATATCATTCAATAAAGAGTTATCCATCCAACGCAAAGTAAACAAATGCTCTATCCTCGTAGCACCAAAAAGATGTCAAAAAAGTAGAAGTAAATATATGTATAAAAGAAGCAATAATTGAAGAAAGTAATAACAACAGTGGCTCAACTTAAAAGATTATAAATTGGGGAAAAGGATACTAAAACATCAAAGCAACTCTAACAAACAAACCTAACTCTAACAAACAAACCTCTACAGGAGCAAATCTTGAGAAATATTATGGATTGTAGAGATTTTCACAACAGACGGAAATCTAGGAAACATATATTTTGTTTAACTTGTCAACTCATTAGGTATAAATGGCTTCATAAAGTAAACACTCATACAACAAATTTTATTGATCCTAAAAAAAGAAAAAAAAAAAAAAGGCTGAAGAACTAGTTGAAAGTATATAACAGAAATAAGTTGACAAAAAACAAAATGCTCTTACATATATGAAAAGAGGAATACATGAAGTAAGTTGACTATGCACTCGTGATATTCTCAATTTTAAATAGCCTTCCAGAAGAACACTCGTCAATATCGTAGAGGTATTCTTTTATAAGCTTTGTGGAGGGAGACTTGTTGGAAGAGCTATTTGAGTGGTCCTACTTATGATAAAATTGGGTTACATTTGCTAAAATACTTGTTTAGAGATCTATTTCAAAATAAGGATAAATGCTGTGTGAATTTCTTGAAATTTTATGAATTATAAATATATATTTTTAAATTTATCTTAAATTACGAATAATTTTATTTAAAATTATCGACATTAAAATAAAAAATCAACTATTTCATTATTATTGAAAAAGTCATTATATCCTTGATTATTTTAAGAGAATAGGATCATTTTAAAAAAAATTACAAATAGGCCTCTTAAAATTTATTAATACTACAATTGAATCCCTTGATTTCTAAAAAATTGTAAGCGAATTTCAATAATAAATCTTATATATATATATATCTAATATATATATTACTTTGTAATTGTAATACACGATTAAGTGGAAATTTATGTGATTGTAATACACGATTCATCATGCTAACAAAATATTGAAATTAGATATAAAAAATTAAATTAAAAATAAAAAATAAAAAAGTCTATTTCACATATAAATTAATTGAAATAATTCATATACACTAAATTTATATTTATTTTCCAACAATTATTGTAGGTGAAATAGAGTTTTTATTTATTTTTTCTTTACTTCACATCTTTAATATATTTTGTTACCACGATGAATCGTATATAACAAAGTAATGTATATATATAAAGACAAGATCTATTATTAAAATTCATTTGTAATTTTTAAAAAATTTAAGGGATTAATTATAGTATTAATAAATCTCAAAAGATCCCTTTATAGTTTCAATAAACTTGAGGGGATTGTAATTTTATTTTGTTGTCATAAAATAATTGAAGGGGGGCATAAAGGACTTTTCAATAATAAAAAATGGTGGACTTTCATTTTTAACATTGACCATTGAAAAATATGATTATTCATAATTTAAGATAAATTTGAAAAGATGTATTTATAATTTATAAAATATCAAGAGATTCAACTAAAATATTAATAAACATATGGTAAGAAATCTATTGACTTAGATTTTTGTCCGCTATGAAAGGCTTGTTGTCCACAGTGTGTCTCAAGATCAATGCTTACACTTACTAACAAACTGCGATTGAAGTAGTAGTCGGTCAACGCCTCTTCGACGCTCTAGTCAATTCTCTAGAGAAATAATCGGAGAGTAGATAATAGGAGGTGTTATTCTCTTATAAAAAAAATGTATTATTATTTACTATTATATTGTTTGGCTTTTATACTTTGATAAGTCTGGGAGACCATAAACATCTTTACACGTGTCTTGCTCTCATTTCTCCGTACTCTAATCATCCATGTTTCATGATAGGTGTGAACACACTCACTGTTTGATATAGCATAGATCTGCTCCCCCCACTTAGAGAGGTCTCAACATACAATAATGTTGCTCTAGTCTGCCACGTCTGAGGTAGCTCAATATATAGCAACACCACCCTCATCTGACATGCAAGGAGCGTATCTTCCACTTAGATGTCAGTTACTTTCTACCTTTCCACACTTTCGGCGTATCCATGCTCAAGTCCGAGCTGAGCGAGTAAATACCTAACTCACCACTTAGCTATCGTCATATTGACTGATGCCCTCCTCGGCCTTATCGGTTCTCAGCCTCAGTCATCATCTTCCCTTCCTACTTAAGTACATTAACCTTTGCCGACATTACCTTAGCCTCGGCTTCCCTTTTCAGGCTGAGACTAAAGATTTGTGGCTATTCCGATATTGGACCCAACAGAATCTACATGTAAGTTTCCCTTTAAATAATGTGGCTGTACACTTTTACTAGCGGTTTAAACTTATTTCAAAACTATCCAAAGGGTTCTGATGTACAATGTAACGGCTGCCATAGTATCCACGTGATTCGGGGGGAGAATGACTTACTACATCTTATACAACGAAGAAACTTCTCAACTCCAACCCGAACATTTTCAGGTAGAAAATAAAAATAAGTAATGAACACCAATACAATAACAGCCCTGTTTTTCTCACAATAATTTTGTTTTCTCTGTTCCTTTTGTGACATTCATACTTACAACTCTATCCTCTCTCTTTTTTTTTTCTTTCTTTTTTTAATGCAAAAAAAGGCCAAAACAAATCCAAAACTGCATTTACAAGGAAACCGGCATATACACAGCAAGCAAATGGACGTCACTGTCGATGAATCCCACAAGTATCAGAAGAGATCAATTCTTCCTGGAGTTCCATTCCATAATTGCCGAGAGAAGTGTGTAGTTCGGTAATAAGTTCTTACTCGGCAAGGGCAAATTGGTCACTGGAGATTTATCATTCTCTTGCAACCACTTCTCAATCGCCCTCCTATCATAAGTATATCCATCCGCAGCAACACATGGATCATTCATCACATCCTGTATATTATCATAAGAAGAAGCATAACAAAGGTTTTTCAAATATTCAAAAACGAGTGAAAGATTGAAACTGTTTTTGCAAGCTTTCTTACTTTACGAATTGGGCAAATGAAATGACTAGGAGCTAGACACGGACTAATAGAGACCGAAGATTGAGCCGTATAAGCAATATCCTTCAATCTCTCCAGAGCAGGAAGTACTTGGTCCTTTAAATCCGGCCTATCTTTACGTCTAAGCTCCACACAGCTAATACCCAATTCAGCCAACTGCATCGTCTCTTCAACGGGCCAATTCCCAGCCTTTGGGTCCAAAATCTCAGCCAAATAACCATCATTAATTGCTGTGTCCACCTTATGTGCTAGTGCTATAACCGGTTTTGCAGTCAGTAACTGCAAGACCACCATCCCAAAAGCATAAACATCCGACAGAGGAGAGAGTATCCCTGTTCTTTGATACTCAGGATCTATATAGCAAAAAGTACCCACAACTCCACTTTCCTTGTTTGCAGTAGAAAGAGAACGGTTTGAGTTGAGTATTGTAGAAAGGCCCACATCCCCAATCTTGCTTAAAAGGTTATGGTCAAGTAAGATATTTGCGGGCTTCAGGTCACGGTGGATGATTGGTTCTGGCTTTGAGCTGTGTAAAAAGACCAGGACTGAGGCTACTTCCCAAGCAATCCGGAACCGTTCGTACCAAGGAATAGGAGGTGTTCTGTTTTTACAAAATAACCTATCCTCCAAGCTCCCGTTCTCCATGTACTCATAGACTAAGCAGCTTCGGTCTTCACATGCACCGAGAAGGATAAGCAAATGTGGATGTCGGATTTTGCTCAAGATTTCAAGCTGATCAAAGGGCAACAAAAGGAACATATTTGGGTGGACATCAAACCTCAGTTCAGGATTAAAATTCAGTTTCACCTCTCAAAATTTAGTTTTGCCTACAAAATCTACCTAAAATACATCTTAATTACTCAAATTTTGATTTCAACCTGGTACCTAAGAGTAAATTAGACTTATCTACTCTAAACTTTGAACAACTAGACTTACCCCCCTCATAATTTAAAAACTAGACATAGACCTCTAAAAGTTATTAAAAAAAAAAAAAAATCAACAACAACAATAACAACAACCTAAACATAATTAAATAGTAATCACAGTATAAAATAAAATACCTCTTGTCGGAATTGCTTATTTTTGCTACAATCTGGAGAGTGTAGGACTTTCACAGCTGCAGTTGTATGATGCAAACTACACTTGTAAACCGTTCCATAAGCTCCAAATCCGATCTTGAGATCTTCGGAGAAAGATGACGTGGCGGACTCGATCTCTTCCCACGAGAAATCTTGGTACTGCTGAGAAGAGCCCAGAAGAGCATGCTTAAGTTTTTCCTTCTCCTTTGCATCACGCATGGCCTTAATCTCAGCATCTCTCTTTAAAAAGGCTTCTCTTTCTGCACGTTCTTTCATGTATGTGGCTTCTCTTATTGTAGCTTCAAGCTTATGTTTCTCTTGTCTTGCCAATTCCTTGGCATTCTCCTCTTTGTTTTTGATCTCCTCAAGCTTCTTAGCTTCTTCCATCCGTCTTTTATTTAGATCGTTCAGCTAAACAAAAGCAATAACAAGATTCAATTTCAATTAGAAGCTATAAGAGAGTAAGAGACGAAATTAGATAACATAGGAGAACAAAGAATCTGATTCATTTAAAATGGTCAAAATCCAAGATCTATGAAATCTTCATCAAAATTTGTATATAGTGAAAATGGATAAAAGAAAAATTGGTCGGCAGGTACATGAACAACAAACACAAACAGACACTTGCCTTTCGAGAGGCATCGATTGTCTCGTTTTGCGCAATGGCGTACATTCCTCGTGCATGCCTGAGTTCTACTCTAAGCTTTTCAAGCTCAAACTCAATATTTTGCTGCTCATGCAAGTGGAGAAGAAAATATAGTAAAATATACTTAATAGAAAAACAGGCACATGATCATTGCTCAGTTCTGAAAAATACTAACGAATTAATTTCCGTTAAAGATATGCACTGTGCCAAAGCTTGATCACCTAATTCTACCATATCTCTAAATAGTATTCTAAGGAGAAACAGGAGGTAAGAAAGAAAAACATGACTAATGCTTATTCAGGATTTCTAACTTGAGAATGTATATTCCGATTCTTTCTTCCATAAATTTGAATAAGACAATAATGATATGGTTTAACTACCTGACTTTCACTTGAAGAATGGCCATAATTAAGAAAAGCTTCTGAAGTGGAAGATTCACCAGAAACCGATAACTGGTCCTCAGTCAAATTCCTCCAGCTACTATCTGAACTATGGGGCTTCTTGTTTTCGATCTCGAGGGAGATGGATCTAGAACGGTTTCCTTCTATTGAACTCACCTTTTTATTCAGGACGGTCTGATTTATGTTTGAAAGAGCCTGAAATCTCTGAAATGGTAGCGAAGAAGAACTGAAAAGAGAGATTGAGCCGACAGAAACTCCTTCTGTATATTCTGAAACAGAGCAGGAGAGACATTAAAACTTCTATCATCTAAGTGATTTTACGACAAATTCTACCTACTTAGACACTTCAATTAACCATATCCTAAATAAAGAGATTACATAAATTCTAACACATTTTGCTTGAAAAAAAGAAAAAAAGAAGAAGCATATAACAGTGAGACAAGCCATTCTTGCATACTCTTGGAATTAAATATACCAGCTGTTTAGATCAAGCAATTTTAGCACTTTTTACAATCAATGACTAATGTGCCTTAATCAGAGCTGTCCGAAGCATACACTCCAAGAAAGCATATATGCCAAGAGTAAGCAAGAATTTCTCAGCAGTTTAAGTCTTAAATGTAGTCATACGACATCAATTGAGGAGGAATAATAGTAAGAGCGAAAATGTAATACTGGAGATCGGAAGAAAAAATCAAGGAGAACTAATTGTGTCTGCATACATGAAGCCATAGTGATCATTCTGAAGTATTCAATAAGAGTTTTAACCTTGTTAGAAATAAATACCTGTTTGTGCGCTGGAAGTGTAGCTAGAGCCACTGTTTGTAGAACTTCTTTCACTAGCATCATCCTTAATGCTTTCATTTCTCTCAAGATCAGTTGGAGTTATACTATTCCCTAGTTCAGGCGAGCGTATGGATGCCAATTTTCCTTTCGAGATAGCATAGACAGTGCAGAATTTTGGGGCACAGGTCGAGATTAGTGAAGATACTACTCCTTTAGTTTTCCTACAAAACAATCAATATAAACAAAAGGAGTCATAGTAAATAGATTTTTTAGTATAACTAGAAGGTAATACCTTGAAAACAAACTACTAGATGAAGCTCCAATTACAAGCTTGTTGATATTGCAATTAGCAACTTCCTTTGATATTGCATGTGCCAAATCATCTGATTCAATCACTACAACATCTACTACAACCTACATATCTCATAACAAAACATTAATGACCTTATTCCCGACCCGTGATTGAGAAAAGAAAAAAGAGTGAAAAACTGAACCTTTCCATGAGAAAGCATCTTTTTATAGGGAAGCAGCTTTTCACTCCTTTGCCACTCTATTTCCTTCTTGTAAGCAGCGGCAACATCGTCCCGGACTTTTGAAATCGGGAGTGAATCCCCACTGCAACCAAAAACAATTGTCAATAAGAAACTTAATGTATTGTAGGCTATTGTAAAAAACCAAATTAACCTTTTTTTTTTCTTGGCATAACATTTCTTACAAGGTGTAGGGACAGAAGTAATCTTTGGGTAGATGTGAATCAACTTGAAATTAACAATACCCTCGGGAATGAACTTTTCGATACACCACTTAACGAGAATTCTACTCTTTCCACTTCCAGTGATCGCCACAGCAACAGCTGTTTCGATTTGCAAAACATAAGCACAACATTTGCAGATTTTCTATAGAAAATGATAAGGCTGTTACCATTCTCAAGTTTCTTCCCGTCCATTAATCTGCCCCCCTCCTCTGCGATGAGAAAAAACCATGAGATGTTAAGTATGAAATGTCTTAAAATTTTGACTCGAACGAAATATTTTCGGTTCAAAGCTGTGCAGAAAAGGGATAATAGCTCTGTGAATTGGCAGAATCAATTCATAATATTAATAAATGAATTCTGGATTATTAGTAGCAAGAAATCACACGAAATCCAAACAAACCCACCACCAAAACCAAGAAAGAATTATAAAATAATAATAAATTTACTTAGAGGGGACAAAATTTACTCACAAGAGGTGAAATCAGTGCAGGAAAATTGTGAAGACAGATAATTCGGGCGACTCAAGATTCTGAGAGCTTCCTTAACCTCTATGATTGAAGAAAAAAAACCCAGAAATGTCTATCGCTTCAGTAAGAATAAGAATATATGAAATATGAAAATAAATAAATAAATCTGAATCTTTTCATAATCCCAAGAAAATAGAGGATTTGGTACTTAATTTAACAAGAGAATATATATACCAGAAGTGGGGAGTTGTGAAACAGAGAAGATTGACAAGGAACAGTAGCGTTAAATAAAACAGAACAAGTGTTTTCTGAGAAATTAACAACTTATTGTCGTACTAAACTTGAATTCTGTTATCAATTTTATTTTATTTATTTTTAAATGACTTCGGCTTCGGCCTCTGCCGTTTGCTTCTAAATGTAAACTAAAACTGGTCAACTTCTTGTGCTTTTCCTGTCAGCCTTGTCCAATCGTTCTCATTTGTCATGATCATTGTTTATCTGTTTTTTTTTTTTTTTTTTTTTTTAATCTTATTGGGAAATAGTTAGAATATGCGAATTTTGACGGCACAAATATTTGAAATTGAAGGTAAGAATTATTATTTTCATTTCGAAAAATATATTTGTTGCGAAAGACGTGCGGATAATTATAGATCCAGTTGAAAAAATATACAAAGCAGTAAGAAAAAGAGATATTGGGGAGAGAGTTTTTTTATTATTTTTTTTTTTATAGGCGTAGAAACCTAAATTGCTCCAAACTTAAAGACCCAAGTTCTTCATTGGCATATGACTTTAAGAATAAATATTGATAATTTGAATAAATAATCACATAGTTTAATACTTAAAGTGTTTATGATGGTTTATCTCATGGTCATTGGTATTAATAGAATATTAAGAAAATTATTTATGTGCTTAATAGAGACTAAGCCTATCGAATATAACACTTAGGTAATTCTTAATAATAATTTATACTGATTGTTGATGAAAATTATTTAATGACAATATTACATGTGATTTTTAGACCTAAGATCGTCATGATACATTATATGTCGGGTTTCATATTTTGACATCATTTCAATTAGCTCTAACCAAGGGTGAACATGAGGTGAACTATTGGGTATGAAATATTGTACATAAAAACTGTGAGTGATTACGAGGGAATCTATCACTTCTATATTTAGAAATAGATCTTATGAATTATATTATTTATTGAACAAGAAATATTTACAAAATAGTATAGTATGAAAAGAGTTTATATAAATCCATTATCGATGTTCATTTAAGATATAACAGTACATATGATGTCTATTGAAGTTTAACAGTCAAATCATATCCTAAGACAAGTAGAGATATTAGCAAGATTGAAGAATTGTTTATTGTAAGTATTCAATAGTCATAGAAGGTTCATTGGAAGTTGGTACTTCTCATCTCTCATATGGTTTTGACACTTCGCTAGGAGTCAATCTTGACTTGCAAGTTTATGTTATTTAATCACGAGATGATTAAGTTAATTATTTAATTTAAAATATATTTTAAATTAAACGAATTTAATTGTAAATTATATAAAATCATAAAGTATTATGAAATCATTCTACCAGCATGATGTAAAACCTAATTGATCACACCCAAAACATTCGATTATAACTCAGTTTAAGTTTCATAAGAAAAAAAGAAAAAAATTGACAATTTTCATTTTGAGGATAAGATGGTAATTTGACTATAAAAATAAAAATATAATTATTAATTTATTAAATCTAATGTCATGCAACTCTACTAGCACAACTAATTGTGACATTAATTTAGTCATAGATTAATAAATTATAAATGAACTATTATTTAATTATAAAATAGTTCTAAATGTTCGTATTAACAATTGAATATTAAAAAGTTAATAGACCAGATTGTTAATTGAATTTTCGAAGGATTGATTAATAACCGGAGTGGCTGGCCATAGTGTATGAGTTGACCCATTGTTTTTTTAATCAAGTTAAGGAAATCTAATGTTACAAGAAAACTTAATATGATTAAGAAATCTTAGACTTACTAGAACATTATAAATACCCTACTAGGATGGCCAAAAATCACAATGCTATTCCCCCTCCTCTTGACCAAAATATAGAGTGAAAAATGAGAGGAATTTTCTCATCTTTTTCTCTCAAGCCTTTTTTATTTATGTGTTGAATCTTTAGGTAGAAAATTAATTGATCGACTCGGATCATGTGGATTACCGCTAGAAGATGAACAAGAGGAATTGTTGAACTAGTTTGCTCGTCCAATTAAGGTAACTCTTTAACCTAAACTTGAATTTAATTACATAAGATTTATTGTGCTTTTTTGTAAATAATTTATATATGTGATAAATAAATGTTGTATAATTGATCTTGCTTATAGAATTATGCTATGATTAAGATGAGATTCGAAAAAATTTAAACTACTTATGCTACTTTATATGCATGAATTTCTAACGATAATTTCTCTTTTCTCACCTCCCTCCAACTAAATATAAGTTAAGGGGAAAAAAGTGAAGTGTGTATTTACTCCTCCTTATAAAAACATCACTTTAAGTCTTTGAACTATTAGGTTCGAGCAAATTTGTTGAATATTGATATCGCCATAATTATCGATATTATGTATGAAAAAGATCAATTTCAGTAAGATATGCCTTGTTCAGTCTCTTATAATGTATACTCCCTTTAATTGAGCTATGCATGAGACACTATCTTTATACCATATTATTGGATATTTTTTGTTATTCTCGGATATGTTGGAAATTGCTCTTAGTCAAATACATTTTCAACTTGCTTCCATGAATTACTAGAAATTCTACATAGCTTGAGGATGTAGCAGCGTTTCACATAGCCCCATTATATAATTGCTCCACCACTACTAAATAAATTTGCTTGAGATCGAGCTTTATGTAGAACATAATAAATACATTGTATTTGCATAACCAATTAGTTTTGTTCTATAATAATTTAAACAAAACAAATTAATTACTCCTCATAGATGAAGAAAAATATGTTTAACTCTATTCAAATGTCTTCATGTTGGGGTATAACTCAATTTTGCTAATGAATACATTAGTGTACATCTTATAGTACTTCAGGACTAAGTAAATAATTATTTGTTTATCTTCTTGAGGTCGAAAAGAAATTCCTTATTCAAATTAAGTGACTGAATAACTAATGAGTTACTCAATAGACATGATTTATTCATATCAAATATTTTAGGATTTTATTCTTATAAGTTAATTGATTAATATGAATTTCATCAAGTACATGCTTGATCTCTTGGACAAGACAAAACCTAATTTTTCAAGATCTTTTATCTTGAATTCTTTTTTAAGAAATCTACGAACTTGAAAGTTTTTCAAACTTTCAATAATGTTCAAGTCATCATCAAACATTACAAATTCATATCCATATTTTTTTTTATAATTTACACATAGGTAAATAAGATCATTCTTATAACTAAATATTTACTAAGACATTTATGTCATATCCATTAAGTTAACTTTAACCATATGAAGATATGAGTAAATGAAATTAATAAATTCTCAAATATTGAATCACATGCTTCAACCATTTTAGATACTTCGTGAATTTTCATAATGTATTATTATAGCCAATCCATATAAATAAATTATAATTACATCAATTAGACACATATTGAATCTTAATGTCTAGTCGCACTAATAAGTTACTGAAAAATACTTAAATCACCATAAGAGATTTGGACTACATGTATCTTGCCAATATTAGGTATTTGGACTACAAGTCTAACACAAATTATTTATATCTTATAAGTTCAATTTTTACTAATTTTGTTTTCATAAAAACAGGCTTTTACATCTTACTAGTTTTACACATTGAAGTATTAGGACTACAGATCTAGTGTTCAGACTACAAGTCTAGAAAAATCTTATATTTCATAATTGAGTTTAATTCTGCTAGAATTATATTTTTCTATATTGGCCAATTATTTTTTAGTCGATATATTCTTCGATAGATTTTGTTCAAGATTTTCATTTTCATTTTCGTATTATTAAGCCCTATTCTATATGTGAAAGTTTTGTTAACATCTATTATTTTATGGTGCTATATTTTCGTTGGAATAACATAACTTATTGAGATCTATATATCTTTATAATTTTTAGGTACATGAACCCTTCTAAGTTTTATGATTTGTTTTGTATGTAGTCTCTTCATAAGTACTGTCCTCTATAATTTGGACATCTAATACTTTCATTTTTCAATGATTTTTTTCTTTAGAATGGTTTACCACGCTTCATGTATGTCTTATATTGATATTCTAAGATACTAACATATTGTCCTACTATGACATTAATTTAAGTTGATATATTTCCAACTGGTATATGTGACAGTTACAATTTTATGGTCAGTAAATGCATCAGGCGTTTGATTTGCTATGAATCATCTATTAAATTCTTGTTCATACTGCTTTGTATGAGGATCAAGATGATATTATGATAATTAATATTACGCAACCTTGTTCTCAACTACTTATTTTCTCCCTCTAATATTTGAACAATTATTTCATTCAAATAATAGTCGATAAATCTATTGTGAAAATATTTCCAATCAATAATTTAATTATCTAAGGATACTCATATCCAACATATATTCTCAACCTTATTTAAAGATCTATTTAAGTGTGTTGTGGTGGATACGATGCATTGATGCATACAATGCTGCTCCATATAAAATAACATATTGCCAAAAAAGGGATGCTTTGTCCTCATAAGTAATTATCTAGCTATTAATTTGAGACATTTCATAAATGATTCTACTAAATCATTTTATGTAAGGAACATGAGTTATTAGTTATTCAATATCTATACTCATAAACATAAACTAACCATTAAAAGCTTTAGATATAAATTCACTAGCATTTTCTAAACCAATAGTCTATGTGCTCTTAATAATATAATTTGAGCAAAAAAATCTTACAAACATGTTATGAGTTGATAATAAACATACACGTGACCGTCTAGTAGATGCATCTATTAAAATCATAAAATTCTCAAAATATCTAACAACCCACAATATAGATGTATGAGCTCAATACATCACCTAGGATTCGTTCTAGAAATGTAGGGAATTCAATTCCAACTTTAGTTGGTGATGGTCTAATAATCAATTTACCTTAAAAATAAGTAGCACATCAGAAATAATTAAATTGAAGAATCTTCTAGTTCTTCAATTGATGTTCATATAAATTCTCAATAATTATTTGCATCATTGATCTGGGATGCCCTAGTCGGTCATGCCAAATTATAAGAAGTATTTAGATTAGTCGAGAATAACGTATATTTATTACAAACATTATTCCGTAGTGTGTAATGTCATTTAGCTCTTCTAGAGCTTTTGATTAGATTTTGTACTACCAAATAATGTATGGTTTATAGGACACATATATTTTCCCTTATCTAAATAATGGAGAAATATTATATTCATCACTGGAAATTAAGAAGCTATATTCATAAAGCTCCGGAAAAATCTCAAAGCACTATAGATCAATTTGTTACAACACAAATTACACCACAAGCACATCATTCCTAACCATAAGCACGAAAGATCAAACCAGAGAATCACAAAGAATCACCACACATAATCAGAAATCACAAAACCCTAGAATGAGAGAGGGAGAGAGAGAGATTTCAGACCATCAGATTCAGGAACATGATGCAAAAAAGAATGAAGCCCACCAACCCTAACGGGTTATGAGGCCTTTATATGATCGGATAAAAAAGTGACCCGGCAAAGGATGTTGACAATTGGGTCAACCTAATTGTTCCTGATCTCCAAGCCGAATGTTCGGTCCAAGTTTCCAAATTGGGCCTCACCAATTTGCCTAACATTAGCTATAATAAAAAAAAAAAAAAATGAAGAGAGAATTGTAAGAAAAACGTTCCCCATCCAGTTCTTCAAATTTAATTTTTTATTTAGCTAATAAGATCTAGTGGTTCTCTAAATTTAGAGAACCGCTATAGGTTTGTTTAACTACACTATTTTATTATTATTTAGAATTTCTCTCTTTTTTTTTTTTTTCTTTTTTTTTTAAATTCTTTAACATTTTTTAATTTTTTTAATTTTTTTTCTCTTTCCATTTTATTATTTTAATATTATTTGAACTTTCCTCCTAATAAATATGTGAAGTATAAAATAGGGAAGCAGATGGAAACTAAAATTAAGCTAAATTTAAAGAATCTTATGGAAACTAAATGTGAATGCTCTTAAAAGTTTCACAACTTGACTCGAACAAAGTTGTATCAATTTCAATCTAACCTCGACCCAGAACAAAGTAAACGTATGTCCAATTAGAATTTGAAGACCAAGTTGGAGTATTGTCTTACATTTATGTGATGAGAAATAGAACTGATCTCATGTAATTTTGGTTAGAGAACAAAATGATTGTAAGAGATCTCAACTTTTAGCAGCCATTTTCCTTGACTTTCATTGAATCTAGTACAACTGTAGGCTTTCGAATGAGTCCATTTTCTTTGTTCTTTGTTTGTTTATTTATTTATTCCTACTCTTTTTCTAAACAATCTCTCAATCTTAAACACAACACCGACTTTCGGCTGCCTCGGCCTCTCTTCTATTCTCTATATTTCAAAAAGAAATAAAACAAAGTCTGATCGATTTATCTCCCAAAAAAAAAAAGATGGAAATTGTTTAGTTTTTTCACAAAAATTAATCGAATTAATTCAATTTCTTTACGAAAAATCAGATCAAATAGATCAATATTCTTTACAAAAAACCATAATGGATTTGATCTAGTTCATTTGGGAAGAATAATATTAAATCTATGTCGTTTCTTGTAAAAAAAATCAGATCGAATTGAAATGGTTGTTGCGTGAAGAAACAAGATCCGATTTCTAAATTCATGGGTCGTATGAGATTGGATCTGAATTAGGTTAAAGGTTAGGATCCATCGGTTAAAAAAAAAAATTGAATTCATTATAATTGAAATTAAATTTTTAGATACTTATTATCAATTGTGAAAATTTTAAACATTTATTGTAATATAAGTTTATCACTATGGTTTGTACAGAATTTTGGGTAACTATAATACGAGCTAAACACATATATTCTAAAAAATCAAGATAAATTCGTTGACATAGAAAAGCTTTTAAATTTTCAATCAATAGTCGTGATCCTTTCAAAATTCTGAGTATTAAAGTTTCGAAACTTTGATTGTTTCAATTAGTTATTGAGAAAAAATATATAGTAATCATCAAGATTGCATCTCAGTTTAACCTGTCCGTCTCTCTCTCTCTCTCTCTCTCTCTCTCTCTATATATATATATATAGCGTTTAACCCTGTACGGAAAAACACATGGCGCTCGGAGGAATGTTTAAGAAATGGCAGAATTAAGCATATGTAAGAGAAGTAAGAAATTTAACAAACATAAATCCACTTAATAGAATCAATACATCATACCAAATTAGGTTGAACTTAAGAAAATTAAACCCAAAAAATAAAAAATATTACCCCACTTCAGTTGCAGAAAGATATCTCACTTTAGTTTTCTAATTTTGTATCTTGATGAGCAGTTAGACGTACAATCTTACTTGATTGTGGAAATATTGATTAATTTCGGCAAAAACTTTATAAAAAGAGGAGCTTATGCAGTTTCAAAACTCTAACCTGATCGTGTAAAAGAGAAAGCAGTTACAGAAATCTGACTTAATTGATTTTTGGTAGTGTTATTATTTCGGCAAATACTTCGTAGAAATAGTAGTAGTTGATTGTTACAAAAAAAATTAGATAGTATTGATATAGATTTTCGTTCGTTAAGAAATGGCTCTACAATCTACAGTATGTCTCAAAATCTGCTTTGTACTCAACAACAAACTACGGTCGGGGTGGTGTTCGACCAACTCCGCTCCGACGCTCTAATCAGTTTTCTAAGGGATTAGCTTGGATGATGGAAGATCTTTTGTATTTTTTTCTCAAGAATGTTGCATTACCTTCTTTTTGTTTAGGCATTTGGTTTTTATACTTGATTTATGTTGGGAGGCTCCCGACAGCTTTACATGTGTTGTCCCCTTACTGCTCTATTCTCTGCTTTATGTCGGGTGTCAGCGCTCTGCAGTCTGACATAGCAGAGATCCGCCCCCCACTCACTTGTCATTTTGAGTAGTAAGGCGCCGCCTTAGTCTTACATCTTCCAAAGCACCTCAACTCGCGGCAGCGTCCCCCTTTGTCTAACATATCAAGGACAAAGTCTCCACTCGAGTATCAGTTGTTTTCTATTTGTCCACAATAATATATGAGCCGAGCGAGGAAATACCTAGCTCGACCTCATCATCTTCTTGAGACTTTTCACCTCATCCAAATATGGATAACCGAATTAGTACTACCTTAGATCTTCCGTATTTCAGTCTCATGTATCATCTATCCTCAGCATCCTATTTTATAATATGTTAGAGATAGCCTTCTTGAGACTCTCTCAATACTGGGTATAACAGATAGTTACAATGGAAAAGCAAAATAGTAAGTACGAAATTAGTGGAATAATTTTAGAAAAAATAGGAAAAATAAATACTAACTTAGCACTATGTGAAATTACTCGTGACATTTCGTGATTGCTTAGAATAACTTTTAATTATTATTATATAATTATATGATATGCTCACATAAAATAAAGAGCTAGAAGCGAGAGAATATCATGCTCACATAAAATAAAATAGATATATATATATATAATATCATGCAATCCTAATTAATTAATTATACACACACAGTAACGCACTGGCTTAGAGAATCTGTAATTAGACATTAATGCGCCCATAGATTACATATAGCCCGCCCGCCCGCCCGCCCGCTCGCCCAGCAAATTATGATGGTCATCTCGATACATGTGATCTTAATTAGCGCCAAAAACCCACCGAACATATACAACCTCCATTTGTCATATTTACTTTTCATGCATTGGACCAGACACGGAAGGATCCAAGGAAGGAGAACAAGCGACACAAAAAAAAGATAGGGGGTTGGTTTCTAGTCTACATGTTACGACGGTTTTTCTTTCACTTTACTGTTTGCTGGGCTGTCGCTGCTGCAACTGCCTGTTGCTGATGGTGCCGCTGTCTTTGCGATTTTTGCCCCCCTGGCCTTTTGGTCTCTGAGTTTTGCCCTGCCTGTCGTACTTTCACTCCTCGGATCATCTATATATTGAAGAATAAATTATGTTTTTCTCGACCCAAAGAGATTCAATCATAGTACAGTAATGTTGGTCCGACACTGAATGAAGGATATGGTTTTAATTATCAGAGAGAGAGGGACATACATATTTTCCACACTTGACATCCGAATAGATAACTATGAAGTCTCCTTCCTGGAGACCATTGGCTCTCACAAAATCTCCTGCACGAAGATCGATATTTAGATTATGCGTTTCTTAAAAGCGTATGCAAAACAAGTTATACGATTAACGTATTCTCACCGGTGTTTTCGAGGAGATACATCCTGCTTTTGTTATTTGGCCAGTACCTGAATGAACCCCACAAAGCAATTGAATCAAATGAAATCCTAGTCAGAAATCATGCCTTGCATTCAAGTACTTGAAGCAAGTGATCATAGAGATATATGTATATTAACCTGTTTGGTTATCTATCAGTGTATAGTACATAGAACACACACATATATATATGATTATAATTATATATATATATAAGGCGGTGTACCTATAGCGCATGTTCCAAACCCTTGATGTGCCTATGTCTTCCATGGCAATGGAGATACCGTCTCTTGCCTCCAGTTCAGGAAGATGCGTTTCTGCCTCTTTCTGAATACCCAAGAAGAAACGGAAAAACAAAAAAAAATGAAAAGAAAAAAAGCCAGAGAAAACATCTAAATATTATTAGTTCTAAATGCAATAAATTTATCACCCAACCAAAACGCATGCACGAAAGAAGTCCCTTAAAACTTAAAATTACCTTTGGAAGCACAATTCTTCCAAGATTACCCACATCGCTTTGCTTCAACACTTTTTGCAACAGAAACCGCAGATTCTTCTCGGGCTTCCATCCCTGCATTCGATCACATTCCAATCACTATGAATGTATATATGTGTATATAAGCAATATTGAAACATGTAATCAATTAATTAATAAACCGACCTGCCTCCGGTCGGTCGCAATCCTTCCGGGATAATTCTGGGCAGCTTGCAAGGAAGAAGGCCGATCCAGTACGTGATCGGGATTAAATATTGACGGTTCGTGATCTCCCAGAAAACCAGAAGTGACCCCACCGCCTATAGCATTAGGCCAACAGCTGTACATCCAGTTTCCATGATTGGCTTGACTAGCTGCAGCGGTTGCTGCTGCTGCTGCAGTGGTGCAACTATCATCAGTAAACCTCGCATGCTGATCATGATCACCATGACTAGTACTGCTCTGATGAAGAATATCGTTCGGGTTCTGGTTCGCCTGAATTTGCTGTTGCTGCCCATGATGGTGCCTGTTATGCTGCGACGAAAACCTCCGCTGCTGCCTCGCCATTCTCTTTTTGCGAGCTTCTCTTGTGGCCGAAGAGCCCAATCCCAATAACCTATCGCCTGACGAAGAAGAAGGCCCCGGCACATGGAAATATTGAGGAGGAGCAGGATAAGGGTATTGATTTCCGTAAGGCCCGGTCGTGAAACCATGCGGCTGTGGATGTGGGGCCTGGTGGAAACTACTCTCCGGAAACGGAGTAAATCCCGTGAATTGAGATGGAGTAGTCCATGCCAATTGAGAAGAGGGTTCCATCATATGATAATCAGATGGAGGTGGGTAATTACCAAAAGTAGTTGCAGTGTTGTCTATACTGTATCCAACCATTTGAGGAGGAGGAGGAGCATATGAATGCTGGCCTTGGTTATTACTATTAGTCCATGCAGATGGAGAAAAGCGAGCTACAGGGTTGGATTCATTAGTACTATTAATGGAGTTTGCGCTTTGAAAAAGGTGGTCTTGGTACACTGGGAAGGAGGAGAGATTCAAATTGTTGGATGAGGTAGGAGCTAGAGATGTAAATTCATTACTAGTTGTAAATCTTCTCTTTTGTAAATGATTGGTTTGAACCCACTCAAGCACAAGCTTTAACAATTGCTTCATTGCCTCCCTACCCCCACCGAGCCGCCTCGCAGCCGATTCGATAGTTGATTTCTTGATCTTTACACTTCTTAAATCATCTGCTGAACTTACAATCTCTTTATTTGTTCTTAACCATTCCAAAAACACTTTTGCCATATCCTCCTCCTTATTCTGATCATGATCATCGTTTCCTTCTGGTACTAACTGTTCCTTCCGGTGGATCTCTTCCGCCATCTCTACCTGCATGGGCTGTTCGTTGCTATACTTTTGATCTTGTGGTGGAAGAAACACTACTTGTTCTTTCTGATCAAGAGTGTTGTCGTTTTGAAAAATACAGGACGGATCGAAAAGCCCTTCATCGTTCAAGATCAGATCCATGTACCCAAAAGTTTCTATCATCATATCCTGCATGCAATCAAGGCCGCCACCGCCGCCATCGTCATTATCGGGCGGTGGTGGAGGAATCTCTTCCATGGACGCACATAGTGCCAGATCATCATCGTGTTGTTGACTGATAGTTAACTGTTCATCATGGTGGCTGACTTCTTCTGCATCTGACTTGAGCACTGCCCAAGAGGCGGCGGTTGAAGAAGATGAAGACGATGATGCGGAAGAGGATGTGGAGACCGAGCGGGAAGTGGCGGCCATGACTGGTGCAGGAGTAGACGAGGAAGATGAAGATGGGAACATGCAGTTAGGAAAATCAGGGAGAGGAGGGAAGTCGTCATCATGATCTACTACTCGAAGAAGATCTTCTACAGCTTGCTGGTTGTTGTTAATCTCTGGCGGCCATATCTCTTCTTCCATACCATCATCCAAATGATGGTGATGATCTTCATATTGCTTTAGATCAACATGCTCATGAGTAGCAGTACCGTTCATAATCTTCCGCAGATCTTGAAATCTGGAAAATTAGGGTTATGTTGGAACCAGGTGAGTTTTAGAGAGAGGAGAGAGGAGAGAGGGAGGGTTTCTACTTTTGTGGGTGTACGGAAAAGTGAAAGAAAAAGAGAGAATCCGACTGTATGAGATTTAGGGAAGCAAAGAGTTAGAGGGCCCCCTTATCCTCATCTTAGAAAAAGCAACATGACGGGTGATATGGAAATGGCGGTTCGAAAGCGTAAACGAATAATCGGTCATATATTAACAAAAATTATTTAAGAAATATTTTAGCATTTTTCTATATATATATATATCAATGGTCGAAATTTATATCATAATTTTTATACTTAATTTTTAATAAAATAGGAGGTATATAGGTACATAAATATAATAAGATTTTTCTTTTTCTTTTTCTCTTAAAATAATTTCTATCTAAAAAAAATTTTCCTTAAATTAATTAGAATGAAATATATTTATAAAACTTCATTAGATATTTTAATTGATTTAAATTATTTAAATTAATTGAATTGATAATTTAATTATGATAAAATAATCATTAGATTATATTTTTAATATGAATACATTTTTTCAAATCTTATTTATTTTAAACTATATCATCTTTTTGATAATATATTTGATTTAATCAAAATTATTCAAATATTATTTAAAATAGAATTTCATCTATTTTAAATCGAAATCATATCTTATTTAAATTTTAAATTAGTTTTTTAAATTAGTCTAAATTTAATTTACCTAATATTAATATTAAATTAATATCTCATATCAATTTAATATTATATTAATATATATTCAATTCAAAATCAAATGTATTATTATTTAATTAAATAATTCAAAATTGTACTATTTAAATATATTTTTTAATTAATTAACATTAATTATCTTATAATTACAAATTTACCCTAAAAATTTATTTTCTTTCAAATAAGTCATTTTTCAACTTTTTCAATTCTTACCATATACAGTATTTTATAGAGGCGGCCTGAGGATCATGGACTTATAATTCCAAACTTCAATAAATTAGATTATTAATTAAACTTTTTAATTTAATAAATCTTAATTTATTAATTCAAATACTATTCTATTAAAAATATGGGATTGCACTTTTACAATTATAGAACATATATACTGAGCAATCTCTAGTAGTCCATTGATATAATCATTTCATGCATTCAATCCTCCAAAAATTGATTCATAATTAGAATTGGTTAAAATTACCGTTTTACCCCTCTAATTATCTCTTTATCCTTAAGTATCATTAATTCACTAGTGAACGGTCAATTTATAACTTGATTATAAATTTGAGCTCAAAATCATATAGTTTCATAATTAAGCCTTAAATGAACCAATATACAATCTTCTATGAAAAATGTTTGGATTTCATATCTATAAATCATGTTCGCAGCCATTTATCCCAATGAATCTCCAAAACAAAAGTCTTTAGCCTATTTTACAAATAAACTGTGACGAGTGAATCAAAAGATCCATTTGACATAAACAGGAGTTCATGACTACTTAGGATTTAGATTGATCTACATATGATCATCTATTAATATAAATTTAATTCTTCATGATAAACAGTATTTCAATAAAAATTAATTCATATCGAGTCATGTCCTATATAATCCAATTATATAAAGCACATTCACTAAGATGTATATCTACATCAGCGATTTGAATTTAGAACACATGTATTAATAATACTAATGGATAGTACTAACAACCACTATATTAAAGATTTCATATTGTAACTTTTGATTCTTTCCTTTAACCCTACATGTTTCAGTTTTACGTCTCCACACTTTTCTTCTATCAAATCTAGAAATTCTACTATAGCCTGAAAATTCAGCCCTTCATCGAAAGAGATCATTCTATATGTTGGCATCCTACTTTAACCAGGATTATTTCTTCAGTGTCATAAGTCGTGTTGAATGGTGTTTTACATGTGGCTAACTGTTGTGTTGTTCGGTATGCCCGTAACACTTGTAGGAGCTCCGCAGCTCACTCTCATTTCTTGCCACTAACCTTTTCTTTAGTACTTCTAAGGACCTTGTTTGATGCTTCTGCTTGCCCATTTTCTTGAAGGTGTGTTGGCGATGAGATGAGGTGCTTTATCCCTAAGTCTGAGCAAAACTTTATCAACTTTTTATTATTTAACTATTTTTTGTTGTTCGTTATAATTATTTTTGGGACTTTGAAACTGAAAATGACGTTTCGTTTTCAAATGAAATTTGTGGTTTTGGCCTCTCTTATACTTCCATGCATTAAATTAAACGAATTAAATTTAGAATTAAATAAAATCATAAAGGTATTTATGAAATTTTCTTGTTGGCCTCATGTAGAATCTAATCGGTCACACACATAACGTTCGTAGTAACACAGTTATAATTTCGTCGGAAAAAAAAGAAAAACGAACCAAAACCATTTTGGGGGGTAAAAAGGTAATTTGACTTATAGTTTGATTATAATGATAAAATGGTAATTATTAATTTATTAATTTAATATCATGCAGCTTGTTAATATAACTAAATGTGATATTAATTTAATTAGAAATTTATAAGTTACACATGAACTTTTATTTAATTATAAAAAGTGTTTTAAATATTCACAATCAATAATCATACATTAAAATGTTAATGAACTGAATAATTAATTAGATTTTTATAAACCAAATTAATCAAAAGGTGGATTAAAATATCCATGGGTAAGAACCATGTAGTGGCCGACCAAGGATTTCTTACCAATGGATATGAGTTTGACTCACTTTTATCTTTTAAGAGTTTTAAGATAAAGATAATTAAAGTAATAAGAGTTTTAAAAGAACTAGAAAATCTAATGTGATTAGAAAATTACAATCTAGTTGTGTCTATAAACAAGATTCTTAGGTGCCTTGGCCGAAAGATAAGTGCTCCCTTCTCCCTTGGCCGAAAATCAAAGAGAGAAAAAGAGACATTTTCCATTTATTTTTTTTGAGCTTATTATCTCATGAGTTGAGATCTTAAGTAGAAACTTAATCGTGCGAAATGAATTATATGGATAACGGTTATAGGGCAAATATGTGGCACCTCCTCATCTTATTCAAGAAAAGTTATGTAAATTAAAAGATATATTATTTTCTCTAAACCTTATTTAATATTGATGAGATTTATTGTACTTTACATAAAATAGATTATATGTGATATAATTATTGTATGGTTAAGTCTCGATAGAAATTATGCATACGGGGATATGATATATATAATTTTTAAATATTTTTTTTGTTGTGTTTATTTTTTATATTTGCATGTTTTTTGTTGTGTTTATTTTTTATATTTGCATGTCCATCCATTTCTTAACATCTGGGGGCTGTGAACCTGCCAGGAATCTTCACCTCGCTTATATGCATAGTGAATGATGAAGATACTCCTCCATCAGAATGAGGAGATTCTACCTTATGCGTTTGTGCCCTTACTAGGTCCTTATAACGCTTCCTCCAAGTTACTTTTTTATGAGTTGGTTTTTCCCGAAATGACTTTTCTTGGGAATAAGAAGCTTTCCCTCGGCCTTCAATCGTAACCCTCGACTCCGGACCAAGCTCCCTTCTTCTAAGCTATCTTACTTTGACGACAATGAATCCAATTGTTGATTCGACAGAACTTGAAGCTCATCCCTCATTCTGTCTATGTACAGGTCCATCCTCTCATCTAGGGCTGACTTGACCAACTATGCTACTTGGGCGATGCCCATTTCTCCTTGGTGTACTTCTCGTGGGCTGCTCTTCTCTGGTTTGGTAGGGTCATGTAAAGCCTGCTTTCCCCCCAAGATAGAGGTTTGGAGTCCCAACGCTTGGTCTCGATTAGATTTACATTTTCCTTCTCTATTTCCATCTTTGATATATGTTGTTTCCCGCCGATGGTGCCAAATTGTTGGTGCAAATGCTGACCCGGCTTTCAAAATTATGTCTAGCTCCACTGTCCTGTGAAAACGACACGTAAGAGCCTACTAGGGTTAGGACCTAGTTAGCCCCTCCGATGGCAAACATTAGATCTATACTTTTACTAGCTTCCAAGAGAGTATTTTGGGTTGATTGTTACTTACCTTCCTTCCTGTCCACGATCCCCGTTTATGTACTTTTCTGCATTGTTCATCTATGCCTTGTATGTACTTTTCTGCATTGACGGTGATTAATGCCCTTCATAACGGTGGGTATCTTTTTGTGATGAGTCATTTATATTCATATTTGTCTTTCTTGTGTCCAGCCTGAACTTGTCTTTGTTGTCCGTGGTTTCCCGGGCTTATTCGACCCATTACTTGATAAGAGAATCTTTCAAGTTTATGGGCCCATTTTGACTATTTAATCTCAATTGGCCCAAGATTAGATTTTGGGGCTAATATTGTGATTTCATTAAACCATCAGGATCCTTGTAAAGAATATTGAGATGAAATATTAGATAATTTAAAGTATTATTTTATTTTTAAATGATGTCACATCATACATAAAAAAAAAAGAAGATTATGTTAGGCTGTTCGTCCAAAAAAAATAATCGAAATGATTAAAATATTTAATTTTGATTATAAATAAATAAAAAAATTTGACTAAAAATTATATATAAATAAATTTATAAAATTCAAATTAAAATTTTCCTATAATAATAAAATGGAAATATTATGTATGATTTATTAAAGTTTTTAAATATGCATTAGAAATATTGTCAATTAAGTTATTTCATTCTCCATTTTTTTTCTCGAGAAATAAACTATTAATTTTATTACCGTTTAATAATTTTTTAAAATATAAATATAAATATAAATAATTTATGATTTAAAAATTTATATTCATAAATATATATATATATACATAAATAAGTGTGAACAAAAAAAAAGACTTGAACCTCCTCCTCCCTCTCTATTTTAGAGTACACAAATTCACTCATACATCTCCCTCAACGTGTTTCTCCTGCTTAGACTTGTTACCAACTTTTAAACATCCGGATCACCCTCCAAGTTATCAACGCTAAGCCAGTTTTAAGAATGATCAGACCGAAGATCCAAAAAGGTATAAAATGACCCGTGTATATAAAATTAGTTAGCCAAAATGGTGTCAAGGAAACCCTCTCGTCTCATGAATCCTCCATTTTACACTTCAGGACCAGATGCAAATAAGGTTATAAGGCCTCGGAATACTTGTGCCGAAAGTTGGTGTGCTTGAAGCAGCTCACCATCTAAATTCCACATACTCTCTTTACCAAAAGAAGTAAAGGTAAAAGCTGTGGTCTTCTTAAAAGAAAAAACACTTATGAGACATATATTATGTAATTAAATGAAGCAGAAGCTTAAGTGGTAAAAATCACAAGAAAATGTACCTTATGATGTTCCACAAATTTGAAATTCATGGGGTTTCCACCTTTCCTGGTGAGCTGGGTAAGGTGCCTAGTTTATCAATCAATGAGAAACTTAAAACCCATTTAGGAAAAAAAAAAAAAGATACTGAAAATAAAAAAGAGGCCAAGATTGTTTTACCCACCAGAGATAGAGAGCGTGAGGGCAGTCCCTGATCAAGATTAGATGAAGGAATCCATCAGAAAGATGAGCATCAGCCACTAAACCATCTGGAGCCTTTTCATTACGGCAAGAAATTACAGCAGCTCCAATGCTTAGAAAACGTCCTTTTGATTTCAACCATCTTCTTCCTTCTCCTTCTTCAGGACGTGAATAAGGCGATGACCGGGAGTTTATGTGGGTTGACTTTATCTTACAAACACTGCAATTTGCACGACACAATGCTCTCTCTGACTTATTTGAGCTCCAAAATGGTCGTATTGGATTAACAACATGAGTTTTCTCAGGATTTGAATTTGGTTCCTCTGATTTCACATCTAAATAGGCTACTTCTGCCTCATATGAGCTGATAGAGAAGGCAAAGCAGAAATCTCATGATATTATAAGCTGAGCTAGCAGTCTAATACAATTTATTCATAAACAGTACAGTGTCAAAATCCACAAGAGAATCAACAAATCATCACAGAATCAGAAAACACAGAATTAGCTGTTGTTTCAGTTTCAAGATTGAAGGAAAACTGAAGAACATATTACAAAATAAGGTTCCCATTTATTCATTCCTCGTGTGTGTGCGTGAGGCATTTACACACTTAAACCTACAACCATAGGCCACTGAATAAGTGTATATCATGCATATAGAATCAACCTAACTTCCCTTTATGTGTTAGGTCTCTTTTACACATGTAATTCCACATAAGTAACATGGTCTTTGTTTTCTTAATTGCCTTTGCACGCATAGATCTGAGTAAAGCCATTAAACACAAAAGAGCGGGTTTACATAATAGCAAACAAACAATTAAATGAGGGGCATCATGGAGATTCAAACTAAGGACTTCATGATTTGATACCATGTCAACTAAATAATCAAAGTGAAAAGTCTACATACAATACCAATACATGTACAATTTATATAACAATGCTAGACTAATTCAATCGACTAAAATACCCTTTAACAATGTATAGCTGAGTTATAGATGTACCTGTGTTTTAAGAACACTTTGGTTCCTGCATAATCATAACGTTTTGGGCCCATCCACCGGTACTTTTCACTCTCTCTTATGACATCACCATAAAATCCATACCTGCAACAATGAGAAGGAAAATAGAAGGATGTATTTTTCAGACGGATAAGATGAAGATTTTTTAACACAAGCAAACCAGTTAGCACAACAAGAAATTATTCTACTACGTCTTGACAGCTTAGTCGACTTACAGATGGGACTGTTTTCAATCTTTTCTTCCCATGATCCTATTTTTAAGAAATCGGAAATGTTATTGCTTTCAGTATTGGCTAAAGCTTAGAGCAGGCAATGATGATTTAGACTAATAAAATGTTCTTATTCCATGAAAAGCAGTGTAAGCCAGAGACTAAATTTCACATTATTTGTCATTGACAAGCACAACAACCAGAGACAAAATTTCACTGTTAATGAGCCATTCTTTGACACTGAAATCATAGTAAAAATAAGTTATCTACATGGCTCAGAAAAGTGATGATATAGTGAAAAAAATACCTACATTTACCGTCTTTGACAAGAACTTACAAATCAATTCAAAGTAAAGAGAAAGGTGATCCGCAAATGCATGTAGGCACGTAGGCATGTTGCATTCCGAATCTTCAAACTCAAGTGGTTCACAGAAGAGATATTAAAACAAATGAGCAGACAAGTTCTTCAAGAAAAATAAAGCATGAATGTATCCAGGAAAAATATGTTCAGAAAAGATATTAAAGAAAATGAGCAGACAAGTTCAAGAAAAATAAAGAATCAATATATCCAGGAAAAATATGCTCAAAGTCTGGATTAAATCAACTTCTAGAATTCAGGTAAGAGTGTGAGGAAAATTACAATAAGAACACAAACCACCCTCATTGAGTAATGATATGAAATAGGTAAAAAGGGAAACTACCCAGCAAAAGAAGCTGCATAGCGTACATAAGGTTCCAGCTTTGAGGTAGAAGTTATTTTCCACCTAACAACTTGAGCTATATCGAGTCTAACCCTTTTACCCAGAATGATCTGAAGTGCAGACATCATAGGATCTCTAAATCCAGTAGTACTGAAAAAGAAGTCGAATTTCCATGTTAAAACTGCAACATTGAAACAGAAAGAATAAAAGAGCAATGAAACCTATATTTGCTACTTAATCATCCAGTTTTGGGAAAAAGTAAAACATTATTGATAAAGTGAACAGCAAGTCATGAGAGAGAAAGAGAGTGTGTAGAATGAGACAAGACAATACCACATGACAATAGCATCAGTTGAACCAGCCGGAATAATTCCAAATCTAAATGACTCATCAGGGATGGAAAATCCCAAATCTTGATCTTCTGAGTTCACTGAAGAGTTAACAGCTACCAGATACCAGAAAGTTTAAAGTTGAAACCACCTTTAAATGAGTATCAAAAAAACAAGTCCAGTGCTTAAAAATTGAAGAATAAACACTTGAAATACATACCAGATTTTGAGGGTCTTGATCCAGCATCTTTCTCGTTTGAGAGAAGTGTTGACTGATCATTGATTTCATTTTCAGCTACTGCTTCGTTAGTATAACTAGATTTACTAGCATTAGAGAGTGAAACATCTAACGGGGTCGGAGGGTGTGGGGCTGTGTGCCTTGATAAAAGGAATCCATTAAGGATCTCATTGAAGAAACCGTCGCCGCCCTGGCAAGCAACAAATTAGTCAGATTAAACTAGTAATACAAAAATAAAAATTCAGGTGCTTCTCAAAAATCCAACTCAAACAAACCCACTAAAGATAGAAACAACCATTGAGACAAGAAAATCCAAGACCGCGGAAACAAAATAAATAAATAAAATATGATAGACTATAATAAATTTGAGAATTTGGAGGAGAAAAGAAAACAAAATATTAGGCGGGCTTTACCAACCTTCTAAAATTGCACTCTGTTATGAATCCCCCTTGGGCTTGTTAATTCATCAGTGTTTGGTTAGTTGTTTTGAAGAATATGAATCAAGGATAGAGTTTAAATTGATTCTTTCTGTTCTATGCTAGATTGGCCTTGTTCTATTACAGTATTACTATTTTATCTGGAAGCAAACTAGGTATTACATACTAAAGATCAAAATATGAGTGAACGATACAGAAATCAGTCACTTACAACAGCAACAACACCGTCATATCCTTTAAGCTCCTTGTTTGCAGTAGACGCCATCACATCAAATGCATGACTTGCCCTTTGTGTCACAATGACCTGAGGGCAATGAACAAAATAACTGAGACAAGTAGATCTGACTTAACTACACATAAAAATTTCAACTACACCAACGGATCCTTAGTCGTTTGGGATAAACTTATCCAAAACTTAAATGGAATTAATTATCATAAATCAATGTTTTTTTGTTTTTGACAAAGCATGAAAGTGTACCTTGGTTTTGATTTTAGCACGTGAAAACAATGGAGCCACAGTTTCCCAGGTTTTGCAGCCATTCTCTTTCCCACTCCTGGGGTTAACAAAAACCTGGTCAATCAGAGTAAAAATCAGGTAATATCCAACTGCATTTTTGCATCCATTTTATTTGGTCCCTTTACTAAAAATCTAATACATCCAAATCAGACAAGTGTACATTCATTTACCAAATTACCGAACTTACCAGAAGATTCTTCGGCCTTCCTTGGTGTGAGTCCAAAGAAGCATTAATTCGATTGACCCACAGCTCACACGTCTGCTGATCCTTATGACCAAATGTGTACACAGCCGGGACCCACCTAGAAGGCTGAGATTTGGAGCTTTGGAAGGCATGCACTGTAAAGTGGTGCATCTGTATGATTGCGAGAGAGCATCTGAGGAATTGATAAACAATAGTAACAAATGCAAAAGAATGAAAACAATAATAGTAATATAAGCAAACCTCCGATTCATGACCTAATAGACAACCTCGAGGATTTGAAGAGTTTGATTCATGACTCAAATCCCAGCTGATGACCTCAACAGCATATGCATCAGAGAATTTGATCTCTGTTGCAACTATAAGAGCATGTTTACTCCATAAACAAATCAATTCATGCTGTTCCATTATGAGTAAACCAAAACATGCAGCACTAATTAATTCTCTGATAATAATAAGAATAAAAGTTAACTGTCCTAAAACAAGTTCAATTCCTCTTCACCTAAATTGAAATAACCAAATATCATACAGAAAGCAACTACCCAGTTAGGCTAGAAGGGCCAACAGAATGACCTGTTTAGAAAAAAATGAAAATAAAAAATTCAATTGCAATTGCTAAAGTTCAATTGATATTCGATTTTAGAAAGATTTGAACTTGCTAGTTATGAAATTTACTTTTTCATATATTAAACATTAGATTCATATAACTTGTCAGTTATAAAATATAGTATATACATATATCAGATTTTTTGTTTAGGGTCCACTACCTTATGCTTCAATTGCAATTTCACCTTTTTATGTTTTAAGATTCAGATAGATAAGGCAGCTGATTTGATAGAACATATTTCCAAATCTCAAAATATAGAAGTTAAACAGGTAGCCACTTGAGATAGAACTTTTCAACTTTCAAATTTCAAGTCAGAAAAAAGAAGGTAGGTACACGAGAGAGATAGAGAATGAAACCGTACAACAGATTCAGGAGAAAGACCAAGTGAAACATCAATTAGAAGGGAAACACCTCTCAAATTTGATTGCAAACTGACTGTAAGAATACCATTCAATATACAATGTCTCAAATGGTTTAGATATTCCAGTTCTCATAACCATTTACGCATTAGAATTTAAATAGGAGGTATTTTACTTCATAACAACAAACAAGCATATTTAGAGGCTACAACAAGATCAAATGTATAGGAAAAATTAGAGAATAAAAGACGACTGGAATGAAATTCAAACTCAATCTAACTTCTGAACGAAACATGTAATTCAGAAATGAAATAATTTTGCGGTTATGTTCTAAAGTAACTTACATTATCTAGGGAAGGAACCAATTTCCAAGACAACCCATCTGAATTGTAGGTGAGTATAACTGACCCAACATGATCCAAGTAGAAAGTTGAATTCAGAACCGATTCTTGGGTATCAAGCATTGGATTTGGGCAAGATTTATCTTCTTCGATAGAGCAATGACGAAGGGGCGTAGGATTCATTCCCCACCGCAACTTCTTCGAAAATAAATTGGAATTAGAAAAAAGAACAAGAATCTAGAGATGGGTTTCCATTTGAATGAGAAGAGACCCACCCATATGAAGGATGAGCGTGCAAATCGTTGATTCTAAATCCAGCCGTATTGTCAAGAGTTGAAACAATTCTCGCGCTACCTACCGAAAAAACACGGTTCTCGCCCACCCAATAAATAAAATAATCGGGTGGGTTTATAAATTGGGTCTCTGTTGAGGATTGAGCCCAACAATCTTTCATTTAAGCATTTGCATAAAAAGCATTGGCTCGATTCGAGAACCCTATTTGGCAACCTAAATTTTGCCATTTAGTTGTAGAGGATTGAAACCGTACCCCGTTTGACTGATTGTATCTAGATGGATTTAAAATGATGAGTCTGACTTGAAAAATTCATGTTTCTCAATAAAATCGGTTTATTAGAATAAAATTGTATCCTAATATGTCTAGGTTCAATAATTTCAGAGATTCTTTTTTACCTTATCCATGTTAATAAATAATTTTAAATTGAGATATTTTTTTATATATATTATATATATTTTTTCTGAATATAATTTTAAAAATATATATATATATATAAATCATATTTATAATCCATATAAAAAAGTTTCTTCAAAATGCCTAACTTTTTGGAAAGCAAGTCCGATCTATCATTATTTAATATCATATTCATCTTTTTTAGTTTTTATTAAATCGGAAAATAAGTTGGGTCCGTCTGTTCTAGAATTAAATTTTTTAAATTGGATTGGTCAACTTATCTTAGCATTTAGAATTTAGAATTGAAGTTCTAAATTTTAATTAATATAAAATTAAAATTAAAATTAAAATTAAAATTAAATAGTACCTTTTTAAAGTTTTAAGTACTTATTTTAAATTAAATAAGAAGGGTATTTTAATAAGGGGGAAATAAGGATAAGTTCTAATATTTAATATAAATTATAATAAATATTAAAAGATTAAAAAATTTAAGCTTCAATTATTTGAATAGAGAGATTTATGATGAAAGTCAATAGAGAATAAGAGGTTGATAGCAGTTTAGTGCGACCATGATTGAGTCAAAAAAATGAAAAAAAAAAAAGATATATATATTTTTAAGTTTATTGGAGGAGGGCATGGTGACCGTGGAAATGAAAATGAAATAAAAAAATATTAAATTTAAATTAAAAGATATAATAATAATATAAATAAATATTTTTCTAATTAAATCAAATTTCAAAATTTAATAATTATTTAATAATCATATACTTAATTATTCAATCCATATTTAATAAAATTAAATTTTTATTATAATTTAAACTTATAATTAAACATTAATTATAATTTATATATATTTCAAATATTTATTATAATTTATAATACATTTTGAGGTTAATTCTGATTGTCCCTTTTAATAATGCTTACCAATTCTACAGTTCAATGTTGTATATTAATTTACCTTTACACTACACACATTAGAAAAGATAATATAAAAAATAAAAAAATAAAAATAAAAAATAAAAAAACGAACGTCGGTAATATAGTTGGCTTACCAATTACCAACTTAAATGGTATAGTATAAAGCTGCTCCAAGAGGAATCTCATTGCCTAATATTAACACAGGGAACATCACCCCAGTGCCCACACCGCCCCTCTTACAGAAAGTTCAAAAACCTGCGGTATTGTATCAATGTAATAGGAGATTACACATTCCTAGTATTATGAGTTGGACCCAACAGACATTCTTCTCTTCCACCGAAAGCAAAACTAAATCCTCCACAACTTTCTTATATAGATTTCTGAAGAAGAAGACACCCAAAAAAAGTAGAGAAATTCATCATTATCGGGCTTTCGTCATAGGTAAAAACCGATCCTCTTTCTGGTATTTCCATTTCTCTGGTAATGACCTATTTGGTAATCATAATGACAAGAGCCCTCTTGCTTTTCATAGCCCTTCCTTCTACCTCCCCACCCTCCACTCCTTTCAAAATCAATATCTCCCCAGTTTTTATTACCATTCCACTCTTTCCAACCCTTTTTATTTTCCCCACTGTCATGCCATCTCCTATTATCCCGTTCGGGTTCTAGTCCAACATGGCAGCCATAATTTCCGTCCCACCGATTATTGTAAGATTCCTTCAGATTCTGGCCCCATGCATTATTTTCAGAATATCCCCCCCATCCTTTGTCCCTGGTCAGAACACTGATGCTACTATGATTACCTTCTTCCCAAGGATTATTACCACTTACATGGATCCTCCCAACATTATCCCAACCACTCGAGTGGGGCCCACAATCTCCCCAAGGACTGTCCTTCCCGTCCCCATTGCATTGGGCTTGATTCCATCCCTGGCCTTTAGAATTCCAAGGGTTGTCTTCACTCTTTTGACTTACACTACTATGCTCTTGAGGATCCCATTTCCTAGGCTTTTTATTTTCTCGACTCGCCTTCATATTTTTCTCTTCTTCCTCCTGAGGAGCAAAGTATGTGCTATCAAGTTCCTCGATCAATCTAAAGTCAATACTAGAAGTCCAGTTGACTTTGTCGATATACAAGTTTGGATCAGGAAGAGAAATTCCAGGGTTAAGGCCATTGAATTCTGCCCAATAGCGTTTCTTAGCATTTTGAAAGGCCTCTTCACCTGCAGAGTCATTCCAATCGAGTACATTATTATGGGAGCACATATACTTCTTCGTGTCAACTATTTTTCTCCATGGTATTGATCCAATCTCAGTGCAAAATTTCTTTTCCCATGTAGGTATACCATCTTTCCAGAATTCTATGAAAAGAAAATAAAACATTGCAATTCTATTAGGATAACTTTTGATGAATTTTAGAGAAAAAAACAGGGGAAAGGGAAACTATGAAACTACTTAATCAAAAAATAAATGAATGGTCTATAAACTGGGACATTTAAAAACCACTGCAACAGGTAGCAAAAAGAAATAACTACCCTGAAAAATCACGGCCCTTTAGGAAGAAAAATAATGATTTCTGCTACGAATCTCCATACCACTAATTTAACTACAGATTAAAGAACAACAAATCTTCTTGAGCTCCGTATACCTTCGAGGTTAGCACTCAGTCAGTGCATAAAAAATTAAAATACATAAAATAAATACCTTCCATTATTTACTTACTACTTTAAGTGCAAGGCCAAAGACCTGGAATTATTTCCGGACAGCAGGAGTCCAGAGAATGAACGTTTGTTCTTACTTCAAGGGAAAAAACAAACAAGACACACATAACAAACAAGACACACATAGGCAGAAAATTTATAAAAAAAAACAAAACTATCTGAAAATTCCTTTTACTTCACTAAAGAACTACGCAAGTAAAGTGTCTTAAGCAGTACGCCATCTCCAGGGAGATATTCCCTTACCAGGAATTAGGAATACCAACAAAGTTTTGACTGTAACTTCAAATTTCTGTTCTGTTTCCAACAAAACAATACCCAAACCTAAATACCATGTTCACACTACTGGTTTCTGCATCCGGCTGGTGTGAGAGTATTCATTTTCTCAGTCTCTGTTTCCAAATTCCTCTACAAAAACAGATTACCTTTGAAAATTGTCATCCACTTACCCTCTATGATAGGACTATCCCTGATACCTTTAAATGCTGTTTCTTGAAAGTTAATGTAGTTGAAAGATCGATAAACTATTTTTTTTCTTCTTTTTCCTCCCAAAAAATTGTTAGGGCGATCAGGTAAAATCACAGAATTGTGATCTTGTTTTCTAAAGTAATGTACAACAGGACTTATTCCATTTACCCAATTTACAATAATACACTGGCCATGTTTCCGCTCTCTCATGATCCATCTTTTACTTTTATTTTTGCCTCCTTTGCAAACAAATCGTTGTATCCTATGAATTCAACAAAGGCTTCCCCATAATTCCTAAATAATTGATCATTTATTTGAGTTGGGCTAATTTATATATAAACACCATAAACAAAAATAGCTTCTGTGCCAAGTTTATTGCAAACCATGCAGCAAGCATAGAGGATGAATTTTTAAAACCTTTCACCTTCAAAATGAACATACAACATCTATATAGTTGTGTAAACACTCTTTCAAGCAATTTTTCTTGTGAATTTTGAAGAAAAACACAAGATAACATATATGCATTCACCACAAAAAGTCACATATGCATAAATCCTTACCCAACGGAAGTTTCTGTTTTTGCATTTTCAGAAACTACATAAAGAAGCACTCATTAACACTAGCTAGTTGCAGAAGTAACCAAAATGTAAGTCTTTCTTAACTCCTCTAACTCCAATCCATCACTTTGCACATGTTAAGCAACACATATTCAGGCATGTCATTCAATTCCAATAATTTTAGTGCAAATCATAGAGATCTAACCCGAACAGTCACATTCAATAATGCTTGCAGAGACTTATTAAACAGGAACCATAAAAAAAAAGTCATATCCAAGTCCACCCTTAGAGTATATCAAATCAAGAAACCATCAATAATAGAGCAATGCAACCAAAAGTACCTGGAAGAGGTTCGTGATCATATTCTCTAGGGACCCACCAGGAAGAATTTTTTTGACGGAATATTCTACAGCGCGGGTGATTCCTCCAATTTCCCATTTCAGCCAAAAAGGCACAAAAATCTTCAAATCTACTTAATAGTTCCCCCACAATTTAAGGAAGACATTGATACATATATATTGTTGAGCAATCTCAAACTGTACGCAAAACAAAGTCTCGTAAGAAATCACTAAACATAAAAGATAATCCAAATTGGTTGTAAGGGTCAGTAACAATGATAGCAGTATAAACTAACACATACTACCCTTGGTAAACCGAATTAGTCCAATTCACTAAAATTTTCAAAATTGCATTTCATGATTCATCGAGTATACCCGCAGAAATCTTATCTTAAACAATTCCTTAGAGAGATCTTGTACATTCTTAACTCATACTTAATAAAGTTGATAAAACTATTCTCATAATAGTCAGTATCCAGCTTCAACTTTACCCAATTAAGCAATACGAACTAATCTCAATTTTACCTGCACTTCTTTAGTAATTAAACAAAATCCACAATTCGATCAGATGGAATTCCAGAAAAAGAAAGAAGAGGAAAGTTAGGGTTTTACCCTTTACGGTAATTCGATCCAAATTATTCTTCGAATCTCTTGCATGTTGAACGACCATAGTTCGCGAATACGAAAAGAAAAGAAAAAAAAAGGTGGAATATTTCCCTCTGTCGACAATGAATAATATATATATATAGAGAGAGAGAGAACGGATGAAAGAGAGGGAGAAGAGAGGAGTAGCTGGCTCCGTGGTTCTGAGGCGGTGCTTCTGCAGTACTCGAGGCGGGGTAGAGATCGGATTATGTACAGCATCAAGCTGTCAAAATAAAGCTGTTAAAATGGATCGGTCCGTGGCCCGCCAAAAAAATCTGAGACAGCTAAGCCGTTCCTTATATGTGTGTTAGGTTTGAGTATGATTTCACGACGAGCCGATCCGGCCTGATGAAAATTGAAAGAAAAAAAAAATCAAAAAAAAAAATTTAGGACCTAAATATTGGGCCGAATCGGACTTTTTTGACGGGCTGCAGTTCGGGTCAAAGGATTGACTTATTTTAACAGCTCCATGGTACTCGAAGAAAAGAACAACTGAATTTAGACAAAAATACTGAGCTGGCGACTGTTCCACGTTAACAAGGATGCCGATTCATTTACTTAGAAAAATAAGAAAAAAACTTAAAATCAAATCTCTATCGTAAGAATCCCTATCACTCTCTCTGTCGCCGCCGGCCACCGCGCTCTGTCTCGCAAGTATCTCTCTCTATCTCTAGTTTTTCACGCACTTCCCTTATTCGTCCCTCGTTCTGTTGCTCTGTCGATTCGTTTATCTATCCGTTGCTCCCTTTTCGTCTCTAAAATTTTGTAAAGATGATACTTTGAATTCAAATTTCTCTTCTTTTAATAGAAAAACCCATTCTTTTGGGTTGGGGAAACCGCTCCTTGCATTGGTTAGTTTCCGGGCTCTTTAATTTTTATTTTTCATTTTTCATCTTGCTTTTCTAAGCAATTGTTAAATTGATATTGAATTTCTACTAATGTAATTTTCCAGATCAGTTGGTTGATTCACAACAAGTACTTATGATCGCCATTGCAGCCGCTCTAAGGAAACTGGATATGAAATTATGGCGATTTGATTTGATATTGAAGAATTGTGTAAATGATCTTGAAAGATTACACAGTTTTTATATTATGAATCTAAGTAATAAAAATAAAGCGTTGCTTTTGGTCTTGAGAATTTTTTGACCCATTAGAAATTTAGATCTGCTGCTGTGCCACACTAATTTATTTAACACTTGGTCAAAATAATACACTTCCAAAATCAGAATCACAATACCAATACTTCAAAATCAATAATTGTAGCAAAATGAGTTGTTTCTCTTACTATTTGATTGCATGAAGCCATAAATCACATTGTAGAGTCTTATTCGCATGAAGTATTCATTACCAAGGATACCTTTTCAGTTTTCACGTTCATAGGTTTTCATATTCTGAGTCAGCTGAAGTAATTGTATTTGTATATATGGCTATTGAGTTTTGCATATTCATTGAAAAGGGCGTGGGAAACTTGAAGTTCAGGGACTAAGAGTCTGAAAGAAAGCAGGTACATGGTGGAGGCATCACACTGATCTATCTGACTTTTTGGCCTTTTTATTAGTTATTGGTTGTCGACTCACGTTTTTCTTCTTGGAATACTACATAGAGTTGCAAAAGTTGATCATGGCACCATCAATAGTCCATTTTTATGATATATTTTCCCATCCTTGATCTTTATTGTCTATTGTCATATTTATTCACTCTATTCTGTATTGAAGATTCTTGCTTCAACATGAGTAGAGGACACTGTTTGTTTTAATTAGTTAGCATTGAGGTACTTTTTCAGTTTTTCCAATTTACCAACTACTTCTCATCTTGCAGAAGAGGAAGTTTACTGACATGTTAGGGCCTCGTCGGAGTAAAGAGGAGCGTTTATGTATGCGTATGAATCCTTGTTGTTCTACATAGAGGAAGATTGTCCTGCATATGATTTTCTTGCATAGAGGAAGATGTGTAATTTGCTCTTTATATCGGAGAGGTTAGAAAACTTTGCATGGATGTGTGATTAGTTCTTTGATCAAGTGTTCGTATTACTACTTATTTTTTTGTGGCCGGCCTTGGAGCAGCATAATGAAGAAAGATTTATCGACAGATTACATCATTTGGAGTTTGTGTATGCACGTTAATCCTTACAAATTTTCTTGAGTTTGTATTTGCAGTTTCGAAATCAATGAATGTGATCAAAATATCGTATCTTTTTCATTTTGCATAGTTTCCTTACAGACCAAAAAAATTACAACTACATCTCAAAAGATCAAAACTTAAATTGAAATATAAACAACGGGAATGAATCTATAAACAATGAGATTTACAGATTTCCTCTTTTCCCCCAAACTAAGCGCATAGGTCCATCTTCCTCGAGCGAATAAATCTGTAAAAATGAGATTTATGGGAATGCTTCATGCAATCAGATAGTATGAGAATCAATCAAGATGAGCGTTTTTTTTTTCTTAAAGACAATATGGTATTACAGTTTAAAGAGTTCAGTGGAGAGAATATGCTACACAACTTATGAAGAAAACCAACTAGAATTTGCAATCACTCTCATGATAGCAACCATTATTTCTCATCGTTTCATCATTCATAGAATCGTCATACCATCTCCATTCATTGCAGGAGCAATAATTTGATAGCTTCAACATCAGCTGTTGAAAATTCAGTTTAAAATTCATAGCGAAAGCGATTGTTCGTCCGTCCTGATATATAACAAAAAAATTTTAAGAACTTTTAACTTTTATATAGCTATATATAAATTAATCTTATAACTAAACGAAGAGATCATATATTTGTCTATACAAATCGATCGTTGAGTCTCACATCACGATCTTTCAAGTCAATCCTCAACACACCAGGACGTGTGCGGGCATATAGAAATAGCTAAGTTTTCTATTTCCTTTTCTCTTAAATAATTAGAATATGATGTATTTATAAAATTTTATTAAGGTTTCATTCATCGCTATTTTTTAATTTAAAAACTTTTTAAAATTAATTTGAATTAAGTAATTCAAACATAAAATGAAATAATAAGATAATAAGAAACTTGTAATATAATTACAAAATCGCTATAACTATTCTTCTACCCCATGGTCGGCCATTATCACTGTGCTTGCAAAGTGATAAGCTTGTGACAAATGTCATAATGTGACTGTATTATCTGTTTATTTTATTATATTAAGTCTTTTCAAATCTTTTTTAAATTTAATTTAAAATAGAACTTATCTATTTTAAATCAAATCATATTTTATTTAAATTTTAAATTAGTTTCTCAAACCAATTTAAATTTGACTTGTTTAATTTTAATATTAAAATTAAATTGATATCTCATAACAATTTAATATTATATAGCATATTTAATTTAAAATTGAATATATTATTATTTATTTAAAGTGAATTTCGAAATTCATTATTTTATTCAAATACATTTTTTAATTAATTAATTCTCATATTAACTAATTAACACAAATTATCTCATAAAACTATTTTCTTTGCAAATAAGTTATTTTTCTACTTTTATCACTCTTACCTTATACAGTATTTTATAGAGATGACTTGAGCACTATAAACCTATAATTTCAAGCTCTAATAAATTAGATTATTAACTAAACTATTTAATCTAATAAATCTTATTTATTAATCTCAATATTATTTCACTAAAAATATGTTATTGCACTCTTGCAATTATAGAATAAATTACTGAGCAATCTCTAGTAGTTCATTTACATTATCATTACATACAATTCATTCCTTCAATAATTGATTCATAATTAGAATTGGTCAAAATTACCATCTTACCCCTATATTATATCCTTATCCTTAATTACCATTAATTCACTAGTGAACAATCAATTTATAACTTAATTATAAATTTGAGTTCAAAACTATTGAGTTCTAGAATCAACCCTTAAGAGAACCAATATACAATCTTCTATAAAGAATGTTTAGATTCTATATATGTAAATCATATTCTCAGTCGTTTATCAAAACAAAAGTCATTAGCATATTTTACAAACAAACTATGATGAGAGAATCAAAGATTCAGTTGACATAGACATGCGTTCATGACTACTCATGATTCAGATTGATGTGCATATGATCATCTATTGATATGAATAAAAAATTTTATGACAAAAGGTATATTAATAAATAATTAATTTATATAAGGTCTCGTCCTATATAATCTAACTATATAAATCATATCCACCAAAATGTCTATCTACATCAGTGATCCGAATCTAGATAACTTGCATTTATAATGCTAGTGAACCATACTAGCAACCATTAATTAAAGATTCTATATTTTAATATGTTGCAAATAATTTAATTCATTATCTATAATATTACTTCTTTGAATGCCAAGGTTGGGCTCAGATGATGCTGAGCATAGTAAGGCAGAGCTGGGCCAGACTTGAGGAGAGGTTGGGTTGAGGCTTGACTGAGTTGATATTGAGTCTAACTTGGGCATGGCTAGGCTGAGCAAAGGTAGGGAGACCGAGGTGTGGCCGTGTCAGACCTGAGATGAGGTTGAGCCTAACCTAGGCGAGGAAAGGCGTGACTTAAGGCTAGGTCGAGTGAAGGCAGGAAGACCAAGCCAAGGTTATGTCTAGTGGAGGTGGTCTGACCCATTGAGCTACATATTTCTCCTACATAAGGCTGAGCGTAGTTAGGGCTTCTGAGTCCTCTACATAAGGCTGAGCGTAGTTAGGGCTTCTGAGTCCTTTAAGTTCTTCTTAACGCTACTTCCTTGGCCTCTTAAATCTTTCTCCATAGCTTTTTTGCCAAGTCCACGGTACATCGAAAATTTTTAAAGAAGGAATGTTAGATTGCAGGCCTTTCCAAAGGAAATTCATCGAGTGATGTGACGTTTTTTTTATCATCATTTGCCTTGTGTTCATGCGAAACAATATTTGACGTACTGCAACTAGGTAATTAGTGAAGACTGTATTTCTTTGGAGTTGTCCCCCTTGGTTCGGACAAGCTCCACCGATTTTGTCCATCAAATCCATCTTTGCTTGACTAATAAGAGTAAAACAAGTGGTGTAAGGAAATTTGGATTATTGTGGTTGAGTTTTAAACTTTTGATTTCCATAGACGATGGTAAACTGTTGGTGTCAAAATCCAGCTTGAGTGTTTAGAGTGTGTTTTTTTCCTCCAACGGTATGTCTAGCTCAATCACTTGAAACAAAAATAGAAAAGGACGGATCGGTGTGAAAACTGGTAGGACTCTTCCAATGGTGAAATCAATATTTGTAAGAGATATGAATATAAATAATATGTTTGTGAGAGATATAGATATATATGTGAAGGTAGAAGATAATACTTGTTGGAGTAAGTTTAAAACTTGTGGATGCCAATGGCGGTTTTTTTCCGTCCATTAGTGTTTACTCAGGAGTTGTTTTCCATATTTGTTGTTACTTATCTTCATCATCGTTGCATGAATCTATTTATGATTGAGGGGTTGCCCTTTTAACTGTTCATCGTGACTTGTTTGAGATGGAGAATATTTGACAGACCTTGCATTAATGGCAAGTGCTTGCATTTATGTCTTTTGTCTCTCTAGCATTTATGAGAAGTACAAGTATTTAATGCTTTTCATCCTTTATGAATTGATGGCCATTTATGCCTCTTAAAAAGCCATTAATCGTAAGATTTTCATCAATTCATTTATTTTTTTCTCATTTTCTATTTTACCCACGTTTCGAGTTGTCTCTTTGGGCTCTTTAATGCGAGTGGGCCCTGGGCTGAAGGTAGTGAGTGGTCTCATTTTTGGGCCTTGAATTCATAAGTGGCCCATGGTCCATAATTGAATCTATCTTCTTTTATTGATTGTTTTTATCTTTTGTTAATTACATTTAGGCCCCATTTTTTTTTCCTATATCTTATTCATACTGCACTGATAAGTTAGGTTTAATTTTATTGGCCAAAAGATTAGTTAGGTTTAATTTTATTGGACAAAAGATTAGTTAGCTTCCAATTCTATATATATTTACTGTACTCTTCATCACTCTTCAAATTAATTAAGAGAATAAAAAAAATATCGTTAGATTTTTATGGGCTTAATTAAGCAGCAGTGGGTCCAAACAGAAAAGCTACGTTACAAAATAGCAAACATGTAACTTGGAAGGCAATAACGCAGTGACACGCACGCGCGAGTGGAGTAGAGTAGTAGCGGTCTGTGCGTCGTAGCTAAAACTGAAAAGAGCACAAAAGAAGTGGGTAATAATGAGAATCTGCAGCAAATCAACCCTCCCAAAAAGCGCCATCGTGTTTGTGATTAGTATGGCAGCTGCCTTCCTGCTCCACACGGATTTTAAAGATGTCAGTGAGAGTCAGCCCGCGTGTGGGTTTGATTCTCGTTAATTAAATTATTTGTGGCCAAAACAATATTACTTAATAGTGAATGGGGACATATGTATAAATCATAAATGTAATTAACTATAACTCAAATAACTATATAGCCTTTTAATTTGTTTTATAATAACAAGTCAATAAATTTTGTAGCGTGTACTTGAAAATAGAACCACAAAGCTCCGACTGGCTTCGTACGGCCTGACATGCTCTGGCCTGGCAACATCTTCTTTGCTGCTGCTGCTGCTGCGGTTGAAGGAAATGAGATGGTGTTAGGCTCATAAAACTCTGATGATCCACACAAACACAACTTTTTTGTGTCTGATTATTATTATTACAAGCTTTTTTTTCTTCTTCTTACATGTACGGTCTCGTCTTTTAGGCCACATCTTTTTAGATCCCGTTTTGTTCACTCGGTAACTTTGCACATTATTAACTATATATACATAAACATTTCATTTTCTTTCTCAAATCGTTCAATAAAAAATAAAAATTAATTAAATTAAATTTCAATTGGAGTCACGATTGCAATTAGAAAGATAAATTTTGTACACGTCACCAAGCGTGAGCCGGATGGAATTCTAAATGTTCTGATGCACACACTTCTCTCTCTCTCTCTCTCTCTCCCTCTCCGTTTTCTGTTATTCCTTTTCCAGAGAGAAACACCACGCGCTTTGGTTCCCAATGAAATCACACCTCGCGGCAATATTTAATTATTTTTTTTATTTTCTCTTATCATCCTACGGTTCAGGTTAGACTTAGCAACAAATCGAACTGTAGGAGCGAATCAGGAAATCATTTCTCTGTCCTGGTCACGCGCGCGAGTAGAGCAGCATATTTGTTTCAACTGTTAGTTTTAAAACAGCCTTAACGTCTTTCCTTTTTGTGTGCATGCACTGATAAAAAAAAAACTTTTTGTTAGAAATGAAAAAACGCCATGAACGTACTAGCAGCAGTAGTAGTAGCTGCATCCTATGATCCTCTGTCACACAGATTTTCATTTCTTATATATTTATATATATAATCTCGTTAAGCTAGCTCGCACTTAATCGGGTGTGAATTCTTTGAGAATATAAGAAAATCGAAGTTGTACTTGAAGAGAGAGAGAGAGAGAGAGATACATATGGAGCCAGGCAGTGAATCGACCAGAAATGCTCTGCCATTACCGTCTTCTTCTGCATCATCTGCTATACTGCATGCACCTGCCGGTAACAATATCGGCCAAACTTCGCTCTCTGCTAATTCATTTTCTTATATTAGAGTTGATCAATTTGTTGTTAATATTTGTTTGCAGAGGAGGAGGAGGAGGCGGCTCTGCCGCATATACAAGCTGGTTCTTTCTACGAAATAGACCACTCGAATCTCTCACCTAAGGCTCCAGAACAGCTCAAGTGGATCAGGATCGTCATGGTATGTCAGTTCGTTATTCCGTAAACAGATCCCCAGCTTCAGATCATATTTACATGGTTTTCTTTTCGTTGCAGGCGAGTGAGAAGAGCAAGGAGATCGTGTCGTTGAGGTTTCCGAGCGTCTACTCTCTACGTGCCCATTTGAGAAACGGAAAGAAGCTGCTCAGCATACCTGCACTGAACGAGAAATATGTGATGCCTTCAGAACAGGCCGGAGAAGTACTCTATAGGAGAATACCGCCGGAGGAAATTGCAGAGAGAAGGAACTCTTGGAACTTCTGGGCGGTGCCCTATGAAATCCATCAGGGTGCCCCTTCGTCCTTACCCTCGCCAGCTGTTCCGCATTCCGGTGGGGGTCCGGATTCTAAGAAGGGTTTATGCTTGTCGGAGCTGAAGTTCGCCGGACTTGTGCAGTGGGGTGAACGCCGGCAGGTTCGTTACATCGGCCGGCATCATGATCTTCAGAAGCTTCAGGAAGTTAAATCTAGCTCGATTAAAGAGGAATCAGATGAGCAAGGAGATCCTCCGGAGGGGAAAGAAAAGGATCAGGGAAGTACGTGTGAGGAGGAGGAGGAAGATGATCGAAAAGAAGAAGAAGAAGCTGAACGCGTTGATGATCAGGAAGAACAAGAAGATCAGGAAGAAGAAGGAGATAAAGAAGAAGAAGAAGCTATCAGTGCATCCATGGCGAAAAGAAAGAACCTCAAAAGAAAGCGCCAGAATATTACTACTAGAAGGGCTCAGAGGTTAAGGAAATCAAAACCTGAGATGAAAAATCAAATCCAGATTCTTACGAACACGAAGAAAAAGGAGCTAAAGAGATCCATCGACAGATGGTCGGCGGAAAGGTAACATTTCTATATATCTATATGCTATATATATATATATATATATAAAAATATAAATTTACTTGTATAGGCTAAACATTTCTTTGTTTACTTGTCCAAAAAAAAAAAATGAATTAGGTACAAGTTGGCGGAGCAGAACATGTTAAAGATAATGAAGGCAAAAGGAGCAGTTTATGGGAAGCCAATACTAAGACCCGAACTAAGAGCAGAGGCCAGAAAGCTAATAGGAGACACTGGTTTGCTAGACCATTTGCTCAAGCACATGGCCGGAAAGGTCGCGCCAGGCGGAGATGACCGGTTCCGTAGATGGCACAATGCTGACGGGGCGATGGAATATTGGCTGGAGAGTGCTGACCTGGTCAACATTAGGAAGAATGCTGGAGTTCAGGATACTTATTGGACCCCTCCAATTGGTTGGAAGCCTGGTGATAGTCCTACTCAGGACCCGGTTTGTGCAGGGCAGATTAAGGAGCTTAAGGAAGAGATAGCTAGACTCAAACAGTAATTCACTGAATCCATCTTAATTGAATCTAATTTATAGCCTTTTTTTTTCCTTTTTCGTAATGATTTTTCAATTTGATAAAAATGAACAGAACTGTAAAGAAGCTGGAATCTGGGAAGAAAGAAAATCTAGATGTTGTTTTAGCTGCTACTGATCCGGATGAAGGAGATGGCTACTTCTTACCATTGAAGGTGGAGTTTTGAAAAGAAGAGACTAATATAACGAACTCAAATTTGTTTGAATCGTAACAAGGAATTAACTTTATGTTTCCACATGTTTTTTTTTTCTCTCTGGACAGACAATTTATGAGGAATTGCTGAATCGAAAAGCTAAGATCGAGGAACAGATGACACAAATTTGTCAATCACTAAGTGGAATGGAGGTATACATTGATTCATGGCATATATAACTATATAACTATATAGATAGATAGATAATATGGATGGTTACTTAATATGGAATGGAAACAGGGGCTAATGAAGATGGCAAAAGCAAGAGGATTTGATGAGGAACAGAACTTGTCGGTATCAGAACAAGCAGGATTGGCAGTAGTGGTAAGGAAACAGAATGAGGAGGAAGTAGCAGAGCAGGAAGAAGAAGGGGAGGAGGAAGAAGAAAAAGGAGGAGGAGACAAGGCAGGAGGAAGAATAACAAGAGAGGACAAGGCAGCAAAGATACGGAGGCTAAGGAGTGGGTTCAGAATATGCAGGCCACATGGTACTTTTCTGTGGCCAAACAATGGCCTCACTTGTAATTATTCGCCCGATCAATTTCATCGCCAAGGTGTTATGGTGGTCCCCACACCACCCTCCGCCTCTTCCACCACCCACCACCACCGACACCACCTCTTCCCTGCTTCTCCTACTACTCCACAATTAGCACCAGCTGGGACCGACCCAACATCCCCTGTCAAGCCATTGGCCAGACGCCCCAGCCCCCGCCCCGGCCCAGGCCCAGGCCCAGTCAGCAGCTCTACTGCTACCACCACCACCACCTTCTCTGCTGCTGACTTGGCGAGCTGCTCGACTCTACTCAACCTCAATGAGGCCTCCACTCTGCACCAGCCTCTGCATCATATCGGTGATGCTGCAATCAGTGGGACCCACACTTACCAGAGAAAACACCAGAACATCCTCTCCTATTCTCAGAATGAAGTGCCACGTGTATGCTATTACTCTAATTAATCAATGTCTGGTTTTTTTTTTGTCATTAATAATTTATCCTCTGGTCATTTGTTTTGCCTTTTGTCATTACATGCAGTTAGTGGAGGCAAACAGTGATAATGAGAGAGATGAAGAAGAAAGAGACGAGGCAAGAAAGTTATCCTCTGTCTCCTCCTCTGCCTCCTCTTCCACCCCATCCTTGCTGTCTACGAAAGAGGGAGAGGGTGTTATGGTTGGATCTGGATAAAAGGGGCTAAACAGTATCCAATATATGGGAAATATATATATAGTATACGTATTACCATCATGTATGGGAATTAATTAAAAGGGCAGAACTAGCTAAATAGGAAACACATGCATTACAAATATATAGCAATAGAAGGTGATTGTTACATAGCCTTGCAGGTGTCTAGCTTCTTGCATGGAACTAGAAAACCATATTATTTACTATGGACAGTGTTCAATTGGATTTTGGTATAATCAACACCCATTTATAGAAATCTCATATCTGTTTTCCTGCAATTAAACTAAATTTTCGGTTCCGATTCCAAATCCGGTATTGATACTAAATTTTAGTACTAATTAAAATACCGGTACCCTTATTTGAAAAGTTAAAAAAGGATCCATACCATCCTGTACTGAACCGATCCTACAAAGTTGTAGAAAAATATTATTTGTTTTAACATAGGAGGTTCTTAGAAGAGCATTGTATATGTTTTGACCCTTAAAAAAAATAAAAAGAAGCGATCTATGTAAGATACATTCAACGATTCAACAAATCAATTTGTAAGATTGCAACAATTTTTATTTTCGTTTTCAACTTTAGCATTTTCTACTAGGACATTATAAGTATGCATTATAGATGCATCAACTACAGATCACTTTTCATAAATAAAGTTGCTCTCCTCTTTTCAAGAGTATCTCCCATGTTTCATCTTCATCCCAGAGAACTGAACACAGCCAAGTAGGAAGAGGCTAAGACCAACAATCAGGACCAAGGCATGTTATTCAATCAACAATAATAAAATAAAACAGTGATCTTGTAAACTTAAAAGATGACAACTATTCCCATTCCGATACAGGAATTGGGTTCGAAATCATGGATACAAATTACAAATACATAACAAGCACAAACTTCTGTACAGAACCACAAACAGATAAACCGTCGTCATGTTGTCACATTATGTATCATCAAGCTGTGTGGGCCCGGGTCATGACCACAATGAGCATGACCACGATAGAGAGTAGGAATGAAGTCCCCAGCATTTCCTGAAAGGGATTGTTGGTGGTATTTCCTGCTTCTGTTGTCTTCTTGTCTTCTTCATTTCCAGACTGAACCAAGTCACTCACGAGCTTCATGATTTTCTCAATCACGTCCACGGCTTTTGCTTTGGTGTTGTCAAAGATCCACTTCGCAATATTAGTTGCCTCCATGGATGCATCATTGGAGTTGGAAGGCTTGTCTGGAATTTGGAGAACTTTGTCTCCAACTGCAAGTTCAAGGAAAATTCCGTGTAAAAAATTCGATGTTGACATGCAGTTGCTAAGCTTCTAAAACTGGAATTTTGATAAACTTAAATCTAGATAAGATTCTGCAGATCCAAATAGTACTTTAGTAAGATTCTACGGGCTTTTACTAGAATCTATTACCCCCCCCCCCCACACACACACATACCGCACAACAGTAATAACTTGACCCACATGCCTTTTTTTTAAATGAGATGAAAAATGTCAAACCTATTTTCATTTGTAAGTCTAATAGAAACTTGCAACATTAAAGAAGTAGTGAAAATTTCAAAAAGGAAACCAATTTCTCCAAAAGAATAGAGCTTAACCTCATAATCCCACTTGTACAGATGCCTCTTTCCCTGAATTCAATAAATCTGTTACCTCAATGCTGCTGTAGTGTAATCATTTTCATAGAGCTCTTTCTGGGTGTGAGGCAAACTTGAGAAAACTTGGAACTTTCATTTCTATTTTTTTTAATGAAAAGTAGCGGGTGAAGAAAAGATCGGACACAAACTTGAATTTGAGCACAAACTCAAACCCAATAGACCAAATCTGAAGAGCTGGAAGTATCATATTGTTTGACCTTACTTTCTTTTAGTCTTGTCCTAAGCCATCTAGTCTAGTATAGTCGTGCCAAAGTCATCCTTAATTGACTACCAAGGTAGAGAAACTTTGGCCAGCAAATTAGATATCAAAACTCTAATCGCCTAAGAAAAGGTCATATAACCTCACTAGGGACAATATCAATATATATATATTTTATATTTATTCATATGATATTCATAAAAATCAACACCAAACCTGCATCAAATGATTCTCTGAGCTCCCGCACTAGCTCATTGTTCAGAACTGCATCCCAGACAGCTTTATCCGAGGATAATGACATGACCATTCTCTGGACAGAAAAACACATGAAGGACACATATTAAAAGTATCAGTATGGAATATAGAAACTTTCCCAGCTCAAAAACCAAAAGAAAATTCGTAAAATCCCGTAACTTAGAGTTGTAAAATGTATCAATATTAGATACAATTGAAGTTGCGATTAGTATTTCCAAACAGGCACTAATTTACTTTCAACGGCTGATACCATAACTAATATTATTTGCTGTTATTCACTTATTCTTGCTTCTAAGATACAGTGTAGCAAATTTTGATTACCATAAAAATATAGAGGCAATACTATCTACAATTTTCATCTTTCCTGATATGGATGGGCATGGAGATCATGTCAAAAACATATTAGTGCAGTTCAGAGATGACGGAGAGTGTCAACACCATTGCACTATTCTTAAAAAAATGTTTCTTACTCTCCAATGATAACATGCACACTAATAACACGAATGCACATTTAAAAAAAACATCTATCTTCCTTGATAAAGTATAAGTTCAAATTACTGAATCCCAACAGGATCAATCATTCAAACTTAATGAAATTGGACAATTAGCTGGAGCTTGTTGGATTACTGAAAAGGACTTATAAGCACGGTCCTCAATTCTTCTCTTTTAACACTTCTTTTAACAAAAACTCCAGTCAGCTTTTTTGAACAAAAAAGTAATTATCTTTTACTTTAAGAGAGAAAAAAAAAACCCCTCCAAAATTGCGCCTTAATCAATCCATCAACACAAGAAGAGAAGCTGACCTAAGCAATTCATATAAATTTACTGGCAAAAGAAAAAAGAACAAGATTTTCACTTTTGATATGTACAACATGTTCACATAGACTGACTTTAAGGTAACATTTTTTTCCCTTTCATAGCCATTCTACCAAAACACAAATTGTATTATAAGGGAGCTCATAAATAAAAGGCACCTGAACTGTTGGCTCAGTCTGCAACAAACGGAAAGCATCATAAGCCCGTTCTACTCCTTGAGTTTGCAACATTCCTGAGTTACATAGATGCAAAGAAGGCTCGACCCAGTCCAACTCTGATCCAACTGAAGAAACTCGATGCCTCAAACCAATAGGACTTCCATCCTCATCTGCTATATCCTTGTCCAAATCGTGACAAATATCCTTACGAAGCGGGGAGTATGAAACAGGGCCGAAGACCCTACATATTCATTCCACAAACAGGTCAATGCTGTTATCAGATGATAAAATCACAGCAGAAAAATCGTAAGGCAACGTTTCTGGCTATAGGATCGATGTTTTTGGTTACCAATTTAGGTAATGAGTTTTTTCATTACAAATATGTTTTGTGAAGAGATGATCATAAAATATACAGCTTCCGAATTCAGGCCTTATAAGTTGTTTTACCTACCTGATGATCATAGAGGATGAAGTTTTACCTACTCTTTTAGGTTGTTTGCAAATTTCAGTTCTTATCCAATATTCATTTCCATAGAAGAATTTTAATTCAATTTAATACTCATTTAAACAAATTATTAACATTTTTTTTCTCTTAAAAAAAAATAAACAGAAGAAAAAATAAATGCCAATTGAAATGAAGCCTCTTTACTTCAACAAGGAACCACAGTTACAAGGGATATTTTTGACAATTAATCCTATGAGAAGTTTCGTACAAGTTATTGAGTCAGCCAATCCTAAAGGTCTGCCGAACCATTAAGAAATCCATCTTTTGTTTTTTTCATTCTTTATTGGTTCTTGGAAATTATTCTGCACGAACCTATAGATAAGTTAATTATGTATGCTGTACATAAACAAATCCAAACTAAGAAATCAACATCGCCCATCACCGTCCTACTATTCATTAAAAAAAGTGTTGATTGTGAAGTTATACATGGAGATTTCCGTAGAAGACATTTCTAAAGAATCATAATTAGTGATTTTACGAATTTGTCAAACTCTATTATCACCATCACCATTATCTTAAACAACCCACCAACCAGTCATCCCTAGCAGTAAGAACAATACTTCGAAGCCAAAAAAACGGCTAAAATGAGGAAATGTATACAGCACCAACACACCCATTTTCATTTTAGAGGCCATGTTGAATCCTAAAACTGTTTGACATTAAAAAACTAAAATCGATGAAATTGTCATATTTAGATCACTAAATCCCAAACCCTAACAGAAAAATCAGTATAAACAAGAACAGTAATGTAATTAAAAAAAAAAAGAAGAGAAATAAATTCGTACTGGTGCAGAGCAGAGACAGCATATTGAACCTCATTAGTGGAGGGGACAGGGCCAAGAGCAAAACCCTCAAGAGACCCATGGCCATGCCCCTCTTCGCCTTCAACATCATTCACAGAAACCCACTCAAACTCATCGTACTGCGACAAACCAGGCCAAGTGGGTATAGCAGAATTAGCCGATATGGGACTGTTATCATAAGAGCAAAAGGGGGATGATGAGGTTGAAGATAAACAGAGGCTATTGGAAGAATTGGGTTTGCGGGTAGGCCTAGAAGTGGGAGTAGAAGGACTGTTTGAGTTTATATTAGACGTCGATGAAGGAGAAGACGACGAAGAAGAAAGAGGCTCTTGCAGCCCGCCATTTGAAAGACTAGCACTCGTTGTTACAGCTCTACTGACTGTCCTTAACATATTTCCTCCTCCCATGCCCTTTCCACCAAACATGGCGCTATTTCTCCCTTTTCCTCTCAATTCGAAGTCTTAGCTCAGATTTTGCAGTAGCCTCCTTATCTTCTTTACTTTTTCCAGCATTGTCCATCAAGACAAGCGTTGTTTATATCTTCGAGGAGCCTTATCGTTCATGTTTCGAAATACCCACCGACAACGTTCGGCCGTGCTTATTAATTAATGACCTTAAAGTTAAGAAGTTAAATAAGTTTTTTCTTATTTGAATTTGAAAATAAAATATATGAAATTTATTTGGCTAGATTTCTATTAGAAGAGTTTTACAATTTATAGTATATCCTAAAATTAATAATTGTATTCATCGGTAAATTGCGGTTGGTGGTTATCGATTTATCCCGTTTCGATGTTTTAGTTAGTTTTTTAGATGAATAAATTAAAAGTATTAAGTGTATTTTATATTCTCTTAAGAATCTTGCTCATGTTAAGATATTTGATTTTTATACTTTATTCAAATTGAGAAGTACCTGATAGTTTTACACGTGTCGCACTTCTATTACTCAATGCTCTGACCCCTTTATACTCCATGATGATGTCAATGCCATATAGTCTGACATGACAGAAATATGCTCCCCACTCACACACCTCATTAGGTAGCACAACGTTGCCTCAATCTGACATTGTCCCGGATACCTCAACGCATAGCAGCGTCGCTTCCATCTGACACGCTCGAGACATGATCTCCACCCATGCATCAATCTCTTTCCACATGTCGCCCCCCCATCAACATAGCTATTTAATAGTCTGAATTGAGCGAGGAAATACTTGACTCAACCTCAGTCTTTTCTTGAGATGTCTCATATTGCCCAATTATTGTTGGGCAGGCTGACGCCACTTATGCCCTTCCTAACCTCAGCCTCATTCATCATCTTTCCTTAGCACTCTATTTTTGTTATCTCTGCCGATGATGCCCAACCTCGGTTTCCAAAGCTTTCCAACCGAGGTTGTCACCGAAACGGGTATAACAGTTAACCCATTAACATACAACCACATTTTGTATGAGTTATGTGATATTCTGACATCTATTCCAGCTGACAAGCTCTTGCGCTTCATATGTCGCCCCATCCATACTGAGGGATATGAAAAGACGCATGTTGACGTTTTAAATACATCTCGATTCACGCTCGTTGTTATCCATAACAACTTTTAGGGACATGACATAAGTAATACGCCAATATATATATATATATATATATGCATGACAATGCCAATACGTTAAAAAAAAAGGAAAAAGAAAAAAAGACAACCTATCAATCCAACCCTTTTTATATTTAAAAGAATAATATGAATAAAAACATAATAAATTAGATAGAATAAGAAACATAAACTAAGCATAAAATCAAAAAAGAAAAAATAATAAAAATATATAAATTAATTACATCAATAAACATCTATTTTTTTTTCTTTTTTCTGTTTTTAAATATGTGAAACGACACGTTGGATAAAAAGAGAATAATTAGATCAATTCATATCTTAAGTCATTGTCCAACCAGAACAGATTTGTTCTGTCGTATATGCTTGATTACAATCGGACACGATTAATCTACACAGCCTTATTCCTTTTAATGTAAATCTTAAAATTTTTAAAGATCACCTAAATCCAATTTTTCTTACTATCATACTGTAACTAACGAGTAAACTCTGTTTTTTTTTTTTTTGTTGATTATTTTTTTAATTTTCTTATTGTGAAAAGTAAGAGAAAAAAAATCATGTTTTAATATAGGAGAAAACATTGACAAAAAAAAAAAAAAAGAAAAAAAAAAGAAAAAAGAAATATGCCTAAGGAAAAGAAACACTGCTCTTATCTTTATTTATTTACTTTCCAAAAAAAAAAACACTGCTCATCCACGTTGGCAATCCGTGGTCGAACAGGAAAACCAATAAAAAACCACCTCACGGATCGAAATCCTTAATACAGAATCCCAGTCGACACACGTCTCTTCCGCTATATAAACCTCTGCTTCACCTCTTTTTCTTTATAAGCTCTGCCAAGTACATCGGAGGTTTCTTATTAAGTCTACGCATCTATTTATCGTCCCTAATTTTCGAGTTTAATCGGATTTCTCTAATCTTGATTTGGTGGATAATGGCTCGTACAAAACAAACTGCCCGTAAATCCACTGGTGGTAAGGCTCCAAGGAAGCAGCTAGCCACAAAGGTGCGTGTAAATTAGGGTTTTTCCTATTAGATTAGGCCTAAAATTAACTGTTAATTTGATCTGCTAAATATGTTCTTATGCATACCATAGGCTGCCAGGAAATCTGCTCCGACCACCGGAGGCGTAAAGAAACCTCACCGTTATCGGCCAGGAACTGTAGCTCTGCGGTACGTTTCCCTAATTTTTAATTCGTTTCTGCTTCGGTGAATGAAAGTTGATTATTTATCCAATTTGGTGCAACAGTGAAATTCGAAAGTACCAGAAGAGTACTGAACTTTTGATCCGCAAGTTACCATTCCAACGACTTGTTCGTGAGATTGCACAGGATTTCAAGACGGATTTGAGGTTCCAGAGCCATGCCGTTTTGGCACTTCAGGAAGCTGCTGAGGCTTACCTTGTGGGTTTGTTCGAGGACACAAATCTTTGCGCCATCCATGCCAAACGGGTCACCATCATGCCTAAGGATATACAGCTTGCTCGCAGGATCCGCGGCGAACGCGCTTAGGTTTTCATTTCTTGTCGAAGATTACCAATTTCATCTTTCACTATTATTAGCATTTTTTTGTTCTTTTTTACCAATTTCAAACAGTTTTGTGATGTAAGAACAGAAATAGCACTTCAAGAGTAACAGAAAATATCAATAAATGGTAAAAAATCCCTAAAAGATTTGTTGTTAGCGTAGGAAATTTTGGATGCTATATGAAAATGTCAGATCGAAAATTCAACGAAAAGTAAAAATTGAAATATTTCTAAAAAATAAAAAAACAACAAATTTTTCAAATCGTTGTTTTAAAATTTTTATTTTTTTGGAAGAACCAAGAAAATACCAAAACAAGTGATGGATCGATGAAATCTGTTGATAATCCTACTAACAATTGTTACCATAGCTTCTTTTTTTCCTGTATTATTGCTTATTCGTTACCTTTTTTGAAACATTTGACCACATTATTTTAAAAGATGAGTTCATAAATATTTTTTCTTTTTAAAATTTTATTGTGATCGGTTTTAAAATTGCTCCCGATTGTGTTCCAGATCTTGAATAGAACGATTGGGGTTAATAACATCGTACTTTAAGATATTTTCAATTAGAAAAATGATTTTTTATAATAATTTTTAAAAAATTAAATTTTAAAATACACTGCGAATCGAGTTTTTTCGGACTTTTAAAATTTTGGATAAATTTTTCAAATTTTTCTTTTTTTTTTAAATTATAGAACTTTCTAAATGTTATTGTTACCAAAATAAAAATGTCGATCCAGAAAACATTGCTTCAAACGGAGTTTCAAAAAATTTGTTGTCAAGAAGGTTTCTTGTTCATAACTCGATATTGCAACACTTAGCATATTAAACAAACGATTATACAATATTTTTCAAAACATTGATCGAGTCATTGTACGCCTCCAAAAGAAAAATTTAAAAAGCTCTTAACATTATAAGTCCAAATATCACCACCACCTCCTCCCTGATATCACATCTCATCGGCATGTCCAAAAGGCTCGGGATGAAGGAAAATGTCTGGAATTTGACTGTTCTTGGTATTTACGTTCTTCCCCCTCCCTCCTAAATTAGGCTCCCTCTCACTAAACAGCCTCCTTCAACCTCTAGCTATGACCTCCTCTCCGGTAAAAGAAGCAGCCTCCTCCACTCTTCATCATCCACTATCGTCGTCTAGGTAGCAGACTCCATAGCAGCATCCTTTTCTGCTGCATCACGTTGTCACCATGGTTTCTGGTTATGGGGATTCATCTGCATCTTCTCCCTCGTTGAACGATCTTGAAACAATCTCCTATAGCGGAGGTGAACCTATCGAAAATGATGAAACCTCTGTTCCCATGGAGCTTCAGCTTAGTGAGCTTTTTGATGATATTATCAACAAGCTTGGGGATCTGGATGGACTCGAAAAAACTCTAAGGTAGCTCGAAAATAAAGAACAGTGTGTCACGGACTGCCTTATTTGATAGTAAAGGTGGAGAAGGTTTCATAGAAGAGTCTAGAAACTTCTCTAAGATTTTTTAGGATTTCCTACAGAGTTGTGGAATTCTTTAGAATCTTGTACATTCTTCTAGTATCTTGTAGAATAGTAGATATTTGTATGGAAGTCTCTAAAAAATAGATCGTAGCCGTTAGATCGAGTTGATATTGATCATCCATTTCAAGGTGGGGGTCTATATGAGAAGTCCTCCTCATTTGTAAATCATCCTCAAATACTAGCATTCTAGTAATACACAAAGTCTTCTTTTCTCTCAAGCTTTCTTCAAGTATTCTCTCTAGCTCAAGTGTTTTTCCAAGTCTTCAAACAAACCTCTTGGCAAGGTTTGGTTAGGCTGACTTGGTTACTCGGAGGAGTGTCAAGTGCCAAACGGAGCGTCTAAGTTCGGGATGAAACTTTACGCACGTGACAGTTGGTATCAAAGCTAAGGTCGTACGTAAGGGTGCGAAGTGGTTCAATTCTTGCCAAGGCTTTGTGTGGGTGAAGATCTTGTGGAAGAAATGGCTAGTGGTGGTTCTAACGTTGTCGATCCAATTGAAGGAGAGATAAGGCAAGAGAATGTTAAGGGTTGAGTAAAGCAAAAGCAGCGAGAGCCATCTCGAGACATCTCGAGACATGCTTGCATCATTCGAGAACCGTGTTCTCAAGTTGGAGAATATTGTGGTGAGGCAAGACAACGTGATGGAGAAGACGGTGGAACATGTAGCAGATTTGGCGGTGGCTAACCAAGGAGGTGGAATTCAAGAAGGGATTCCAAGCATCATTGGATAGGATTGTCGCCACAATCCGAGAGGAGATGAGGGCTCTCCAAGCTAACATGGATGCTTCTCTAGTGGAAGTGCACGAGAGGATGCAGATCATCGAGATAGATGTGTCACTCTGTAAATACAGGGTGTCTAAGGACATCATCGATGCTCCTCTCGCACCAAAGGTGGATGTGCCTCGACCCAAGACCTATGTAGGAGCTAGAAAGGGAAAGAAAGTTGAAAACTTTCTATGGAGCTTGAAACTCTACTTTAGGAAAATGAAGATCACGAATGATGAATAGAAGATAGACACGCTACCTCTCTATCTTACCGACACTGCGGCACTATGGTGGAGAAGATTGAGCGGGGACATTGAGTGAGGACTCTTCGAGATGACAAGGTGAGACGAGTTCAAAGAGACCTTCGGAGCACAATTTTGCCCAAGGAATCTCGAAGATGAAGTACGAGGTAAACTTCTTCACCTCACTCATAAGTCTAGTATTTCAGACTATGTGAATGAGTTTTCAGAAATATTGTTGGAGATCCCGGACTTTCCGGAAAATGAAGCCAAATTTGCCTTCATATAAGGATTACAGCCTTAGGCCAAGCAAGAGTTGAAGAGAAGAAACATTCAAACTCTCAAAGCCGCAATCGAGGAGACGGAAAGCTTGACCGAGTGTAGGCGGGAGGAAAAGGCCAAGAATAGTCATTGGGGTGACACGAGCAAAGGTGGGGGAGCCACCAAGAGTAGCTTCAACAACCGTAATGAGGGAGTGGGTAAGCCCTTTAGAGGGAAGGGTAATGGCAAGGGTGTAGGGGAGACATCTAAGGCCAAGATGTTGAAGTGCTTCTTGTGCGAAGGACCGCACATGGTTCGTGATTGTCCGAAGAAAGCGAAGCTTGACGTGCTCCAAAGAGACGGGGGGTTGGAAGAAGAGGCAAGGATGGGGTCACTCTGACTCTTTGGTACACTCAAAGCCAAGGTCGTTGAAGGACCTAAGGTGCCAGAGAAGGGATCCATGTATGTCGGGATAGACGTTGTGGGGAGACAACTCAAAGCTTTAGTAGATTCATGAGCATCTGACAATTTCATCAAGGATGACGTTGCGGAAAAGCTCAGTCTCAAGTTAGCCAAGTTGACTGGCTTCATCAAGGCAGTTAACTTGAAGGCATTACCAATCACGGGGATAGCCGATGTAAAGACCAAGGTGGGACAATGGTCAGGAGTCGTAAAATTCACAGCCATTCCGATGGATGACTATGACGTGGTGCTTGGGCTAGATTGGCAAGATCAAGTAAAGGCTTATCTTATGCCTTATGCTAATTCAATTATGATTATGGATAATGGTTCTCCTTGTACAGTCTCGGTCTCGAGAGAGATACGGCTGGAGACCAAGGTGTTGTCTGCTATGCAACTATGCAAGGGATTGAAGTGGGAGGAAGAGATCTACCTTGTAGCTTTAAAGGTGGACGAGGGCGAGCCATCTAAGGAAAGGGTGATTCTGAAAGAAGTGCTTAAGGAGTTCCTAGATGTTATGCCACTAGAACTCCCAAAGAAGCTTACACCTAGGAGGGAGGTGGATCACAAACTGGAGTTGGTAGAAGGAGCAAAGCTACCATCCATGACACCTTATTGCATGGCACCACCTGAGTTAGAAGAGTTGAGGAAGCAACTCAAAAAGATGCTCGAAGTGGGGTTCATTCGACCATCTAAAGCCCCGTATGGTGCACCTGTACTTTTCCAAAAGAAGGCGAATGGGTATTTGAGGTTATGCATCGACTACCGAGCACTCAAAAAGCTCACGGTGAAGAGCAAATATATGATTCCTCTCATAGCAGATTTGTTCGATCAACTTGGGAGTGGAAGATACTTCTCTAAGGTAGACTTGCGATCGGGGTATTGGCAAATAAGACCACTTGTGTGACGCGCCACACTTTGGAGGACCATATTGAGCATTTGAGGAGGGTCTTCCAAGCCTTGGAGGACAATGAGCTCTATGTCAAGAGGGAGAAGTGCTCATTTGCACAAGAGGAGGTGCGTTTCCTTGGCCATAAGATCCGAGGAGGGCGGATCATGACTGATATAGCCAAGATCTGTGCCATACAAGAGTGGGAACCTCCGACAAGGGTGACGGAGTTGCGGTCTTTCTTGGGCCTCACTAACTACTATAGACGGTTCATCAAGGGGTATTCTAACATCACTACTCTTTTGATGGACATGCTAAAGAAAATGAGGACATGAGAGTGGGGGCGCAAGTGCCAGAAGGCATTCAATTGGTTATAGCTCACAAATGTTTTACCTTGTATTATAAAAAATTACAAAAGTAAAGTTGTAGACTAAGGATCATGCGAATGAAAAAGATCAGTCTAGTAGGGTTGTACATATGTGACATGGCCTGTGGAAAGACAAAAGACTTGAAAAACTTCTTAGAAAAGCTTATATATATGTATATATATATTTTTTGAAAAAAAATAGTTATTGTTTAAAAGTTTTGGGATTAATTATTTATAATAAGGATTTCAGTTATATCTTAGATACAATGTTTTATAAAAGTTCAAATTATTATGCTATTTCTATCAAAAGGATTTGAAAACTTAAGTTAGAAAGTAATGCATTTATTAAATATATATATTTCCTTCAAAAGTATTTCAATAAGCCATGTAGCTAGTAGGGTGCCATTATAGACAACTTCATTTAGTGGAACATTTGTGAAACCTCAATTGTTTTGAAAATCTTGTGGCCTAAATTCCACCAATTCCAATTTAGATTTGTCGGTGGTAATTTCACAACCCATATCAATAGCGATATCAGTATCTATCTTCTCTGGGAAAAGGAATTTCATAACTCAATGGGTGCTTTTGAGTTCGAGATTCGAAATGGTTTTTTGATTTTTGTGATCGAAATTGTGTTAGGTAAGGAGTAGTTTGTATTCTAAGAGGAGTTGATTTAGCGAATATGAGTTTTGGTGTATAGAGTTTGAAAGGGAAGGAAAATGAACGGTCAATGGTATTTTTGTTTTTTAATTTTTTATCTTATTGAGTTTCATTAACTGAATTATATCTATTTTAAGGGGGAATTTACTAAAACTTTCTAAACATGAGTATTCTTTTAAACACGCTTGATTAGGAGGGTATTTTCTCAAATTCTCTCTTTATTAAAATGATATTGGTTGGAGTACTCAAGTTTCAATATATTTTAAGCTAAACGTTTTAAAACATTTTTAATACATTTAGAGAGAATTTGGGTCCGTAGCTTAGTTTTGGATTTTTTTTTAAGAGCCCAGCACATAAAAGATTTTTCTTTGTCAAACGATCCTTTTTTCCTATTTAGAATTTTAAAAAATATATAAAAAAAGAATGAATTCCATTTTTGCCCCTTTTAAATTAAAAAAAAAGAAAAAGGAAACCGCACGTGTGGGCCTAAACACAACGGTTCCAATTTTTCCATCTTCTTCTTCAACCTTTTTTCCCTCGCTGACCAATGATAACCACCAACCTCTTCCATTATGTTCTTCAATCTTGAGCTCTTCTTCTTTCATATCTTTTTATTTTTCATCGTTACTACTTGAAGGAAGACCTTTTAAGCTAGGAGGTAGAAGTTAGAACCTGATACATGGTTATAAGGCTTTTAGTCATGAAGAGAAGGGAGAAGCGGCCGAGATCAGAGGAGCTGCCGGAGCATGCAGATGATGATCTGAAAAGGATCCGAAGCAAACCTGAAGCAATGGGCGAAGGTTTATCCACTTCGTTGGAGCAGGTATTTAGAATCTACAATGTTGATAAGAAATTTAGGAATTTAGGGTTTTTTTTTTCATTATTTGGTCTAAGATTGGGAGTTTTCTGTGTAGCTAGGGTTTTATTTGAATATGTTTGACCAAAATCGATGAGATTTATATTTGGAAATAAGTTGTTTTTTTTATTTGTGTAAATATTCCCAATTTCTCAAGTTGTCATTGAAATAGGGTAATGGTTGTGAACATAGGGTGTTTTATGTTTTTTTTTTTAAATTGTTTTTGACATAAAATGATGAGTTGATAAGATTTAGAATTAAAATTAGTTTGATTTTACATTGTTTAAATATTCCCAATTTGTCACTAGAATAGGATAATGTTTGTGAATATTGTATTTAGGGCATTTTATGATGTTTAATTGATTATTATAGACTTCAATTATGGGTCCAATAGATTGAAAATATGATTAATTTTGATTTGTGTAAATATTCCAAATTTCCCAATTTCTCACTAGAATAAGGTAATGTTATTAAAAGCAGCTTGATTTATATATTTAGGGTGTTTAATGGTGTTTTTATGACGTTGTTCGACTCTTATTTATTGGATTTAGATGATGTAAACTACGTGACCATCTTCCCAATTTATTGATGTGTCGTTAGTTTAGTGAAATATTACTACATTATGGATGGTTTATGTAATTTGGTTATTTTGCAATGGTTTTAGATTATACTAGATTGGTTTTAGATGGCATAATAGGCTGGTTGTTAAATTTTGGATGTGCGTATTTTTTTCCCGATTTATTGATGTCTCACTAAACTTGTGCTATTAGTTTGTGTTTTATTTTGTATTCCAGGTGGCAGAAGGTGAAAGACTTCCTAAACTTACACCGATCCTGATGGAAGAGTTGTATTATAAAGCTCGTGCTATACTTTGGTGAAGCAAGAAATAGTTATCCTCATTATAAAGGATAAGCTTTCAAAAAAATAGTTGGCGGTATTTAGGAAAATCTATGTGGGTCACCTGCTTGATATAAATAAGAAACTGGCGATGTTAAGTAAATTCATTAATTTCTTAACAATCCATCAAGCAGAGTGCAATATGGAAAATAGTTGTGGCTTTTGATTGGTGGAAAGCCAATGACTTTTGGGCTAAGTGAGTTATCATTGATGACGAGGCTAATCTGTGAGGGCTACCCTAGCTCGAAGGAGTGGAAGGGTTGGGAAATGACAAACAAGCTTCATAATAAGTATCTTGGAGGGATACTTGCATTCAAGGTAGTGACAAAGTTTCTTGAAACCGTACGACAAAAGGTGGGGACTACAAAGTTTATACACTAAAGTATATGGAGTTTCATCATTTAGGTACTCCACTAATTGATGTCAATGATTTGAATGTCCCGTTATTCTGCTCACAAATTGTCACTATTATATATCAAGGATACTTAGACATTAATTGTAGTTTTAATTTTGTTTAGAACTATTGCAATTAGATAGGATGTCTGTTAAAATGTTTATATTTTTTTTTGTGTGCTTGTGAAAGCTTGTTTTGTTTGTGGGAGTGTCTGTGAAATTGGTTGAAATTGTTATGTTTACAGGTTTTGTAATTGTATTGTATTAAGAGCATGTCGTGATGTAATGAATTAGTAATATTTGGCATTTATAAATCTTATGTCTCTTATTCCCAATTTCTCTTCATTACTCTGAGACATTGGGAAATTTGGAAGAAAATAGTTTCCCTTTCATATTCCCAATCTCTCAAAGTCTGAGTTGATGTGAGACATTGGAAATTTGGGAAGGAATAAGTTTTTGTTCATATTCCCAATTTCCCAATATCTCATTTGATGTGACACATTGACAATTTGGGATGAATAAAGTTTATGTTTCTTATTCTCAATTTTTTAATCACTAAAAAAATGTGAGACATTAGGAAATTGGAAAAGACAAATTTTATGTTTCTTATTCCCAATTTCTCAAAACATGTGAGACATTGAGAAGTTGGGAAGAAAAAAGTCTCTTTACTCGAATTCCCAGTTTCCCAATATTACGTATATATATATATATATATATATATCTTAAGGTTTTTACTTGAGATAAAGGTGCAAACTTAATTTCATTAGAAAAAAGTACATAAATGATATGATCATTTTCAAATATGATCAAAAGATAAGACATTAAAATATGATCAAAATGATAGACATTAAGCCTTTTGGTCAAAGAATAGACATTAAACTATGATCAAAAGGTCCAAACGGTGGCATTTATTTGAACAATTTCTTTTTCACCTTCAAAGTCTTCTCATCCACAAATGGTCCCCTTTCGAGTTAGCCAAGTTCTTGAGAATGCATGTGTCTGGAATGTTCATTCATGTGATACCTTTACCTTTCTACTGAAAAATTACACCTTTGTGATATTAATTATAATATTTAGACATAATATGAACATATAAAAGTCAAATATTTTGGTCAACTATTAAAATGTTACAATTTATGGTATTAAGTGTAGTATTTAAGCATAATATAAACGTATAAATGTCAAATATTTTAGTTAACTATTGAAATGTTATACATTTATGGTTCTAAGTGTAGTATTTAGGCATAATATGAATGTATTAAGATCAAACATTTTTTGTTAACTATTGAAAGCTTACACTCTTATGGTATTAAGTGTAGTATATAGACATAATATGAACATATAAAATCAAATATTTTGGTCAATTATTGAAATGTTATACTTTTATGATATTAAATATAGTGTTTAGATATAATATGAACGTATAAAGTTCAACCATTTAGTCAATTATTGAAAGGTACCACATTTATGGTATTATATATAGTATATAGACATAATATGAATGTATAAATATCAAATATTTTTGGCTAACTATTGAAAAATTACATCTTTATGGTTCTAAGTGTAATATTTAAATATAATATGAATGTATAAAAGTCAAACATTTTGGTCAACTATTGAAATGCTACATCTTTATGGTATAAGTGCAATGTTTAAACATTATATGAACGTATAAAGGTTCAGCCTTTTGGCCAATCATTTAAATGTATCACCTTTATGGTTCTATGTATAGTGTATATGCATAATATGAATGTAAAAATGTCAACCCTTTTGGTCAACTATTGAATGTATCATTTTTATAGTTATAAGTATAGTACTTTGACATAATATAAACGTAAAAAAGTCAACCATTTTGATCAACTATTGAAAAATATCACTTTTATGGTTATAAGTGTAGTGTTTAGTCATAATATAAGCATAAAAAGGTCAACCCATTTGGTCACCTATTGAAAGATATCACATTTATGGTTCTGTTCTAAGTATAGTTTTAGTCATAATATGAACGTAAAAATGTCAACCATTTTGATCAACTATTGAAAGGTATCACCGTAATGGTTCTAAGTGTAATGTTTAGACATAATATAATCGTAAAAAGGCCAACCCATTTGGTCAACTATTGAAAAGTATCACCTTTATGGTTTTAAATATAGTGTTTAGGCATAATATGAACATATTTGGAGATAAGGTTAGATATTTGACAATATCATTACTATTTCTTTCATTACATATCTTCAAAAGGTGGTATCGGGAATAAAAAAAATTTGTTTTAGACAAAAAAATTACAGAAAGTTAGCAAATTTTTTACAAAACTCTAATTTCTCAATTACATATCTTCAAAAGGTGGTATTGGGTGTCAATGTATTGTGGCGGGCATAGGAATGAGGTTCCGATATGTAGTCTTATTATGTCTATAAACCCCACATTTGCTACATTTATTTCTCTTAAGTGGAAATTCACTCCTCGAAAATATACATCTATTTTTCGGTCTTCTGCTTTGTTTACGAATTATAGGGGATCGACAATAATTTCCTAAACCTGTAGTGGAAAATTCCAATCATCCTTCAATGATATATGATATATTAATCCTGTATATGCTTGTCTCCAGTACTCAGTCGTAGTGTTCTTAGCATAAGGTATGAGGTGTATCACCCGGTTAATATCGAAAAACTGTATGTAACTTCCAACAACTCACTATATGTGATGTTAGATACAATAGAAGCTCCAGTTATTCCTTTAATACTATTGCCAAAAGAACGAATTGTCTTTCTCCTTCCACTCACCACCGTAACATATGACTATGAATAAACTTTTCATCTTTATAGAAAAATAAAAATAAAATTAGTATACTCTCAAAGTAAATATATGTAACAATCGAGTTTAGATCACTAGAGAAAATGTATTGTTCAATTTTCCTAAATTCCCAATGTACTCTCTTAATTTAAGACATTGGGAATTGAGAAGTATTTTTATTCTATCCAATTTTTCTAATTTTCTAATATACTCTCTTAAATTAAGACATTGATAAATTTTTAAATGTTTTGATTATGTCTATTTTTCTCAATTTTCTAATATTCTCTCGAGTTAAGACATTGAGAAATTCAAATATTTTGATTTTGTTTTATTCCTCAATTCCTAATATACTATAACTACTTGAGACATTGGAAATTGAGAAACATAAGCTCCACTTTCTCTGTTTCTTAAGATTTTTTAGATTTTGTGTTTTTTCACTTTTCTACATTCTTTCATTTATAAAATAACTCGAAATATTCGTTACAATCACTACTCCAAAGACAAAGGATTACCCATCTTATTTTTGTAAGAAAGTAAAAAAAAAAATATAGGTATGAATATTATCTTAAACCCAAAACTTTCTTTTATCTTGAACCTTCCCACCTTCAATTACAAATTCAAATACGGATCTATTTGAAGCTTATGACTAATATGAATGAGAAATAATAAGAAAGTAAATGTAAATCATCTCTCACAGAAGAAACACAATTTTTAGGATAAAAATTACCGTCGATTAGCTAGATAGTGATGAGAGTAAATTATTTTTATATTCAATATTTAAATGACATTAAAACAAATCACTTACCGCTAGGTCATCCTTGTTAGTTTTTTCATAATTAACTTTATCCACCATTATTTACTTTTTTTTCACTTCTTTAATTATATTAAACTACTATAAAATAAAAAAAAAAGAAAAAAAGAAGAAAAGAAGAAAAGAAGAAAAGAAGAAAAGAAGAAAAGAAGAAAAGAAGAAAAGAAGAAAAGAAGAAAAGAAAAAAAGAAAGAAAGTTAGATTTGAGCTTCAATTTCTTTGTTTTTGAAGTGTTTACTAATGGACATTACAATTTAAACCGAGCTTCCTTAATAAGCGCCACGCCCCCTGTTGCGTAGTCCATCAGCAATGGCTTGTACTAGCAAATCCCTCCCAACCCCTTTCCTTCCTCCTTTCACTCACCATCCTTCCTTCTTCACCTCCAGAATTTTCAAAATCCACCCAAAATCCTCTCTCATGCTCTGCAAGCTGTCTCTTCAAACGCAGAACGACGTCGTCGCTTCGGCAGCTCATCTTTCAGAGTCTCAACACGAGCCAGACGGAACAGGAGCGGCTACTCCCACCGCAGGGGAGCGGTTCCTTCAACGTCAGCGATCTGTTGAGGCTGCAAAGCTCGTGCTCAGAGAGAATAAGAAGAGTAAGAAGAAGGAGAAAGCATTGAAGGTTTCCTCGACCGCTGCTTCTTGTTACGGCTGTGGTGCTCCCTTGCAGACTATTGATTCTGAGATTCCAGGTTATGTTGACCAAGAAACCTACGAACTGGTATGTAGTCTTCAGAACTTTCATTTATGATGAACACAGTTTCTTAGAAAATTGGATACGTATTCTTGTTCTTAAGTAAGAATTGTAATTTGCTCAATTTTTCTCTCAAGGACCTTCAACGTTTGTTCGAGGGTGAAAATTGCGGAAACTAATTATGAAAATTTTCCCAATTGGTGAAGTTAACAGATTATGGGATTTGTTAACAGAGGTCGTTTCATTGTACAGAAAAAGAAACATCACCAACTTAGAACTGTTATATGTGGAAGGTGCCGGCTTCTGTCTCATGGAAAAATGATTACTTCTGTTGGTGGAAATGGTGGTTATTCAGGGGGAAAGCAGTTTATCACCGCTGAAAAGCTTCGTGAAAAGCTTTCTCACTTGCGTCATAAAAAAGCTTTGATTGTTAAACTGGTGAGTGAGTACAAGCGACTTGGGTGCGGTTGAGGGTCAAAAAATTGTTATCGCTTTCTTGTTGAATGTAACTAGTGACCACAAGATTTCTCTTAAAGCTTCTTCCTACTAACTTCTAGGTTGATATAGTGGACTTCAATGGTAGCTTCCTGGCTCGTGTGCGTGATCTTGCTGGCGCAAATCCGATAATATTAGTGGTGACCAAGGTAAAATTTTGCGAGCGATTGACTCTTTAATCATCACATAAAGTTCTTAGTAGTCATTCACATTTTCAGGTTGATCTCCTTCCAGCAGGGACTGATTTAAACTGCATTGGTGATTGGGTAGTGGAGGCAACTGCAAGAAAGAAGCTCAAGTAAGTTTTATTCCCTTTATTGTGGTATTTGATACATACAAATAAGATTTCTCTAGATTGTTTCATCCCACTGACCCATATAACTTGAACTAAGGATTTACTTAAAGCAGTTACCTTATAGCCACACTTGAAAGTCTCTAATTCTTTGCAGTGTTGTAAGTGTGCATTTGACAAGTTCAAAGTCTTCTGTTGGTATAAGTGGAGTCGCATCGGAGATTCAAAAGGAAAAAAAGGTTTTCTCTTCCTTTATACACCCACACTCAACATAAACTTGTCTCCCATTGTAAGCTTAAAGTATGAGTTACTGAAACCAACTGGTTCTCTCCATTTATCAGTTGTTACCTTCTGGTATTCCATCCATTATTTTCTACGAACGTCATTGCAATGAGTGTGGAGAAAGCATAGTAAATTATTTTGGTGTATTGGTCTCAACTCGATGAAACTTAACTAAGCAATGTTTTTATTTTATTTTATTATTATTATTTGAATTTCAGAATTTACTAACAATGACCCTCCTCTTTGAATTGATGGTATCCTAATTCTTTATTTTTTATCATTAAAGCAGTTAGGAGAATTGAGACTCCCGTTGAACAATGACCGTAGATATTTTAGTATGTCCTGGTTATTCTGTATTGTCTGATTGAAGAAAGATGAAGAATTGGAGATTTCTATATATTTTTTTTTTTTGGTTTTATCTTCATTGTATTATTCTGTGTTGTCTAATTGAAAAGAGAGAGATTTTTACTTGTGGATAACTATAATTAGTCTGATGCCAAAACCTTTATTTCCAGATGTTTAAGGTGCATTTGAACCTCCTCCTAGTTGGATCTAAAATTTAGTTTGAACCCATAAAGCTCTATCAGCGTCCATTTCAATACGATAAAATACAGAACTAGGACAAATTCTGAATGAAATGCTACATATTACTTGAACTACACTTTGAAACGCTCAACCAAATGAACACCTAGCCTATATGGGACTTAAAGTTTGATACTCTAGTTTGGGTCTAAAGGTCGGTTTAGACCCACAAATTTTTATCAGTCTCAAATGTGTTTCCAAATGCCATTCTAGTTCACCAAATTAACCCTTATGGCTTGTATCGATGTCATTCCTCCATAAGCTTTCTAACAATTATTTACATCATGCAGGTTCTTACTTCTTTTTAACGTACTTTATTTTCTATGCCATGAATCGAAAATCGATAAGTTATTTGACTTATAACATATATGGGCTTAGATGGTATATAGAGAAATGTATACTTTTTAATATTTAGCTGATTTGTTTTTAAAATTTATGGTTTTGTGCTTTCTAACCAATATCTGCATTGGTTCTTGTTCTGCAGGGGCGGGATGTTTACATTCTGGTTAGCAAGTCTCTGAACTCGAAGTCCGAACCTTAAATGCAAAAATGATTTTCCTTGTTCTGAATTCTGATCATGTTTTTCCGTAGTTTCTTCATTTAGATTCCTTTTAAAATATTCATTTGACATTCAAATTTTCTCTTACCTTTAGCAACTTTGGCCAGTTTGATGTTGATTCCTGTGGAAAACTAGATTGTTAGTCTTTTTTATTTTGCTTTCAATGCCAATACTACCTACCACCGACCATTCCTGCCTCACCAAAAAAAAAAAAAGAGATTCATAAAAAATCAGGAACAATTTAGATTCTTTTGATGTTCGCATTTTTGTCACTTTCAAAATAATTGATTTGAGGTTTTACTTGTGGTTTCATATTATGGGCTTCCTTTATGTCTGTTTTTTTTAGCAATATTTCCATTTTACCACTTGAGATTTGTCTTTTATGCATAATGTATGAAAGTTCAATTAACAATCCATGCAGGGGTCAGCTAATGTTGGCAAGTCAGCATTCATCAATGCTTTACTGAGTAAGTAACCATTATTCTTTTTATGTTCTGCGTATTATACAGGCACCATACTCTTCTGTGGCATTATCATAACTACTTTATCTGATTTTTATAGTTTTCTGAATTCCTAAGAGCCTGATTTATAGAAAATCGAAAACATCTTGGACGGAAACTAATAGATAATTGGGAGGGAAAATTTTTTTTTTTTGAAACAAAGACTGGAAACTTGGAAGTTGAGAGAAGTAAAATCTAGTTGGCTCTGATTCAGCACCTCTGGAAATTTTCCAGTTGAATGTGATACTGGTGGTAATAATATCGAGCCTTCCTATGGACTCTCCATTTAGTTGGCTTTCAATTTTCACTTTTCCAGTTAATGCAATTGGAATCTCCTGTTGGGAACTCCGCAAATAAGTTGAGAAGTTGAGAGTCTTACGAGAGTTTTTTTTTTTTCGGTAATGAAGTTTAAAAGTATTTGTCTGATAAAAAATTAATTGGTGATACATTAGTTTAGTATTAACATTCTTTGTTTAAGACCTTTGAGATTCTGTGTAGCTTATATCATAGAGTGGGAGACAACAACCAACTAAGTCATCAACATCATCCATTATTGGTAACTCCACATAGGAAACTTATTTAAGGAGCCAGAACAACCAAATCACATCAGCTGCTTAATTACTGAGCTATTTTATTAGATAAAATGTGGTGTTGCTCATTGTTGCATGCAGAAGCCAAAAAACTGTCTTACGATGGGAAAAAATTGAAGACTGCATGCATAAATCTTTTTTTTTGTAATAGGAAAATGTCAAATATGAGAATATGTATTACCAAACTAAAAGTATCTGATTAAAGTAATACTGGATGGAAATGTATAATTAACAAAATTCGTAGGTATTTTTATGAAGATAAAAATCATTAGCGTAGTTTTATAACATTAAGTGAGGAAAAGATAAATCCACTTCTAATTTACGTAGGTTTTTTTTTTTTGGATAAGCAATACCCCTTATCCACTTCTAATTTAAATAGGTTTTACTAAAGGGTGGTAAACTCTAAAAAATAAGTTAATCATCTAACTCTTATAACGTAAATGTGAAAGGAGGAAGGGAAGTTAGGACGGCCACTCCCCCCTCTCCCCCCTCTCGCCTCCCCCTTCCCTCCTCCTCTGGTCACGTTGACCATCATTTGTCCATAGAAAGCTTGCTTGTTTGGCAAAAAGAATATGAAAAGCTGGTTTAGAGCTTTAAAGTAAAAAATCTTTCTATTTATCTTATTATTTATTAAATTGTTTAAATGCAAGATCAATTATATATCTCCTGCTAAGAATGCAAATTTTTAGGACATCTGGTTAATTCTGATCACATGCCTCTTAAACTAGACTGACATGTGAGCCTCTGGTAACAAGAGTTTTCAGTTTACTGAGAAAAAAACAAGAAGCATCCCTATGTAAATGATTGGAGCTCTACCTTCGCTTTTTTTTTCCAGATAGAAAGCTTCAGTGAGTGGGTTGAAGAAATAATTTTATCAATTTTATTAGTGAGAAGAAATATTTTTTTTTGAAACACAATTGATTTCTGGTATTAGCTGGATCAGGTCACTTTATTGATTTTATTAAGGTGCTCTACTGTTATTAAGATGACAAATTTCCCTGGCTATATTATTAAATTGTAGCAAAAATTTGAGGCATTGGGTCAATCTCTTCTTAGTTTCTCATGCTCTTTCTATAAGGTCAATGGTCAAATTTTAGGTTTCTCGTCATTTTATTTATTTATTTCAATCTATGGTTCCTCACTGCATTGGTTGTCACTTAAGAGATGTTGGCTCAAAGGGATCCAGTTGCTGCAGCAGCACAGAGATACAGGCCAATACAATCTGCTGTTCCCGGAACAACATTAGGTCCAATTGAAATTAATGCTTTCCTAGGAGGAGGGGTATGCCATATAATTTCTGAATCCTAATGAAACAAATATCCTATATGTCCTTATGTATGTGAAATGTTATGAGTTTGCATTTCAATGCAGAAATTATATGACACTCCTGGAATCCATCTCCACCACAGGCAAGCTGCAGTAGTTCATTCTCAAGACCTTCCTGCCCTGGCTCCACAAAGTCGGCTTAGGGGTCAATCTTTCCCTGTATGTTAACTCTAAATAATATATTTTTACAAGGATTGCATTACATATCATTTGGTCAAAAGCATCTTATAACCAAAGCATTGCAGTTTCTTTAATGTTTAACTTTAATTCATTTTATTTTATTTTATTCAAAAATAATAATTTTGATGTGTGCCAGAGTGCTCTAACAACTGACAACAGCTCCTCGCGCCACAATCAGCTCAATGGCTTAAATGGCCTTACTGTATTTTGGGGAGGTCTTGTGAGAATAGATGTCTTGAAGGTCTTAACATTGTAGCCTTTAGTATATTCATTTCTTAAAACTGTAAATTGTTGTGCATTCGTAATTACATAGATCTTATTGTACAGGTTCTCCCTTCTACACATTTAACATTCTATGGTCCGAAAGCATTGCAGATTCACGTAGTACCCACCAACGAGGCAGATGACTTTTACCAGGTAATAAGACCACGTGTTACATTACAGACCACTTGCGGCTGAATAAGTTAGAAAGGTCATATACTTCTGTGTGATTCCTTAGATATTAAAATTGATATTAGTTGAATATTGAAATTATGCTGTAGAATTCTAGAGGGAATAGGAGATAATGATGAAAATATATTCTATAGAATTCTATACATAACCAGGCCGTAGGTTACAGTATATATAGGCAAGAGGAAAAAAACAAACTGGGAAATCAGCACTAATTATCTAACTCCTAGAATCAAGGATGCTCCTAGAATCAAGGCTATAAATCTGATCTTGACAGCTATAATACAGTAGATTCTAACATATTCTAACTTAATTATTTGACTAATCAAATCTTTGATGATTTGATCCGCCAACATATATGTATTTGAATCAAGCCAATTCAATGCAGATAATGAATAAGATCTTCCTTTGCTAATTTTTGGCATAATATCAAATTTCAATTAGTCTCAAGTTATTCAAATATTTATGCGCATAAGTAACATCAAATATGTTATAATATTTTCATCCACGATCATACATTAATTTTTACAGAATTGCCATGGTTAAAAAAGTTACAAAATTGCCCCCAACCCACTAGTATCCTAGTCGTATCCTAAAGGCTTTAGTTGTATGACCAAACTATATTGATGCTAATATTGTGTAATCCAGCATGGGATACGTATCTGGTACGTATAATTTTGCGGACCTGTGAATGTTATTAGCACAAATATAAATTAAGTTATCGGGTGGTTATTTTATTTGGACTCGAACGTTGTCATGAAAATCTAAAAAAAAATTCCTTTTGAATATCTTTCTTTCCCTCTTTAAGGTAACAGTAAAAGAACTAGCTTTTGTTTTTTGCAAATAGTTCGTTTATCATGACAAAATAAGATTTTCAATGCTTAAACTGCTTGTGCATTGGTTTTTTGGGTCATCACTTGGTGCATATTGATGGCAGGAGTTCCATAAGTAGGAGGTAACCTATCTGTTTGAGGACTTGTTACAGGATCTCCAAAATCTACTTATCTCTCCCTCTATATATATATATATTTATCTTCCAGGAACATGTTGGAGTTCTACTAACACCTCCTACTGGAAATCAAAAAGTGGATGGCTGGAGAGGACTTGAAACTGAGCGACAACTGCAGATAAAGTTCGAGGATGTTCAAAGGTATCTTTGACTAGTGAATTAACGTTATTCTAAGTAGGACTTTTTTTTTCTTTTTCTTTTTTCTTAATGAACAAATAGATTTAGTTAACTCTCTATAAAATGCCAGCTAAGAGCTATTGTTCATAACTAATGCAAACGATGTATCATTTTTGTTTCGATCTCTCTTCTGCTTCATGAAAAGTCAACACTTTATTCAGATGGTAGATATCTTGATGGAAGTCAGTTTTTGTTCTTAATGTTTGTTTTGATCTGATCCTGCCGAGAGTATTTAATTTTATGAATGATTTAGTTTGTTGGATAAGGAATTCCTCTTTCTGGGCAGGCCTGCTTGTGATTTGGCTATTTCAGGTCTTGGATGGATATGTGTTGAACCAATCAAACCACTCCAAAAGTCTTCTCCTGATTTAGAACCTTCTCCAAAGGAACTGAGCCTGGCCATAAGAGTCCCCAGACCAGTGGAGATTTTCGTTCGGAATCCAATGCCTGTGGGCAAAGCTGGAGGACAGTGGTATCAGTATCGTGACTTGACTGAAAAGGAGGAGGAAGGAAGACCAAAATGGTATTTTTGATGCATGCTACTTTTCTTTGTCGTACAAAGCAATCTGTATTTATTTTATATTTAAATAAGAGCCAGATTTGTATTTTTAATAATTGATTTGATTGAGATTTTTGATGGGTCCTTTGTTGAGTGTCTCACTGTGTTTAGTTCATTAATGTAGATGTGTATTTGGAATTGGTCCAGATGGTTAAGGTCTTGATGGATTTGGAATTGGTCTGGACTGATTCAGACTACAGTTAAGATTGAATGTGAATAAATAAAAATTAATTTTAGTTATTATTTTTTTATAAATTATTTATTATATGAAATTGAATAATTTATTTTTTATATTTTTATAAAATGACTAATATGTGAGTGTACGTTTAAAAGTAGTATTGCAATAATTATATAAATTTTATGACATTTACTATTATTGTACTTTTCTTTATAAAAAAAAAAAAATTGTATAAAAAGAACAAAAAACTCTAGTTGACCTCAAAAGATAGTCACACGTCATAAACCAATATCCTCCAAAATTTAGATTTTATTACTTTAAAGTTTAAACCCAAAATTGATGGAGTCCACTGTTTATTAATTAACAAACCAAAAATATTTGTGGAAAAAAAAAAGGAGGAACCTTTTTCCCCTCTTTTTCTATGCTCTGATCATTTCATCTGGGTCCAGTATCATCGCTGGCTAAGCACACCATTGCTTCAGATTCAACTTTTCCAAGTCGGTCTGAAAAAAGTACTTGCAGACGCAAGTAAGAAAAAGGTCGCCTCTTTTTCAAATATTTGTCGGATCAAAATTGACTACTTATCAATTGCTACCCATTTTTCTCATTTTTTTTACTTCTGCCACCTTGTAAATGATTCAATATGCAATCCATATTTGATCCTCTGGAATTGAATTTGGGGTTTCTCCCAAGATCATTGAAGCATCGTAGAAGAACTCATGTAAGAGATTGTCATGTCTTTTATTTAGTGGGTATCTTTAATTGATTCAAAATTCAGTGGAAGAAAACCAGAGCATAAAGTTTAAAAGAAAGTATTCTGATAGAATCTACTATTGTGAGAAGTCTCTAGATAGTCATATTCGAATTTTAATGACTGAGAAATAGCCCGAGAGAAGAACACGGGAAGATGAAGAAGAAGAATTTTATAAAGCTTCAATATGTTACTACTAATGGAGAGAAAAGCAGAAGCAGATACACAGTTAATAGTGCTCGAGTTAATAGTGCTGGAGTCATCATCAATTCATACAAATTTTGGCTATGTTCTTAACCCTAAATGAATATGGAGGTTTGTGGAGTCTACAAGCTTTCATAATATTCATCAAGAAAAGGCCAAAATGGGGTTTCTACGATCACCAAAAGTTTATTCAAAGAAGGATTTCTTTAGATTTCTTTGGATGAAGAAGAGATTAACAAGTTTGAAGATTATAATGAAAGTATATACTTGTCAAGCCAATCAGATATATTCAATCACGTCATGTATTTAGTGAGATTCGATCTTGAATGTAAAACTCATTAACATCATTAAATACTTTGTATTTATTTGAGCAATAGAGTCTATTGTTTGTTTAGTATAATGTTGGATGTAATAAATGCATAAATATATATATATATATTTATGTTGCTTGTATGATAGATTTCCAGATCTTAAGAAATGCACTTGAAATCATGGTACTGATCACGCTTGGTGAGATCCAAGTGGCTACAAACCTATGATCCAAATGTTCACAGTCATAGGATTGTCATGATGGGATAATAACAATCTGAAAAGACTATTACCTGAATTATCTTCCTCTTAAGAAGAATAATTTATCATAATTATCGGTATTGAAGAATACTGAGATAGACATGTAGGTGATTAATAGATGATTAATCACTAAATATGATCATTCGACAAGTCTCAATAGTAATGATAATAACTCTTAATGAGACTTATCAAGTGACTATAGTACTCATGATTTTTAGACCTGAGATTACCACAGTACTGACATATGAGATATCATTCAACGTAGCACTAACCAATGGTCACTAAATGGATTAACCATCTAGTTTGTGTTCTTGTAATGTAGTCTGTAAGGTGATAAGATATGATTCATCACCTCTTTATTAGAAGATATATATCCTATGAGTAATGTTTCTTATACAACAAAGAATCTTGGCAAAGTAGAATTGTTGGAAAAGGAAATTTTCATAGATCCATATGCCTTGGTAGAGGCCAATATGAGTCCGGTAGTTTATAGTTAATTAATCATGTATGATAATTAAACTAACTATTTGACTTTAACATATTTTAAGATTCAAATGGTTCAATCATAAGAATGAATAAAACCCAAAAACTATTGCAGGGTCTATATGCCAGCGTAATGTAGAGCCCACATGTCAGCATAATATAAGGTCACACACATAAATTATGAATGGATCTAGGCTAATATCTTAATTTAGAAATTTGACCTGTTTTAAGAGATTTTGATTTAAGAGTTAAATTATTAATTAATCTAATTTATTAAGTCTAGATCACACATGTACAACTAGTATATCAAAAATGTGATTTAGATTTAACTTGAAATTAAATACTTAATTAGAAAATATTAAATTGACTAAAATATGTTTATCAAATAGAGATTTAATAAATATAGTCTAATAATGTTTTTCGGGTCAAAATAAAAACTCTATTAGTCATTGAAGTGTTAATAGGCTAAATTGGCCCATGGGAAAGGTCCAAATTAGAAGTACGGACTTTACCGAGTAAAGTTTGATTTTTATTTATAATTATTTGTTGGTTTTAGTTTAATGGAAACCAAGAATTAAAACAGAAAAAAGGAACCTGAACACCAGTTTAAAGGGTACCGGGTTTAGAAGCCCACTTAGGCTTAGAACAAAAAACTAATATTCTTTATAAAAGGAAAATTAGAATCCTAGGGTTCCAAACCCTACATGTGGATACCATTGAGTTATCAGTTTGATTCTCATGAGTTTAGAATTAAACAAGAAAAAGGACATTGAGTTATCATCTCTGTGGATATCAATAGAGATCGGATGATGGTTCAAATCTAATCAAGAAAGGGGGCATCGAAGTGGTGGCCGGCGGCGGCAAACAACGGTGGATGGCAACGATCGAATAGGAGAAGACTAAGAAATGGCTCGAGAGAAGAACAAGTGAAGTTGAAGAAGAAGAAATTTATAAAGCTTCAATATTTTCCTACTAATGGAAAGAAGAGCAGAAGAAGATACACATAGTTAATAGTGTTTGAGTTAATAGTGATGGAGTTGTCATCAATTCATACAAATTTTGGCTATGTTCTTAACCCCAAATGAATATGGAGGTTTGTAGAGTCTACAAGCTTTCATGATATTCATCAAGCAAAATGCCAAAATGGGATTTCTACAATCACCAAAAGTTTATTCAAAGAAGGATTTCCTTAGATTTCTTTGGATGAAGAAGAGATTAACAAGTTTGAAGATTATAATGAAAGTGTATACTCATCAAGCCAATCAGATATATTCAATCACGTCATGTATTTAATGAGATTCGATCTTGAATGTAAAACTCATTAACATCATTAAATACTTTATATTTATTTGAGCAATGAAATCTATCATTTGTTTAATGACAGTTTGAATAAAGACTATTACTGAGCTATCTTCCTCTTAAGAAGAATAATTTCTCATAATCATTGGTATTAGAGAATGATGGAACAAACATGTAGGTGATTAATCACTAAATATGATCCTTGGTCAAATCTCAATGGTAATGATAATGACTATTAATGAGACTTATCAAGTAACTATAGTACTCGTGATTCTTAAACCTGAGAACACCACAGTATTAATATATAAGATATTATGCTTTGATATCATTCAATGTGACACTAACCAAGGGTCACTAAATGGATTAACCATCTAGTTTGTGTTCTTGTATGTGCAGTTTATAAGGTGATAATATGTGATTCATCACCTCTTTATTAGAGGATATATATCCTATGAGTAATGTTTCTTATACAACAGGGAATCTTGGCAAAATAGAATTGTTGGAAAAGGAAATTTTCATAGATCCATATGCCTTGCTAGAGGTCAATATGAGTCCGGTAATTTATAGTTAATTAATCATGTATGATAATTATACGATGGATACATTCTAGGGTATGGTTTATCTGTTAAACTCTAATAAACAAATTATATGAACCATCATATCTTTAATGAACATCGATAATACATTTACATAAACTCCCTTAATACACCCAACTTTGTAAAGATTCCTTGTTCAATAAAATATATAATTCATAAGATATATTTCCAAATACAGAAGCGATAAATTCTCTCTTCATCACTCACAATCTCATGTACAATATTTCATACCCAACAGTTCATTTTGTGTTCACCATTGGCAAAGACTAATTGAAATGATGTCAAAGCATGAAACCCCAATACATAAGATATCATAGTGATCTCAGGTCTAAAAACCATATATAATATAATCACTAGATAATTCTCATTAATAATCAATATTAATTATTATTGAGAATTATCTAAATGTCACGTTTGGTATCATTATTCTCTATTAAGCACCAATATAATCATCATGATATTCTACTTACATCAATGGCTATGAGATCGGTTACCCTAAGAACTTTAGGTGATGTGATTATTTATTCAAATCATAATGTTTATTCTTAAGATCCTATGACAACGAACATTTTGTGTATTAAGCTTTATACTACTTGAGTCTCAATTAGCATAGTCTCTATCATAGTTTTCAAAGTACATAACTTAAGACACTAGACTTTATTATGATATGTATTCATAGAACATAAGATATTAATTTTCACAAAATTAATAAACTTAATAAATAATAATTGACTTTCATAAATGATAATAAATAATAATAATCATTAACTTACTAATATCTATATAAAAATAATATTATAAAAGTTATTTGTCTCATCGATTTAAAATTTAACTGGTTTGTGGTTCGACGGACATTCAATTGTACTCGCATGGGTTTATTGAATATGAGAGGCAGTGATCCTTGACTATCAAATAAATTTTTTCCATGTCTTCACCAAAATAGGAAAGGGGAAGAGGTATTTAAGAAGGAAGACATTTCAAATAACCAATATAATATTGATACAAGTTTAATAGTGGCTAATATAACCAACCAGAGCAAAGAAAGCAAGAGTTAGCTCGTTCTCAGACAAGTAGACAACAACCAAAGAAGTTCAGAGACTTCGTAATTAGTAAACAACTTGAAAAGAGATTAGTTGTAATTGTACAATTTTGTTACTACTTGAATATGGTTAGTGAGACTAGCTTGTTAAAAAAAATGCTTTTAGATTGTAACTACTAAACCCTCTATAACAAGTTGAGATTACATTGAAAAAGAATTAAGAAATGAATGAAAATTATCTCTCTCGAATAATTCTCTTGGAGTTCTTCGTTGCTTTAACTCGAATTGAAGCTAACACTTGGTGCTCCCGTCTTAACAACTCATTTCAATTTTTTCATTCTTTCTACGTCAATGGGAAAATCAAATGGTGAGGTTAATTCACAGATCGTTGGGTTACAACAACAATTGGATGATCAGTCTCGAAAGTTTCAAGCATGGGTGGACAGACAAGATGCAGCTTTTTAGCAACAAAAGTCAACAGTTCAGAATTTGCAGGAGCTACTTCAAAATCTTAATGCCAGCTGGGGAACTAGTGATGTCATCTTAATACACAATCTTCGTATCAATTTCGTCATAGTCATGATCACGATTCAAGTTCGGTACGATTTAAGAACTTTCTTTTGGAGGTGCCTAAATTCAGTGGTGAAGATCCTATGGGATGGAAGCTTAAGATCAAGCATTTCTTCGAAACCTACCCAACACTAGATGAACAACGTATATCCATTGATGCTTATCATTGGGGAGGTGCGGCTTTATCTTGGTATTTTTGGATGAAAAAGAATGGGCAATTGCGTTTTTGGGATTCTTTTAAAGAGTCGTGTCAATCAGGTTCACAGATTCAGTTTTTGAAAATAGTGAGGGTGCTCTATTCAAGCTGTCGCAAACAACAACAGTGAGAACTTACATTCGCGATTTTGAAAGTTTGTTTAACAAAGTAAATGGTCTTTCTGAATCTTCTCTTCTAAATTGTATATGCATTGAAACTTAAAATTCGAAGGGAGGGAATGGCTTTACGTCCTGTCACTTTAATTGAGGCTATTGATCTAGCTGTGTTACAAGAAGAAAAGTTAGAAAAGTTAGAAAAGTTAAGATACTCTTACAAAGGGGATGAAGAAGAAGTAGAAGCTCAGCTTACCAATCCAGAAGCCCTCCAGGTGTTCGATAAAAGGCCAGAGATAAGTTTTCATGATCTTTCTTGTCACCCTTATCCTAAAACTCTTAAACTTTGGTTTTATCAAAGTAAAAAAAATTAAAATTTTGATTGATAGTGGTAGTACCCACAAATTTATTCAACAGAGAGTATTGGCCCTATTTAGGATTACCTGCTATAGCCTAATATCCTTTTGAGGTGATGATAGGAAATGGAGAAAATCTTACATGCAATAGTAATTGTCCAGCAGTTCCACTTTCTTTGCAAGGGGAAGAGTTCTTGGTCGATTTTTTTGTCTTACCAATACAGGGTACTGAATTAGTTTTGGGAGTACAATGGTTAGAAATTCTTGATCCAGTTATTTTGGATTCTAAAAGGTTGAGTATGCAGTTTTAGTGAGGAGATAAACCAATTACTCTATTAGCTGATAAATCTACGAAGCTTAATTCACTTTCTGCCTCTCAATTTGAAAGATTATCGGCTGGAGATTCTATTGCTTCTTGCTTCTAATTGAGAGCTGTTACAGATAATCCTTTATAGCATGAAGTAGATCCCAAATTACAGTCATTATTACATGAATTTTCTGTAATGTTTGAATAGCCCGTAAGTCTGCCCCCAAAAAGATTAATCAACCATCATATTTATTTTCTTCCAGAATCAAAATAAGTCAATGTCAAGCCCTATCATTATCCATATTTTCAGAAAGATGCGATTGAGAAATAGGTGAAAGAAATACTGGGTAGTGGAGTTATACAGAATAGCATCAGCCACTTTTTATCTCCAGTACTCCTTGTAAAGAAGAAAGACTGTTCTTGGAGATTTTGTGTGGATTATCAAGCATTAAATTCTGCCAATATCAAAGATAATTTACTCATACCCACTGTTGATGAGATGCTTGATGAATTCCATGGCACGTTTGTGTTTTAAACTGGATTTACGCGTGGGCTACCACCGGATTAGAATGAAAATATTATCTCATATTTTTAGTAGAATAATATTAGGATTAATAAATAAGATTCATTAAATTAAAGAGTAATTAATAATTTAATTTATTGAAGCTGAAATTATAGATTCATAGTCTCTATAAAATATTATATAGGGTAAGAGTGACAAATATAGAGAAATGATTTATTTACAAAGAAAATAATTTTATGAGGCAAATATATAATTATGAGATAATTTATGTTAATTAATTAATTAAAATATATATTTAAATATTATTTTATTATAATAATTTTTAAATTCATTATATATAAAATAATAATATTTTTAATTTTGAATTAAATATATTGTATGATAATAAATTATTATGAGATATTAATCTAATATTATGATTAAGAAAATTAAATTTAAATTAGTTTGATAAATTGATTTAAAAAATTCAAATAAAATATAATTTGATTTAAAATAAATTAGATTATTTTAAATTAGATTTAAAAAGATTTGACCAAATTAAAGATATCACTAAAATATATCTTATGATTTTGTTATTATTTAATATTATAATTGAATTATTAATTCAATTAATTTAAAATATTTAAATTAAAAATTATTAAATAGAAAACTTAATAGAACTCTATAAATATACCTTATTCTAAATTATTTAGGAGGATGAGAAAAGAACACTAAAAAGAAAATAATTTTGTCATCTACGTGCCTTGAGAATCGACTTGAAACTTTGTGGTATAAATTTTAATAGTCGACATGCATAGATGAAAGTATAATTTTTTTTATTAGTGGTTAAGATTAATTTATATTTATATATAAAAAATCGCTACAAGTTTTCAAAAAAAATTTCTTATTTACTGTAATCAACAATCGATTTGGCTATGAATTTTTATATAATGATGAGAAGAGCGCAGATAGAATACATGAGGATGTTGAAGTTCCTCAAGTGTTGGTCCAGTGGTGTCAATTTACACCTGTGGAAGATGCAATTTGGGAAGATCTGTCTGTTTTCTTAGAAACATATCGTGAATTTAACCTTGAGGGCAAGGTTAGTTCCAAAGAGGGTGGCAATGATACAAGTTTGACAGTGGATAATAACCCATCAGAGCAATATAAGAGAATGTGTCCAACTCCGATGTAACAAAGTGCTAGTCATCGCATGGGAAAGGTTGAGCAGAGGAGGAATGAATTGTTAATATTTTTATATTATATTATTATTATTATTATTATTAATTTCATTAGAATTCTATGAATACCACGGAAACAGAATACATAAATTTCTTATTCTTCCATAGTCTCGATTACAATCAGTATAATGCAAATTTAATATTAGTATTGAATTTTCATTGTTTTTATTTTTATTTTTTTATAACTATTTATCAATTATTTAAAAATTTTAAAATATAAAAATATGCTTTTAAAACTATGGCAAACAGGGAAGAGTTCGAGACCATTACGATTGAAATTCTTCGTCAAAATACAATTAAAATTCTTTTCAGAATTTTGTTCCAAATAGCGGCAAATAAAGCACGAGCAATTTCACTTGTTCTTCCTGGAACTTGTTTCTGTACTAGGGCTGGGGCACCTCATCTTAGATAAGGGGAATGGACTATCCTTTTCTTCTCTCTACACTCAGAAGTCGTCAAATCTACAAATTAACAATCTTCTAGCAGTTCATGTTGATGAGGGAGGGAGAGGAGTAGAGGCTTTCCATCACCTGGGCTCTAAATGGTTGGATCAGATAGAGATGCTCTTTTAGAGCCATACGAGGGCATGGAATTCGAATCTGAAGATGCTGCCAAGATATTCTATGATGAATATGCTCGGCAAGTGGGATTTGTTATGCGTGTTATGTCTTGTCGTCGGTCCGAAAAAGATGGTAAAATACTGGCCCGCCGACTCGGATGCAATAAGGAAGGCCATTGCGTTAGCATTCGAGGTAAATCTGGACCAGTCCGGAAGCCTCGGCCAAGCACAAGGGAGGGCTGCAAGGCAATGATTCATGTCAAGTATGACCGATCTGGAAAATGGGTTATAACGAAATTTGTGAAGGAGCATAATCATCCTCTTGTAGTCTCCCCGCGTGAAGCTCGTCAGATTATGGTGAGTTTTATTCCTTTGTTTATTTTCCTTTAGCTTCAATACAAATCTAATGCCATACTCTCATCCCATTGTCAACAGTAGTAAATTTATCTTGTGGTCACCAATTGCCTTCAAAATCAACTAGAAATTTATCAATTCTGCATATGATTGCTTGTCATGAATATTGTTGTCTTGAGAAATACATCATATTGCTTCCTTATTGGCCCTGTTTTTTCAATTGAGGAATGGAAGATATTCTGAAGCTATTTCGGTTGGTTTGGGTTTTTCATATCTTATTGCGGAAGGTAGTGGAGCTAGATTATGGAATTTCTTTTCATACGAACTCCTGAATGAAAACCTAAAGGATATGTTTTCAAACAAACTAAGAGATGGCAGATCTCATAACTAGGTCGAGAAAACATTAACTACCTAGTGCGGAAAAAAAGTTAATGAATCCTCTCTTTTATGGGATACTTCTCCATAGAAAATCCAATTGTGACTTGGCAGGTAAGGAATCCTTATAGACGACAAATTTTAAGAGATGCAAATTCCTAAAATGAATTTGTATTCATGTAACCCACCTTTGGCTGTTGTTTATCATCACTATCCTTCCATTTCCCTAGGAGATATTAGGATAAGGGGAGAGCACCTATAAGGTCCACAAAGAGTGAGTTTGGGTTCGTGGGTGTGTGTTTCATGTGGCTTTATAATGTGGCTTTACAAAGGGACTGGTAGCCAATAAAAGATATATATAACATTAAAGACAGGATTTGAACATGGCTTGGAGAGCGAGATGTTTGAGGTCGTTTCCATTAACACACCTTTGCCAAAAATCCAAATGGCAACATCTTACCTCATTCTTCAGTTGCAATCATATAACTTGGTATAACAGGCCATGTGGAGTATCATATGTTAAAACCAAATCTGAAAGACCTAGGATGAAAGATTACTTGCTTTAAATTTAACATATGAGGTATCATTTGGAGTATAGGGTCAATTAGTACTAACCTACAATTTTGGGAGATGACATGAGGCCTCAAACTCTAATAGGAAGAAATCAACTCTCAGTTTTGTTCTCAATTTATATGTTTTAGATGTTTACCTGTTTTAAACCAATTTGTTAATTTGATATGTCAAAATAGTTGGCATAAATTAAAATATGGACTTTTCTCAGCTGGAGTTTTCTCAGAAGATACTATTTTCATTTACATTAATCTGCCTGTAAAGTTGCAGTTAGAATATTTTTTATTTGTAAATAGGGTGTGGATGGTTTACGAACCTGCGATTGTGTTGATTTAGAACTAAAGCTTCAATCCTGGTAGTTGTATGGTAATTTTTATTATTCTAATGAAAAGTCCTACTACAAAAATCAGGGCCTTTCTTTCATGACCAACTCTTGTAAACTGTATGGTCTAGAGATCTGTCATTTTTGCATATGGTCTTCGAAGAGCACTGATGTTAATGCTTGCAAGTCTTAATGCGTGAAATCAAAAGACTTTATTTATAGTTGCACAGAGCAGTATGAGACGGGGAAAAAAGGAAAAGATTGAATGGGAACGAGAAGTAAATGTCTTGACTTTCTGAAGAAGTATATTCTGAAAGTCTATACATAGGTAAATATTTCATTTTGGCCGGTAGGCAGGGTATCTTTATTCGTTTATAACTCAGTGGAGGGGGTATGCTGAGCATTATCATCTCTATCTCTATATAAAGCATGAATATGTGAAATCCTACTGCAGCGTGATTGAAATGTTAAACTTATCCAGTTTCCATGGAAATGTGAAACATTTTGAAATTGATGGGCGTAGAAAGATTTTACAAATAATGTTTGTTAACCAGCTTATGTGAAATCAGAGGAACAACTGGCTCGAAATATCTGTTGAGAACCGGGGTTCGAATGAGGTTGGTGACATTCTTGGATTAGTTTGATTATTTGATGTATGTGCTCAAGCTTGAAAGGGGTTTAAAGGGGTATTTTGTTAAATTATTAATAGTGTACCAGAACTATTATGAACACTGTTTATGGTAATAGTAAGCGAGGCAGGATCTTCCAGCCCTGCAGTCCAATTCTACAATAAAAGATAGAAAACCAACTGTAATCAGAATTGGTTTCTGCTAAAATTTATTACTGGCCTGTCATATTGATATTCATTTTGGATTAGATTGTTGTGCACTATATTACACTGGGTTTCTCCGTTATGTTTTGCTTGTGTGCTAGATTTCATGGCATGTATACCTATAGTTATCATACATTTATAAATCCAAATTAGTCTGCTTTGCCATTCTTAATTAGATGATCATCCAGGTTCTTTACCTAAAGTATTGCTGAAGTCTATAATTATGGTATAACCGAAATAATATTTTTTGCTCCATGTGTTTGCTTTGCAGGATGAAAAGGATAAGAGAATTCAAGAACTAACTGTTGAGCTGCGGAATAAGAAACGATTATGTGCAACATATAGAGAACAACTAACTTCGTTCATCAAAACTGTCGAGGAGCATGGCAATCGATTATCCAGAAAAGTTCAACGGATAGTAGACAACCTTAAGGAATTTGAGCCAGTAGGGCAAGAGTTTTTTACTCATAATTAGGCTTCTGGCATTTTGGTTAAAAGTATGTTAGCATTCAGTACTTCAATTTGAGCCGATAGAGCAAGAACTTCTTACTCACTAATTGTTTTGACCATGTTTTTTCCTGGTAAACTGTGCATTATCTCCCCTATACTATACTATAATGCTGGACGGATCAAATTGTGGAATGGAAAGCAACCGGAAAATATCCGAAAATATTACAAATGAAATTTAGAGGTTTTGAGACTTAGAAATAATTAAAAGAAAAGCTGAAAATAAGAGGGATCAAATTGGTATCATAGCTTTAGTGGTTTTGTAGAAAAACCCCCATATGTACAAGCCAGTAAGATGATTTCTTCATTCGCTATAGTATAGGCCATGATTAATTTTATTTTAATATTTCATATTTAAAGTATATATATGAAATATTTAATATCTATTTCAATAAATGTTAATTGATTTATGTTCTTTTAGATTATGGAAGAATAGATGAATACCATAGTTAGCTACATTCGTTTGAATATATAAAGAACTTACAAAAGGTCAATGCGGAATGGAATTGGTAGCAACTTTCCACATGCCTGCCCGACCAACATTCAAAGGATGAGAATATCTACATCATTGGATATATAAAATTGAGAATATATACGTAGGAGCCGATGTGATGAATGAAATGTGGACTAGATTGGCCATACACCAATTAAGGAGCAATGACAAAATTTGGTGGCATGAGATGACTTTAGATGCGAGATATGTCACTTGTGCCGAGTTTAGGGTAATGATATCAGCCTGCTTTTTACCACATAATCCTGAGGAACCATTAGAAGTAGCATAAGAAGATTGATATATAATAATGATATACCCATGAAAAGTAGCTGACTCATGGAACTACGCTTAACCAATAACTTTAGAAAATATTTTTTGTAGTCCGACTAATATAGACTATAACCCCCTATAATGACTAATAATATGGTAATTTTGATATGTATATAGCCCAATTAGTCTTAAGTAGTAGATGATCATATTTTTGTAAGGTAAATATTGATCAATGAATATAGACGAATACAAAATATATTTTCTAGTTACACTTGTCTCATTATTAAGAAAAATTCATACTTTATTTTTTTAAGAAATAAGATAGCTTTCGCTTAAGAATAAATATGATAAGAAGATGTATTGCTAGTATATCCTTTATTGGATGTCGTACTAGTTCAATCAATAACCTAAGTCAACAAAAGTTGAATGAGTTACAAAATCTAACTCAAAGATAAGAAGAAATGATACACTTTCCTTCAACAAAATCAACAACTCCAGAAGATGTTAATGCTACAACAACCAGCACCCCCTTTAGCATTAAATTTGAATTCTACTATCACAAAATTTATGAAGCATAAACTACCTGAATTCTTAAGTGGCTATGATCTAAGGTTAGTTGAAAATTGGATTGGAACTTTGGAAAGAAAATAACCATGCGAAAGTTCCTGATAACGCAAGTTATTGGTGGGACACTATGATACGTATCCATAATATTGGAATAATGACTTGTTTTGAGTTTCGAAAGCTAATAGAAGAGAAGTATGTAACTGTGGCTTTGTAGAGAAAGAAAAAGAATTCTTAAACTTACGAAGAGGCAGCATGACAATGCAAGAATGGATGCCAAAATTCAACGAGTTGTCTAGATATACACCACACTTAGTAGCTTCTAGATTGTATCCACATTTGATAGCTAAGAACACCTTGAAGGTGAAACACTTCAAGAAGATCCTTCACCCCAACATGCATAAGTACTTGGAAATAGAAAATTTGGATGATGTTCCTTTCTCAAAAGTGGCTGATAAGGCAATGGGAATTGATCAAACACGAGCAATTCAGGAGCAAGAAGAGAAGGAAGATGCAAAGAAAGAGCATGTAAGAGGAACAACTTTTGGAATCCAGAGTAATGTCCAATCTTCTACATCAGTAGTCTGTGAAAACCAACAAAGTTTTAGACATTGATTGAATAATAAGAGGAGATTTAACAATAGGAATCTTAACTTAAGTTAGGATGGAAGACAAAATAAGAAGAATAAGTTTCAAGGCTCGTAGGGACAAGGAAAATCTTTTAGCCAGTGTAGTAAATGTGGCAAAGGTCATATTGTAGAATGTAGAGCCGGAAGCAAGAAATGCTATAACTGTGGACAATAGGGACATGTTGCTAAGTTTTGTAATAACCCAAAAATATTGAGGGTTACTCGCTAGGCTTACTCGCAAGAACCAGAAGTTTGAATTGGTCATAGTAGTTGATTACAGTTTTTAGGTGTTGAAGGAGAAATTAACTAGTGTGCCTATTCATATGATTCCAGAAGATTAAAATGGATTCATAATATATAGTGATGCATCTTAATTGGGATTAGAGTAGTGTTGATGCAGAACAAGAAAGTAATTTCTTATAGTTCTTGACAGCTTAAGAATTACGAAAAGAACTACCCAACCCAACCCATGACTTGGAACTAGCTGCTGTAGGATTTTCCATGAAAGTTTAGAGACACTACCTCTATGGAGGGCGGTGTGAAATTTATATTGACCATAAGAGCATGAAGTATTTCTTCATGTAGAATGAATTGAACATGAGATAATGGTTAGAATTAGTTAAAGATTATGATTGTGAAATACGATATCACCCAGGAAAAGTAAATAAAGTAGGTGACACTTTAAGCCGGAAATCCTTAACTAGCCTTGTTGCACTACATGCATTACCAACGAAATTACAAAAAGAGGTGTATAATGTGAAAATAGAGTTGGTAATATGACGATTGTCAGCTTTAACCCTCAAACCAACCATACTTGAAGATATGAAAAGTGCACAAGAGTTAGACGATGGAATAAAGAAAATAAAACAAGAAGTGGAAAAAGATGAGCAATCTGACTTTGAATATCTAAGGATGGAATCCTTAATTTTAAAGAGAGATCGTGCATTCCAAATGACGATAAAATAAGACGTCAGATTCTTTTAAATGTACATGAAACTCAGTATTTAGAACTCCTAGGTGCGACCAAGCTGTATAAGGATTTAAACGAGCACTTCTGGTGGACTAGATTCAAGAAGGACGTTGCTTGACATGCCAGTGAATCAAGGCTGAACACCTTCGTCCAGCTGAAGAGTTACAAATAATTGAGATTTCAGAGTGGAAGTAGGAAAAAATAACTATGGATTTTGTCATATGACTTCCCAAAATGATGAAGGGACACAATGTAATTTGGGTAATCATTGATACATTAACCAAATCGGCGCATTTCTTACCCATAAAAAGCATGTATTCACTAGAACAGTTAGCAGAGCTTTATGTGAGTGACATTTATCTTACTAATGTAGAACCATTGTCAGTAATTTCAGACAGAGATGGTAGGTTTACCTCAACTTTTTTGAAAAGCGTATAACGAGCGATGGGGACGAAGCTGAAATTTAGCACGTCTTTTCACCCATAAATGAATGGTCAATCGAAAAGAACTGTCCAGACTTTAGAAGATATGTTATGAGCATGAATCTTAGACTTTTAAGGAGTTTTGAATCGATACATGCCATTGATAGAGTTCTGCTACAACAATAGTTTTTTCAAGCAACAAATAGAATGGCACCTTATGAAGTTTTATATGGATAGAAATGCAGGTCACCAACTCATTGGTACGAAATAAGAGAAGAAAGCTTAGTGACCCTGACTTCATTGAAACCTAAATTAAGAAAATCAAGAAAATTAAATAAAGAAAGAAAACTACTCTTAGTCGACAAAAAAGCTATGCAGATAAGAGATGTCGACCTCTTGAATTTTAGGTTGGAGATATGGTATTTTCAAAGATTGCACCAACGAAAGGAATGATGAGATTTGGCAAAAAGGGAAATTTAAGTCCAAGATATATTGGTTTTTGAAAAAATAGAATGTATTAGTAAAGTTTCCTGCAGGCTCGCACTACCGCCAAGAATGTCCTCGGTACACAATGTGTTTCATGTATCTATGGTAAAGAAGTATGTACCTGATCTCTCACATGTATTGGACATTGACCTCTTTCAACTCCAAGAAGATCTAACATATGAAGAAAGACTGATACAGATTCTTGATCGCAAGGATAAGAGACTTGGGAACAAGGTCATACCTCTAGTAAAGGTGTTATGGCAAAGTCATAAGATGGAAGAAGAAGCTACATAGGAAAGGGAAGATGAAATGAAGGAAAAACATCCAAATTTGTTTTAAACGGCGGAAATGCATATGTAAATAGGTTATAATATATATGGCACGTGAACATGAAACATTGTATGAATATTCTATTTAAAGATAGAAATTCAATATGAGTAAAAATCTGGAAACAGAAAGGATATTGCTTCTATCATGAAATAAAGGAAACAATAAGTAATCTAAGCTTATTTGCAACAAGCATTTGGTAAAAATTGAGCTTAACTAAAATTTCGAGGATGAAATTTTTATAAGAAATAGGGAATGTAATCTCCTAATATTTCTAAATTATGCATGAGGTAGGAAATGAGATTTAAAGTGGACTTATTACTAAATTTTAATTCACACTTATACATAATTTTAATAATAGAAATAATAGAAATAATAGAAAATCTATTTTGTAATTTAAAGATTCAAGAGAGCTTAAATATAATTATTAAAAATAGGGCTTAAGTATACTTATTAAAAATAAATAATTTTTAATAATAAAAATAATAGGAATCTTTATAGTAATTTTAAAATTTAAGAGGGCTTAAATATAATTATTAAATCAAATAAATATAATGAAATTAAAAAATGGTGGCACAAATGTGTCGAATGACATATTATGTGTCATTGAGACGCTTATGTGTCATTTATGCATATAATTAAGGATCCTAGACACTAACTAGTGTCTTAATAATGTGTCAATTAATGAAATGAGTTTCCTTCACTATATATAGGTTATAGTGACTTTCATCAAAAAAACAAAAGAAACCGAGAAGTGAAGGGGAGAAGAAAGAAAGGAGAAAGGAGAAAGGAAAATAGAAAAAAGAATTATAATTGTTAAGGTTAATGTTAATGTTAGGATTATAATTGTTATATAGCATGTTAAGTGGAAATAGAATGATTTTATTAACATGCTACAAAAATGAAATTATGCTATAGTAAATAAATATCATAAACATGCATATGCATAACATTAAAGTAAGGTGTTGTCGAGTCATAAGAAAAATCGATTGTTGATCATAAAAGATCCCATATTATTACTAAAGAAATTGTCACGGTGGATCGTTACAACGGTCATAGCGGACCACTGATAACATATTAGCTAAAATGCCAGTGGCAACATCCTTTGGAATACTCAGTGTATTAAAATGACATAAATGAACAAGACATTATATTAAAATGATGACATATGTCGTAATGGAAATGAATCTGACTTGATTATAGAGCAAAGGAAGTAAGATAAAATGCTTAATGGGTTACATTGGACTTGGACACTAAATTTATTAAACAACGAATAAAATGACAACTACTAAGCTATTTTTAGACGGCGGGGGTTCGAGTATAATGAATACTCAGTGAATCATGCAAGCAGAGTGCTTATAGAGCGATAAAAATCTATTGAAAGATTGTTTCAAGGCTTTGAACCAAGAAAGTGGCATTGCACCTTTGGGGTGTTTTTAATAGTTGTTGTGTTGTTATTTTATAATTTTGTTGTGTGTTTGTCCTTTTTGGCCTTGGTGGAGCCTCCTATTTATAGGCATAGAGTAACTTAGGCTGCAAGTAACTCAGACTTACCAAAAAAAGCCTCTTCGATTTAGATTTTATCGTTTAGTCTTTCAAAAATCACTTTTTTTGTGTTGGATCTCTTAAATCAGTCAACCAGAACTCTTCCTTTGTAAACAGACCCTCAGATTTGCCTAAAACCCCTTTGAATTGATCAAAGGTCTCTTATAATTTGCGAATCAATCCTTGATTTTTGTTGAAAAATCTCTAAACTTGGTGAAAGTTTCCTCCAAATCTATAGAAGTACCTCTAAAATATACCAAAAAGGATTGAAAACATAAGGAAATCAGTTGATTGGCTGAATAGTTAGACCGCTTAATCGAATAGTTCGGCCGACTTATAAACACGGGTTGCCAAGGGGCCGGCCGACTCACAAACACGGGCAGCCAAGTGGTCGACCGACTAGCCTTAGTTGACTTGTCATCCAAGTCAGCCATAGTTGGTTGGCCACACACCTTCCTAGGTCGACCGACAAAATCAGCCAGATCGGTTGACTAATTGTTTTCTTATCTGACCTAGCCGAAACTCGGCCAATTGTTGGTTGATTTTCTTATTTTCTTTTAAGTCTTTTTCTACATCATTTGATACCTTCCAAATAATAATTTTGGCATCAACATAACCAACAGTGACCAATTAAGTAGTCGGACAATGTCAACCTGTAGAGAGCTACGATCGACTATACCATTCTATTTGTCGATCAAAATTTGCGCTTTTGTGCCACCATAACCGATCATAGTGTCAAATTATATCGGTCTGAAAAGTGATATGAGGGATTTTCTCTAAATAGATTTATCGACCAACTTTGGGTTTTTGTACAACAACAATCGATGTCATTGTCAGACATTTTCGTTCTGTAGTGCGATATGAGAGACTATCTCAATCAAATTGTCCATCAAAATTTTTTTCTAGTAATCAAAAATTGTTCAATGAAAAAAAGATCATGAAAATTTGTATTTCAGCCTCAATTTCATCCCTAACATCCTCCATTTATATCATTTAGGAATATATGTGAAAAGAGAAGTTTTATTTTGAACAAAAATGTACTTTTCTTGATTTGGTCACCGCCATTGTTTCGTTCTATGGAACTTTGGTCTTTTTGAACATCTTATAGCATATATTCTGTTGATTCCAATCTAAATTCATAGGTGTGCAATTCACAACACACATGAGTAGCGATATTAGTATCTATCTTCTATGTGAAAGGAAATAGTAGAGATTTTCATATGAGGTTTAAAAGGGTTTCTGAATTTTGTAATTGAAATTGTGTCTAGATAAGGAGTAATTTGTATTTTGAAAGGAGTCTCGGTTGGTCAATTTTAATAAAGAGAAGTTTTGGTGTATAAAATTTGAAAACGAGGGAAAATAAAAGGTAAAACAAATTTCCTTCTTTTTAAAATTTTCTTTTACTGAATTTCATTTTCCGAATTATATCTATTTTAAGAAATACTTTTTTTTTTGATAGAAGTCCGTGTAGGCCGGACAAGCATGCCTGCTGAAATTTCTCCCAACAGGAAGTTCCGTACGCTCCATTTCCAAATAGTGTAGTAAAATGAATCATCCATTGTTAGGCAGCCCCAGCAAAATCCATTAATTAAACACAAACTAAACTAGATTTTACATAGAATCTAAATGGGCAAAAAAAGTCCCAAACAAGTTATCAACATTCACATCTGGTCAGGCAGAAATCCCAGTTGTTAAATACTAATGTGAATAGCACTAATCATAAATTTAGAGGCCAATATCATCGGAAGTCCTCCTAACAGAATCTGGAGCCTCTGCGGGAAATACAACATTGTCATATAAGAGCCCAGCAACAGCAGCACCCATCAACGGTCCGACCCAGTAAACTGCATGGTTCTTGAAACTACGAGCAAAAATTGCAGACCCGAAGGCACAAGCCGGGTTCATTGACCCACCTGAGAAGGGACCTGCGGCTAAGATATTGGCTCCGGCAACCAACCCAATCGCTAAGGGCCCAGTGGTAGCGAATGAACCATGTCTACGGTCACTAGCAACACACACGGTATAAACCAAAGCAAATGTTAGGATGCCTTCCAGTATAGATGCTCCAAATCCAGATATTTCCTCTGTGATTGCATAGCTCTGGATATGCTGCAGATATTAAAAACGCATAACGAAAAGGATATTAAGTTTTTTTTTTTTTTTACTACAACCTTATGAAAAGGATATTAGTTATGGTATATTGATCAGAACCTGTCCAGCAATAGTTATGCTTAAGACAAGGCAGGCAAGAACAGAGGCGAGCATCTGAGAAGCCCAGTAAAACAGCGCAGTGGGGACACTTATATGACCCCCCACCACCATTCCGAAAGTGACAGCCGGATTCACATGCCCGCCCGAGATGTTGGCTGAGATGTACACAGCAGAAGCCAACGCAAATGCATTGGCCACAGCAACCACTAACAGACTTGCTGGGTCTGAACCAGAATCAGGCATCAACTTCCCTGCATTATTGGTTGAAACATTTACAACTGTTCTACAATGTATACAACAAAATTAACTTGGAAAATAACAATATGGTAGTCCCCTTACGAGACGACATTGTCGATCCGATAGCAGCAAAGACATATAAGAACGTTGAGATAAACTCTGCGAGATAAGACCGGAGAGCGTTTGGCGTGACTGATTGTTCAAACCGTGAAGCAAGTGCAGTCGGAGCCATTCTTCAAAATGATATGGATTGAGAAGAGTAACAAGCTTTTTAAGGGAAGGAGAAATATTATGAAAATTTATGATTATTGAAATTATTTATATATGAATGCAGATTGTGCAGTGGCGGTTGAGAATGGCTTAGCGGAGTCCAATCATGTAATTAACTGCTTTGATATGATACATCGTGGCGTTTTGTGGGGAACTTGTGGCTTATGGGTGATTGCATGCAGTTTAAACCGTTGCGTATGGATTACAAGTAGGAGCTTTAATGTATGTCTTTTCTACTAAATAACGACTCACTAAACATGTAAATACTAAATAGTAACTCTCTAGGAGGAAGTTTTCCTGTAAATACTAAATGGATTACAAGTAAATACGCAGTTTAAACCGTTGCGTGTGGATTGCATGCAGTTTAAACATGTAAATACTAAATAAAATAATTAAATTCATCAAAATGATTACTCTCTAATTAGAGCCAGAAAAGAGAAAAAAAGTTGCAAACCATTTTGTTTACACGAGAGTTAATGGGCTTAGTAAATATGCTAATTAGATTTAAGGCCGAACGATAGCCTGAAAACACATACTACCCAACACCCACTAAGGCCATTTTTACTGTTGGATTAAGGTGATCATTAAGGATGTTCTAAATCTGGTAAGTGGCCGTAAAGTTCAAAATATTTGAGTTCAATTACAATTTTCAAAATACAAAACTCTTAAATTTCAATAAATATAGGTAAATTCTATCCTAAATAATACCCAAAGTTTCAAAGTTCACAAAAATTAATTAAAAAAAACTGCAAAAAAATAAAAAATAACAATAGGGATTTGATTTGTTTTTTTTTTTTTAAGTTTAGATAGATAGAGATAGAGTTTGAGAGAGAGTAATTAAGAATTTAGAGAGAGAGAGAGAGGTGCAGAGAAGATAATGGTGGAGAAACATACAGTCGTTTTTGTCGTTTTGTGTATTATATTTTTGTTTTGTTATGGGAGCTTACTTACTTTTGTCTTTTTTTTATAGTAGTTTTACTACCCAGCTTATGTTTGATAATTTTTATCGATTATTCTCAATAAACGCTTTCTTTCTTCTTCTCCTCCCATCTTCCTTCTCCTTCCTCTCTCTTCATATCTTCCTCCATAATTCCTTAATCTCTCACCGATCCTCTATCTCTCTCTCACTCACTCTCCTCTACCATCAAACCGCGAACGTAGTCTGCTCCGCCATCAAACCGTGATCTCTCCTCCACCATCCTTCATTTTTCGTAGTTGAATTGAAATTTAATGACAATCTCTCCTCCTCCATCGAACCATAATTGAGTTTACAATTGCTCTTCAATTGCTTCGTCTCTTTCATTCTCTTATCAAGATCTCGGTCTCACTTAGACCGGGATCCTTAGACCAGATCTCTTGATTGGGATTTTTAGATGATGATCTCTTGACCGGAATCTTTTACTGAAATCCTTGGATCAAATATCTGACTGGGATCTTTGGACTAGGATCTAGATCGAGATCCTTAAAGATAACGATAAATTAATAATTTCAATCCCAAATATAAAATAAAGTTATTTTATATAAAAAAAAATCAAATTTAATCTATTTTATAAAATATTTATATCTATTAAAGCTAAAAAATAGAAACTCCCTTTTCATATTTCGTTATTATTATTATTATTATTATTATTTTCGTTTCGGGAGATTTTAGTTTTTTCTTTTTTAATTTTTATTTATTTAATTTTCTTGGGACTTTCAGCCGGCACTATTTTGGTCCACATCATTATGCGTTTTGTTGGCATCATTTGGGTCATTAAATTATTATTCTTATTCTTTTTTAAGATTAGGGGCCCAATCCATTAGGGCCTAGCCCGTCTAATAGTTGTACCGGTCCTGGTTGCAGCCGAGTCTTGTCAAACATTGATAACTACAATCTGACAAGATTTGAATTGTAAATATTTTGTTACGTCTCTGCAGAAGAGTATGCATGATGAATGTTAGTTTTGTTAGTTTTGATGAAACTGGGATTGGATAGTAATGGCAGGGAGATCCGAACTTACATAAATTTGGGTGGATATTATGAAACTGGGCTTGGATCCACGAAGTCTACTCGCATACGAAAGCCAAGTTCAAAGATGGCAAACTTCTACGTTACCTGAAGGACCTTGCAACGTTGCATGGCTGGAAGTCTATCTTCCATTATCTATTATAATATTCTGTTATCTTCTGTTATATTTAAATATCTTGAGCATCTATCTACATTAGTTTGAATGTTATTTAAGTGGTTTCCTATTCAGTTTGGGGCATGAATGATATATCATCTATTATTTTTGTTATTCTCAACACCCTGAGTTGGGTAATTTGGATCGATTATGCATGTGAGCAGGTGAATCGGATTTCATCCATTAGTATTAGAGCCAGGTTTGATTGTTCCACGTGTATAGCTAGAACATGACGAACCGGGAGCCATTTGAGCAAATGGAGAATGTCGTGCTGAAGATCCATGAGGAACTCCATGCAAGTATTCAACAGTGGACAGAAGCAAGTGAACCACAAAGGATGTTGATGGAAGACATCGTCAACTCTCGAGTCCTAGGGAAGAACAAGCACGTATGATATGGATGTAGACATTAAGGAGTGGAGGCAAAAGAAACATTGTCGGAGCGTTCGCATGGACCTTCTAAGATTTTCTGGGCAAGATCCGACAGTATGGCTTGATCGAGCCAAGCAGTATTTCAGCGCCAAAGAAATACAAGGACAAGAAAAATGTGGTATTAGCGTCTTTTTATCTTGAGGGAGATGCTAATCAATGGTGGCAGTGGTTTCAAAAGTCGCGTAAGGAAAATAATATTTCGTGGCGACCATTCGAAAAAGGCATCCTTTAAAGATTTCATCTCGTTCCAGGGACCACGATGAAACCCTAAATAAAATAAAATAAAATAAAATAAAAGGGTATATGCCGAATTTGTTGTTGAATTTGAACGGTTGGCCAATTGGGTAGAACAATGGCCTAAGAAGGCATTATTAAGAACGTTCCATGGGTGGTTTAAAGGAAGAGATCGCAACTGAGATACAGGTCCTTCGCCCTAAGAAGTTGGAGGAAGTTATGGAGATCGAGTGAAGAATCGATAAAAAATTACAACAGAGTCGACATTTGCAGGGAGGTTACAATACTTTGAGTCTTGTTACTACCGCAGTAGCCACGCCCATCATCAATGAAAAAACTACTGTAAAACCTCCTGGGTGATTGATTTATGAGGAGATGAAAGCTCGATGAGGGAGCCAAACAATGAGTGTCACAATTTGGGTTAATAAACAGAAAGTGAATGTTCTTATAGGTCGTGGGTCTAGCCATAACTTTATCGATCAAAAGTGGCTGCTAAGTTCAAGCTTTCACCTACCCAAATCAAATCGTTCATTGTGCGTGTAGCTAGTGGGCATCGATTAGAATGCGGAGCAATATATGAACATGTTTGAATCCACATTCAAGGCTTTGCATTCACCACAACTCTATTTTCCCTTCCCATCCAGGGACTTGACTTCGTTTTGGGATATCAATGGCTCGAGAGTTTGGGTCGAGTTATAAATGATTATCCTCTGCAATCCACGTTGTTTGAGGATCAAGGGAAGCAATATCCGACCATAAGTGAAATTTTAGAAGAAGTGGAATCGGGTAAACTTGCTCCAACGGGATACTCATCGCGTACAGGTTGTGTTTTCTTTTATGGACAGGTACTTGTTTCGGACCAGGGAACTTTACGGCAATCATTAATCCGAGTGTTTCACGATACAGGTCGAGCGGTATGTTCGGTCATGTGACATTTGCCAAAGGAACAAATGGGATTCTCGTTCGCCAGTGGGATTACTGGAACCTCTTCCAATTTCATCAAAGGTATGATCATGATAAGTATGAGCCTGTTCGAGATGGCTTTTCTCCAAGAATGTTGCAGAATAGAGTAATAGAGGAAGAAGAACGGTGGAGGACGAAAAGAGTTTAGATCGAGAAAGAATGATAAAGAAAATGATATTTCATTTCATTCCCTGTAATTGAGTTCATTCCATCACTTTTGTAGAAAATGCAAATCTAACAGAATCACAAAAGTCCTCATTACATCTCCCACGGTACAAACATGAACGCAACATCACCACCACAACACACCCACGCTTATTCTCCTAACAACCTTGAAAAGTGGGTCCAACGATTACTTCTTCACGACATGTCACTCTTAGCCACTTCTTTTTGTTTCCGACGCGTAGTCACGAAAGCGAATTGGGGCTCTAGTTAAACGTTTGAGTCTCCTTCCCATTTCCTAGTCCATAATCGTATTAGTATGGGCTGCCATTTCCACGAATTTCATTAATGAATTACACAAGTACGGTAGAAAGGATGCGATTATGGTTGTAGTAGATCGTCATACCAAATATTGTCATTTTATGGCATTACAACACCCATATTCAGCAAAGGATATCTTTGTACGTAATGTCGTGCACTTACATGGGGTACCAGAATCGATAGTAAGTGATTGGGATCACCTTGTCCTCAATGAGGAACTCTGGAAATTGAGTTTGAAAATCAACCAAGTCCAACCATGAAGTCTCTCCTCTAAAGGTAGTCCCTCCCACTGCATCAAAAGCTGGGGAACCCAATTATTCTTGCATTTAATGGAATGAGAATTCAACACTGCCACAGGATGAAGAATAGGTTGACTGTTAATGATATCTCGTGGCAACTGTAAAGGAACTACTTTAGTTAGATTGGGATAGATTTTGAGCACAAAAATGTGAAAAATGGAATGTAGCTTTTATTGAAAAATTTTGCAACGAAATTAATTATTGATCTCAATTATAGAGTAAGAATTTTTTATTATTATTTAATTAATTAATTAATTAATTAATAATTTATTATATTTTTTAAGATCGGTGTTTCTATTCAACTTGTAATTATATATCTATATAAAAATAAAGGGTGATATTATTTTTGAAGTCACATGCTCAGACTCCGTAAATGTAGCATGGAAATACTTTTTTCCAAATAGAGAAGAATAGTGTTATTCAAATAAGAAAAGAAGAAGAAGAAGAAGATTTTGAAAACAATCAATGGTAATTAATTCCTAGGGATACCAATTAACATAATCAATCTTTTTACTTGAACGTTGAGATTAGATATAGCGTTAATAATTAGCTTCACCTTTGAGTGTGATCGAGTTTATGTTTTGACTTTCAATGGAGCTAGAATTTCGTCAGCTTTAGTATTTAAGTTCAATTAAGATCATTTCAAGATAGGTTCCCATATACAAATTCTGCTTTGTTAATTTTATTTTGATCTACTTACACAATGATTCACCTTTAATCAAATTTTTGTTCCTTATTAGATGTCTAGTGAAATGGATGAAGAGAACCCGAAGGGGGGTGAGAGCCAGAAAATTCTCGGATCTTCTGAGATTCAATCGAAGTGGTATAATTTCTTACGCCACCAAATATCCGTATATGGAGTAGCAGCCGGATACTGCCTATCTGCATCATTGCTTGCCATCATTAACAAATGGGCGGTCATGAAATTTCCTTACCCCGGTGCACTCACGGCTCTACAATACCTGACAAGTGCAGCCGGGGTGGTTTTTTGTGGCTCCCTCAATTTACTCGAACATGACCGGCTTGACCTCATGACTATGTGGCGCTTCTTACCCGCAGCAATAATGTACTATCTCTCACTATTTACCAACAGTGAACTCCTCCTCCACGCCAACGTGGATACCTTCATCGTGTTCCGATCTGCTGTTCCCATCTTTGTAGCAGTTGGGGAGACCCTATATCTGCACCAACCTTGGCCTTCAATGAAGACATGGATCTCGCTAGGAACCATCTTTGGAGGTAGTGTGCTTTACGTTCTTACAGATTACCAGTTCACTTTCATGGCTTATAGCTGGGCTTTAGCTTATCTAGTCAGCATGTCTGTAGATTTTGTCTACATAAAGCATGTCGTTATGACTATCGGTTTGAACACGTGGGGTCTTGTCCTTTACAACAATCTCGAGGCACTTCTTCTTTTTCCCCTAGAACTTCTTGTAATGGGTGAAATGAAGAAAATAAAGCATGATATCACGAACGAGACGGATTGGTACTCTTTTGAGGTCATTTTTCCCGTTGGATTATCGTGTTTGTTTGGTTTAGCAATCTCCTTTTTCGGTTTCTCTTGCCGGAGAGCTATTTCTGCCACTGGATACACTGTTCTTGGTATCGTAAATAAGCTACTAACCGTCGTGATCAATTTGCTAATCTGGGACAAGCATTCTACGTTTATAGGAACCGTTGGGCTCTTAATATGTATGCTTGGGGGAGTTATGTATCAGCAATCTACGATTAAAAAGCCTAACGCTTCAAAAGAGTTAAAAGAGATAGATAATGAGGAGAAGAAGAAACAAATCCAAATGCAAATAAAATCGGAGAGCAGCAACAAAATTGAGACGGAAGGGGCTAGATTAAGGGAGTCGAAATGAGATGCTCTTGAAACCCGACATCATTTTTCTTTGTTTTTGCTTCCAATTAAGTTCTTATATAGTTTCATGTTTTTAGATTTAAAGTGGAAATGTTTTTCTTGGGCAATTCTAATGGATATGACTCTTAGAAGCTTTATCAAAAGGAAGATCAATATGAGGAAAGTTGAGTCAATTCTAGGCATGGAAACAAGGTTGAATCTTGCCTTTGATGATGGCATCCAATAACTCTTCATTTTCTATTTTATACTGATCTCGATTAACTGAATATTCATAATCTCTAAGACATGATAATATTTCAATCATTTCAAGTGTTAATGAATCATATTCTATAAATAAAAGCCAACAATTAAAAAGATATGCACATAGATGATGCTATAGACCAATTCATATTTAGAAATTATGGAGAAAATGAATTTACTTCTTCTATGAATTCATCAAAAGAATTAGCTATTGAAATTGAAATATAACTATGCCTTTAGATAGACTAAACGATTTAACAATTATCAATTAAAAATGATATATTTCTTAAAATCCCTAATGTTAATGATTTCATTGGTAAATCGGTTTTATAAAATTAATGAATCTGACATATTTGTATCGGTTTTATTTATAAGCGAGAAAATATATAAATGAATAAAAAATTACAATTCAATATTTAAAAAATAAAAATTAAAAAAATTAAATTTTTTTTAACAATCCAACACTCTTTTAACTTGTTCGTTAAGTTTTTATATATATATATATATATATTATCAATTTTTTTTAATGATATATTTATTGTAACATTTTCTTTCTTTAAAATTCTTATTTTAGTTGTCATACAAGAGAATTCTTCTTCTAATGATTATATTCTGAGAAGAATTGTTCCAAAAGAATTGTTGTATTGAAACAATTTTTGCAATCATTGCAAAAATATGTGTCAAAAAGAGAAAATCAAAATATTAAGATTAGGTTAGCTTTTAAATTCCCTAAATTTTAGTTAATTTTAAGTAATATAATATTTTAATTAATAATTTTTTAAATAACTCCAATTCAATCCACGTCAGGTAATTTATTATGTTTTCTAAATTAATTAGATATTATTATTTATATCATTATTTTTTATATTGAAAAATGAGAGAAAATTTTGTTTATATAATAAAAGAAAAGAGAGAAAATAATATTAAAACGCACTTCGATTTCAAGATCTCTCACCGTTCAACGGCTGGCCCTATCCCAAAAGAAGTCGTCTTCATCAACGTCGAAATCCAACTCAGTAACTTCGTCGGGAGAGAAATCTATCGTAGCTGCAAATCCCCTTCCTCAGCCCGCATCGCATGTTTTCAAGATAACTTGCGTATAGGTCCCAAATCAATTGAGCTTTTTAACAGCTTTTTAACTTCTCTTGTTAAAATGAAAACCGATAAAATTTTCTCTTATTATCAATTTAATTAATAATAATATAAGATAAAATTTGATTTTATGCCTAAAACAAAACGGTTTATTTTATTCATTCGCAAAAAAAAAAAAATACTATTAAATTATTTATAAATTTTAGTAATTATGACTAATTATATTATATATCAGACCGACAAAAGAATTTCATATCATAATATGATTTTAATTTAAATAATTAATTTAATCGTCTTATAATTGATTAAACTAAACATCCGAGCCAAAATTGAATTTTAATAAAGTATCATGGCTAATTGTGAGATGAGAAATAAATATCATCCAACAAAACCTTTTGTGACTATTTACGGTTGTACAATAAAGATTCTTCAACCAATATCCCGCTCTATTTTAGGGCATTGTTTAACTAATAAATCTTAATGGACGAATTATATGGACTATTATTTCTTTATAAACATTGAAAATTGATTTATTAAACTATTTTTTAAAATATATTACTTTTCAAATATTCATGTTTGATCAAGTATATAATCCATATGATTTATTCCCGAAATACAAAGGCGAAGGATTCCATCTTAATCAATCACAATCAACTCACCCATTTGGAACTCGTGGCTAGGGTATTTTGGGACAATATCAAAGTATAAGATCTCGCATATATAATATCATGATGATCTCAGGTTTGAGAATCACGATGCCTTTACCAATCAATAGGCACTATCAAGGAGCCTGTATATATACAAGCAATCAATAAGCTACAAGGTTTTGTTAAAGGAGAATGCGATTGTTGAATAAGAAAATCATGTAAATACATAACAAATGGCATTTGAAGAATGGTACAATCCCCAAAAAAACTAATCTTACCGACTAGATAATTTTCATTAATAATTAGTATTTTTACAATTGAGAATTATCTAAATATCATGTTTAATATATACAGTCTTTACCGAGCACCCACATAATTATCCTAATATTCAACTAACACCAATAACAATAAGAACATTAATCCAAGATATTATAGAGGTGAATTATGTGATAGTATATTTGTTTTCGTTCAAATTTTATGAGCATATAATATTCGAAAAATTAATTGATTTATTCTCGAATATAATATTATATATGGGCATATCAAAAATAAAGAACACATGTATTTTAATTTTCTTTTTTATATTATTTTAAGACTATATTACATTAGATTTCATAATTAGGAGGCGTTTGATTAGATTCCTCGATGGAAATATGAATAGAAATGAAAATAAAATGAGGGATAATGGAATTAGCGATTGCATATTTATTTTGATGTACGAAGAATAAGTATAATGAATGATTTTGATTCTGCATTTTATAATTCATGCATTTGGTTAGTTAAATAATTTTAACAGACTTATAGAGTTAAATTTATAATATATTTTGAACACCTAAGTTTAATTAAATTAAAAATTTGACCCCACAAACATAACCCATCTTCTTCACCCATTCGACGCCATAAACATAGAATACCATCTTCTTCCCCCCAAAGATTCATCTTCTTTTTTCCCAATCCATCTCCATCTTCAGCTTCACAAACACCACCTGAACGACCACCACTTTTGAAGAAAAGTTTGTAAGGATCCACAACTTGTTAGAGCCTGAAAATAAATCAAACGTATTTTGAGGCATGGCTATGATATCTGAAAGAGCAGCCATGGATAAAGTAAATCCAGAGCTAAAACCCAGTGATTTGAAGCATGGCCTTAAACCCATATTTGAGTTCTCGAATCAACGTATTTGGAGTTATTTCTCTTCAGATTTTCATGAATTCGTAGTGATTCTAGAGTTGGAAGCAATGATTTGTAGCTGAACTATTGCAGAGTTAAAAGATAGACTAATTCAATAAGATTTCCCTGCCAACAACCTTTTGATACCTACAATGCATAATATAATCCAATAAATAAAATCTAAAAACCAAACGTATTGAGCAAAAACCTGAAATCAAAATTATTACTTTATAGATAAATATGATTTAGGGCTGTGAAGAGGATGAATCGTGATTTAGGGCTATCGAAGAAACTGGGAAGAGGATAAAGAAGAACAGAAGAGGCTGAAGAATTTACCTGCTGAAGAGGTTGTGAAGAGGATGAAGAAGAACGAAGAAGCTGTGAAGAGGATGAAGAAGAATAAAGAACGATTTTTGAATAAGAACGACGTAGAACGAAGGGCCGACCGGGAAAAATAAGTTTCTTATAACTTAAATGTTTGACAAATTATTTAATGAAGTGTAAAATATCAAATGTAAAAGAATGAATTGTTCCATTACACTTGAAAGAAATGTTCTCAAATGAATAACTCATTTCCCATTTTGGGGCTTTAAAGAATCGAAATGATTCTTTGATCATGATAGAATTGAACAAAGCGAAAAAAAAATTATTCATTTTGATTATATTAATACTCTTTTAAGGAATCAAATCAAACCCCTCCTTATTTATTTCAATTTCATTGATTATTTCGGTTATTTAAAATTTTCATCCAGACCCTTCGAACGTGATGAAGATTTGAATTAGGGTCGAGCAAATTATTAAATTTAAATTTAAATTTAAATTATTTCAGATTAATCATAAGTTGAATAATGCTCCTTAATCTTAATTAGAAATACATCTTAATCTAAAAAAAATACTAATAATAATAGAATTATTATTAATAATAATTAAAAAATTGAAAGGCCCACCAAATCTAAATAATTTTTTTTTTCTCACACTTTCCCTCTTTTTCTCCAATTCTGCATATTTATTTCCCTCTCTAAACCTCTCTAATCTCTCTCTTGCTCTAAGAAAATTAGAAGAAAAAAAAATCCTAGGAACCCCAAATTAAATTGAAATAGAATCAAGGTCGACTCAATATATTTGAGGGCATAAGGCAAAAATGAGAAATTGATTTTTTAATGAGGCCTGTGAGTGTATGAAGTATAGTGGTAATGGATTTGGGGCAAATGAAGGGGGATTTGTTTTCCTTAATTAGAATTTTTTGGGTAGAAATTATGAGTACTAAAATTTAATGGGTGAGAAAAGTAATAAAATTTTAAGGTTTGGAATAAGTTAGTATCTTATTATTTTTTTTGCTGACTTGGCATTGGTCGTATTGGATGGGTCGGGTTAGAATAGGTAATTTGGCTTCAGATTAGTATGTTAGAAGTTTTAAGCGGTTGAAGATTATTATGCAAAGTTTTGTATCAATTAGCTCGATAAACTAAAGTTTTGGGAGTTGAAGATTTTTAACTCTTTAGCATTTTAATCCTTGCACCGCTTATACGGTAGATTTACAATCGAAGAATGGTAGAATCTGCGAGCCTTTAGCGACCTTCGATCACCATTTTAATTCCATAAAAGTTAGATTCCTTATATGTAAGGTTGTCCACGAGCCTTTGGCTGATTTCCTTTAAAGATCTTTATTCGAAATACTCTTAAGTATTTTTGGAAATAAGGAATACATTTTCCAACGTGTCTATCTGCAGAATATTCTGAGTCTGACAATATGCATAACAAGCTTAACGTGTTGAAAATCAGATTCTGCGTACAAACCTCACCCTTCAGGGGAAAAGGGAAAAAAAAAAAAAAACCAGACTGTACAACTGTTAGTAAAAACCATATAACTGTATAACCTCATCCTGCAGGATAAGCAAAAGTTACTGGTTAATTCCCCTGAGCAGTAGTAGCAGTAGCTTCCAACATTCCATTACGAATCTGATCACTAATATCCCTAACATGACCCGGGCCATGAGGGATAAACACAGTGGTGTTCTTTGATGAGTTTCCGAGGTCTTTAATGGTGTCAAAGTACTGAGTGACCATAATTAGATCCATCACTTCCTTAGCGGAAGTGCCTTCGACCTTATGAGAGAAATTCAATATGTTCTCTCTCAAGCCATCTGTAATTGCCTGCCTCTGTCTTGCCACTCCGACCCCACCAAGATATTTTGCCTCGGCTTCTGCTTCTGCCCTTTTGATTTGAAGAATCTTCTCAGCTTCTCCTTTGTAGACACTAGCAAGCTGAAGCCTTTGAGCTGTACAATAAAATGTATGCAATGCTTAGTAATGAGCTGCTGGGGGAGGGGTGGAGGGATGGTGTTTGTTAAAGCTTTTTGGTATATTTAATTCCAATTAGCTAAATGGTGCAAGAAATGGGTAGTATATGTTATCACCTGCATTAATCTCATTCATGGCTTTACGAACAGCAGCATCAGGTATTATGTCAACCATCAGTATGTGCTCAATGCTATATCCATATCCTCCCATCACCTGCAATCCGTAATTTAAATTTAAGATGTCATCCTAATCCTATCAGGCACACACACATATCCGTAAAGATAGTGTTGGGAGAACTTTTAGTACAGTTCAAAAGAAAAATGAGAAACTGAATGATACAGCATGGAGTGATGCAATCCATGCCCAAGTACAAGGCATTGAAGTACCCAAAAAATTTCATAATGGAATAGGTAGAAACCTCTTTACCTTGGGGCATGTACTTAATAAATGAGGTTGAAATTGGTAAAACCATTATTACCTTTAGAATGAAAGCACCTCATAAGGAATTACGTTTAGGATCACTATGATCTAATTATTTCGGGAGTAGATGTGAACTCCTACATGCCTGTATTAAAAGACTAGCTAAAGAAATTAATTTTTCTTCCGGAAACTATGTGTAATGATACAAAAAAGAACTGCATACTATTGTGATAATCATTACTTTGAGTGGCTCGACAGGTTCAGAAATTTTTTTAATAAGAAGGTTGAAAAGAAAAAATTAAACAAAATTCTGTTTACCTTCTCAAGCTCCTCTAAAACGGATTTAGCAACCTCACCCTTTTGTTCAAAGAGTTCATCCAAATTCATTCTTGGAACAATGGCTCGCACCACTAATAGTACCAAAGAAAAAAAATCAAAAAAAAAAAATAAATAAATAAATCATTTCTAATAAATAAACCTAATTCTGAGTATGAAAAAAAAATTGTTGAAAGTCTTACCATAACCTTAGGAATTAGGCTATAAATATTTACCATATTTGAGTATTTCTATATTTAGATAGATAGAGAAATTAGTGGTAAATTTCTTTCCTAACTAAATTACTTTCCTAACTAAATTACTTTCCTATTTTGTATTCTAGAGGATTCTATAAATATGTATAAACCTGTACATGAAATATATGAGTTGAATACCTAATTTCCATATCATTACCCTCTGTTTTTATGGTATCAGAGCTAGGTTCTAAAACCCTAGGTTAAAACTGTCCGACACCCTAGAAGATGTCTGAAGTCACTTCCGATCAGACCCTAAAGCCCGGACTTCAAACTGTCCGACACCCATCAGAAAACTCACCCATTCAGATCACCACAATTCGACTGAATGGGGATAACTTTCTGAGATGGTCACAGTCTGTCCGCATGTATATTAGGGGGAGAGGAAAAATTGGCTACATCACGGGAGAAACAGAGGAACCAGACCTGGATGATCCAACTTATGCCACTTGGGATGCTGAAAACTCAATGGTAATGACATGGTTGGTCAACTCTATGACAGAGGAGATAGGAGCAAACTACCTCTGTTATCCTACTGCTAAGGAACTATGGGATAATGTCTCATTGATGTACTCTGATCTAGGAAACCAGTCTCAAGTGTATGAATTAACACTAAGATTAGGGGAAATTCGCCAAGGTGAGGATTGTGTAACTAAGTATTTTAATACCCTTAAAAGATTTTGGCAGGACTTGGACCTATTCAACGACTATGAGTGGAAGTCACCTGAAGACTGCAACCAACACAAGAAGATGGTGGATACGGGCCGAATCTTCAAATTTCTTGCAGGTCTAAATGTTGAATTCGATGAGGTTCGTGGTCGGATAATTGGTAGGAATCCTATGCCTTCAATTGGGGAGGCCTTTGTAGAGGTACGAAGAGAAGAGAGGAGGAGGCATGTAATGCTAGGAAGGAAGGCTACAGATTTGACTAAAAGTATGGAAGGGTCAGCCTTAGCCATACCTGAAGCCCAAGCTAGCAGAAGAACCTACCAAACCAGCGCACAGGAGACAAGAATAATCTGCACTGTGACTTTTGTGGAAAGACACGCCATACAAGAGAAAACTGTTACAAGTTGCATGGAAGGCCATCCTACGGTAGGCAGAATAAACAAGGTGAAAGAAATGTTCCTGCAGCAAATGAGGCCGAGTCATCTATGTTTGGTAAAGAGCAGTTAGATCACCTTCTAAAACTACTAAAATCCTATTATTCACCTAATGCTCCTACTGGTTCTATGGCACAGACAGGTAGATGTTCTATATCATTCTTGGCTCTAGGAGAAACTAGTTCTTGGATTATTGATTCAGGGGCTTCCGATCATATGACAAGTTGTTCAAAATTCTTTGACTCGTATTATCCATGTTCTGGTTTAGAAAAAGTCAGAATAGCTGATGGTGGTTTCTCACCCATTGCAGGAAAAGGACACATTAAAATTTCAGAAAACCTAACCTTAAAATCAGTCTTACATGTCCCAAAACTTGCATGTAACCTTCTGTCCGTTAGTAAACTGTCACAGGATTCTAATTGTTCCATTTCTTTTTCTCCTCTCACTTGTGTGTTTCAGGACCGGAGCTCGGGGAAGATGATTGGAACTGCTAAAGGAAGAAATGGGCTGTACTACTTTGATGAAACTGTTTTTGAGACTAATCAAGCTCAGGGATTAGGTAGTACTAGCTCAACCTGTCTCTGATCAGATCATATTATGGCATAAGAGATTAGAATACCCTAGTTTTTCATATTTAAAACATGTATTTCTTGCACTGTTTAAAGGAGGTTATCACTCATAATTATATTGTGAAGCTTGTCATTTAGCTAAAGATCATCGTGTTTCCTTTCCAATAAAATTATATTCTAGTTCAAGACCATTTTACTTATTTCATAGTGATGTTTGGGGTCCATCTAAGGACAATACACTATCTGGAAAAAAATGGTTTGTTACTTTTATTGATGATCATACAAGATTATGTTGGGTCTACTTAATGGAAAAGAAGTCTGAAGTTGAGAAAATATTCAAAGATTTCTATATTATGATTGAAAATCAGTTTCAAATAAAAATAGGCATTCTTAGAACAGATAATGGAACTGAATACTTTAACAAACAGTTAGGAACATTTCTGTCAGAAAAATGTATTATTCATTAATCAACTTGTCGTGACACTCCACAACAAAATGGTATTGCCGAAAGGAAAAATAGACATTTATTAGAAGTTACAAGGGCAATTATGTTTTCAATGAATGTTCCAAAATATCTATGGGGAAATGCTTTACTAACTGCATGTTATCTCATAAATAGAATGCCATCTCGAGTTTTGAAATTTGAAACACCATTAAAGATCTTAAAACATTGCTTTCCTACAAACCGGATCACTGCAGAACTTCCTTTAAAAGTTTTCGGTTGCACTTGTTATGTATATATACCAAATGCTTTTCGGTCAAAATTGGAACCAAAATCTGAAAAATGTGTCTTCCTAGGGTATGCTTCAAACAAAAAGGGATACAAATGTTTTAATCCAGTCACAAAAAAATTCTTTGAAAGTATAGATGTGAACTTTGTTGAGGAGCAACCTTACTTTCAAAAAACTGTGTTTCAAGAGGAGACCCAAATGAGTGAAAATAATTTTTGGGAAACTGTCCCTATGCCCTTAGTCAACTCTAATGAAGAGTGTCATGAAATACTGGTTGAGAAAATGGATACTAGTGTAAGTCCTCCTATACCAGAAATGATTGTATCAGAGACAGGGGGAGATGTACTTCAAAAGGAACCAAAGCTTCAAGTTTATACCAGAAAACGGTTCAACAAAAGTACTATGGCTCCAACCATTCCTTTAGCTGATGACCAATCAAATTCGCCGAGTAATGGCTCTCCAACTCAGGTGAATCCTCCCTCTCTATCCTTTGATAATTTGTTTGCTAATGACTTTGATATTCCTATTGCATTTAGAAAAGGAACCCGCACTTGCACTCAACATCCTATGGCAAAGTACTTATCATATGAAAAACTGTCAAACACTTATAGAGGTTTTGTGACTAGGATCTCAAATCTATCTGCTCCAAGAACTATTCAGGAAGCTTTAGGTGATCCGAATTGGAAATTGGCTATGATAGAGGAGATGAATGCTCTTGGGAAGAACAACACTGGGAGTGTTACTGATCTGCCTGAGAATAAGAAGACAGTGGGATGTAAATGGGTCTTTACAGTCAAGTGTAAAGCTGATGGAAGTGTGGAACGATACAAAGCGAGACTTGTAGCTAAAGGATTTACTCAAACTCATGGTATTGACTACCAAGAAACGTTTGCTCCTGTTGCTAAAATTAACTCTATTAGAATACTCCTTTCTCTTGCAGTAAACTCCGATTGGCCACTCCATCAATTCGATGTAAAGAATGCTTTCTTAAATGGAGACTTACAAGAGGAGGTATACATGGACCTACCACCTGGATTTGAAGAAAGACTTGGGAAGGGTAGACTGTGCAAATTGAAGAAAGCTCTATATGGACTTAAGCAATCTCCTAGAGCTTGGTTTGAGCGGTTTGGTGAAGTTGTTAGGAGACTTGGATTCTTACAAAGTCAAGCAGACCACACACTGTTTTTTAAACATTCCACCGAAGGAAAAATAGCTATTCTGATTGTTTATGTAGATGACATAATTATGACAGGAGATGACTCAATTCAAATCAGTAACTTGAAAAGTAAGCTTGAGGAAGAATTTGAAGTTAAGGACTTAGGAAAACTGAAATACTTCCTCGGAATGGAGTTTGCAAGGTCCAAAGAGGGAATTTTTGTCAACCAACGTAAATATGTTCTTGATCTACTTAAAGAAACAGGGATGACTGGTTGTAAGATAGCAGACACCCCTACAGAACCGAATGTGAAATTGAAGACAGCAGCTCCTAATGAGGTGATAGACCGAGAACGTTATCAGAGATTAGTGGGCAGATTAATTTATCTAACACATACTAGACCTGACATTACTTTTGCAGTCAGCATTGTAAGTCAGTTCATGCACTCTCCAGGACCTACACATTTTGAAGCTATGTTCAGAATTTTAAGGTACCTAAAGGGGACACTTGGCAAAGGGTTGATGTTCAAAAAGAGAGGTCATTTACAAGTTGAAGCCTACACGGTTGCAGATTGGGCAGGAAATGTAATTGACTGAAGATCTACCTCGGGCTATTGTACCTTTGTAGGGGGAAATTTGGTTACATGGAGAAGTAAGAAACAAAGTGTAGTGGCAAGGAGTAGTGCTGAAGCAGAATTCCGCTCAGTAGCACATGGTTTCTGTGAAGTATTATGGATCAAACGGGTTCTAGGAGAATTGAAGATTTCTACTCCAACACCTATCAAAGTATACTGTGACAACAAGGCAACCATTTCTATAGCTCACAATCCTATTCTCCATGATAGGACAAAGCATGTAGAAGTGGACAAGCACTTCATCAAGGAAAAAATAGACAGTGGTGTGATATGCATGTCTTATATACCTACAGCTAGTCAAACCGCAGATATACTCACTAAGGGACTTCCTAAAGGGTTACATGAGATCTTTGTAAACAAGCTAGCCATGAGAGATATTTTTATGCCAACTTGAGGGGGAGTGTTGAAAGTCTTACCATAACCTTAGGAATTAGGCTATAAATATTTACCATATTTGAGTATTTCTATATTTAGATAGATAGAGAAATTAGTGGTAAATTTTTTTCCTAACTAAATTACTTTCCTATTTTGTATCCTAGAGGATTCTATAAATATGTATAAACCTGTACATGAAATATATGAGTTGAATACCTTATTTCCATATCCTTACCCTCTGTTTTTAAAAATCCATGAAGGAAAGAGAGAACACAATGAAGTAGAAGCTGAAATACTACCCAGGGTATTTGGAGATTCTTACCATCGAATACATAAGCCTGGATCTGTTCTTTAGGGTTTTGCAACTCATAAAATGCATCATCCGCATTTTCTTTGACAACTCGGTATTGAATTGAGCAAAGCAATTGCACGAAGACATTGTCCTGCAGACACCGAGATAACCAATTTCAAATTTCAAACACAAATAGAAAAGAAATGATATATAAATGCAGAAAAACTAATTTCTGTAAAGCCCAACAACTGTAGGACATAATTTGTGTTCACAAAAATTAAGCCTGCGATCAGGCTTTCCATTCTTCATCCATAATGACATCCAAACTTCTTTTTCACTTTCATGTTTAAGTGTGACCTAAAATAAAGTTCCCATAGTTCTCGGTGCTTTCCTGACGTACATATAATATCTTTGGTATTTACCGTCACAATCAGTTAGTTCCTTTTATAATTTCCTAATTTCAACATAAGGACCCCCAAATACAAGTGCATATACAAATAAAAGATCAATCCTCTAGTTTTCTGAGCCCAAACGGATGAGAGAGCAGGAAGATGAATAGCAAACCTAAACATATAAAAGAAAATCGATAAGAAAAAGAGAGAAGAGAGCGCTTGTGACCTTAGTCTTGGTCTCTATACGAACGTCGAGGGACGAGATTCGGGTGGAAAGAACACCGGCAAGGCACTCACCGGAGAAAGGATTGAAGAAATGGAGACCCGGCGGGGCCAACTTCTCGAACCTTCCCCACCTCTCGATCACCCCTATACCTGACTGCCCCACACATCCACAGAATATACAATTAGCATTTCCCATCGCGCGCTCTCTCTCTCTCTCTCCCTCGCTGCCTTTTACGGACCGAGTCAGTTATGTGAGACGGAGAGTAGATCCAGCCTACTTCAACGGTTCTGAGAAACAGAACGTATCGGACTCCATCAACACGCAAATGAGAAATCTATTTTGGTTGACGTGGACAAGGTCAGTCAAACGATTTATTTGGAGTCAGTTTAGAGATAAACATCCGATCTTTGAGTGAGGAAAAAATAAAATAAAATTATTGATATAAATTTTCGTTTTTTATGAAGAAATTTATTATTTATAGTATATTTTAAGATTAATATCTGTACTTATAAATAAATTATAATTGAGATGGTAGTTAGTCAATCCTACTTTTATATAATAGTTAGTTTTCTAAAATAATATGAGAAAAAATAGATAGAATTAATTGCTTAATTCTCTTAAATGCATTACATATTATTATTATATTATTTAACTTTTATACTTGGATAAGGTAGAGAAATCCTAGATAGTTTTATATATATCTTGCTCACATTATTCAGTATCATGATCATTTATTATAACAGGTATCAACACATCTCATGTCTGATACATAGGGATATGTTCCTTAGAAGGAATCAACTTAGCATGTAACAACTTTATCCTCGTCTGACACAATAGAAGTGCGTCTTCGACTCAAGTATCAGTTGTTTTTCACTCGTATACCTCTTTGGTGTATCCGTGCTCAAGTATGAGATGAACGATAAAATATCTAGCTTAGCCTCAGTATTGTCTGACCCATTGTTATACTACTCAGTTATTGTCATGTTAATTGATGATCCCCTTGGCCCTATCTAACCTCAGCCTCGACCATCATCTTCTCTTCATATTCAGTTACCCCTTCCTCTACCGGTCCTGCCTTAGCCTCGATTCCCTTACTCAAGCTGAGATTGCAGATCTGAGGTTATATCGGAATCAGGCCTAATAGCTAGCTCCTTGGCACGTGACCTCATTTATTATGAGTTACGTGGCACTTTGACATACCTTCGAGCTGACAAGCCTTTGTAGGCTCTACCGACCCCATCCGTACTAAAGGATGCAAAAGGATGCATGATGACATTTTAAATGCCCCTCGATCCAGGTTCTTTGTTATACGTGACCGCCTCTAGGGTGATGACATGCGTCCCCCGCCAGCTACCACACACAACTGTCATATCATTTCCCCTTCCTTCTCTCCTCTCACTTCCCTTTCTTTCATTCCCATTCTCAACACCATTTGCTCCCTTCCAAGCTTTCCTCACTTTCAAACTACGAAGCTCTCCTCCTCTTTTTTCTCTATTTTTCCAAGATCAAATGCTTCTCACCATCACTTCCCTCACCATCCCTTCAACCTTTAACTTTTACTATTCAACTGATCATGTCTAACAGAGCGAGTAAATTTCTTCTTCTCCTTCTACATGTTTTCCATTTTCTTTGAATGTTCTTCGAATGAATTTTTTCCCACCTTTTATTTTTCTTTTGACAAATGTGTTTTGATCAAAAATAGACCTAAGGATTGAACGCATAGATGTTTATTCCTTTCCGACGTACGGAACCTCAACCCTTCTCTTCCTTAGTTCTTCCTTACTTAGTTAATTTTAGTTTCCTAAGTGGACATCAGGACCATCCTCAATTGTACCCTTCACCAAGATCCCCTAACACTTAGTCGATTTTAGCTTTGTTGACTAACCTTAGAATCCTCCTCAATCATACATTTCCTTAGGAGCTATCAACACTTAGTCAATTTTAGCTTTGTTGACTGACCTTAAGATACTCCTCAATCATACCTTTTCTCAGGATCTACCAATACTTAGTCAATTTTAACTTTGTTGACTGACCTTAAGATCATCCTCATTCATACCTTTTATCAGAATCCATCAACACTTAGTTGATTTTACTTTTGTTGACTGACCTTAGGATCCTCCTCAACCTCTTAGACTAAGCATTCATTGACCGATAAACACCCGACCCGAGGCTGACCTACTCCCCTTTTGATTGTTAGGTACACCTGAAGCGGATAAACCAATGAGAGTTAAGCCTGAGCTGAAGAAGAAAACTAAGGGGACAGCTCGATCTCAGCTTGACCACTACAAAGAGGTCCCTTCCACCTAAACGAGGATGACTACTTCTATATCCGAAATGAGTACAACATTTCATATGTATAAACATTTAGGTGCCTGCTGAGCATGAACGGATATCTTATTGGGTGCAAACAGGTCGGCGGAGACTGCCATCTATATGGGCATGTTCTCTTGGAGCTTCAGGGTGCTCCTTCATCAATTCATCCAATCCATGTTGTATACGTGGAAACTACCACTTGGTCAGCTAGTACCCAATGCGTGGAAGACCATACTAGGGCAGTTCATGCTTTACTACAAGGAGATTGGATAAGCACCCCGAACCAGCTTCTTCCACTCCTTGATTAGTCTAAGCCGAAGTAATCAGGGGTGGTATTATACTACTTTGGACAAGGGCAAGCCTATAACCAAACTTCCTCAAGCCAAAAAAAATTAGAAAGAGAAGTGGTTCGTATTGACGGAGAACTGGCAGTGCCTCTCCTGCCATTATTCCATTTGTACTGAGTATCAAGAGAAGTGCACCTCAAAAATCAAGATGCTACTTTTTAAGATGGATGAGGCCATGAGGGATGCCATTATAAGTAAGTCGGTAGAGGAAAGGAACTTTAGAGCGGTTCTAACCATCGACCAGATAACCCACTGTAGTCTTATTTGTGCTGACCTACCTCTTGAAGTAGATCCTTTAAATATAATCCCTCGCGCTGAACCTATGACCTTTCCCTAGGGAAGCTTATCTATTAATGTTCTTACATTTAAGTGTTTTCCCTTATACTCATACTAACCCCTGTCTGTTTTGTAGAGACAATTGCTAAAGCTGAGGTTGCAGCCTTAATTGATGAGAAGTACCTCGAGCCAAAGAGGAGGCGAGAGGCTAAAGTTATGACCATGAGGCTAAGAAAAGACAAGACTCTTCGCTAAGCACCCTTAACGGAGTGAAGAGATCGAAGGTTAGGGAGCAACCACCTTAAGAACATGTGAGGATATATATCCATAGTTCCTAACCTGCTTCCCCTACTGCTCCAGAGCATGCTCCTCTATTTCCCTTAGCCATCATTGTTGAAAAGGTTGCTCCACCTTAGCTTCTGTAGCCCTTATCCTCGTGAGGTTCTCTTTTGGGGTTCCTGATGCAGCAAGTTGGGTCAGGGTCCCTTCTGGAGCTTAGAATCAGTGAGGGCTCTCTCACAAAATATCTGAGGGAGACTTTTAACCTTTATCTAACACCGGAGAACCTTCGGCTGGCAAGACTCCCTCTCCCTGAAGTTCAAAAGATTTTTTGCTTCACCCAAGCCACAATAAGTGTGTTTCTTCTTGTTATTCTTATTTTACAAAATCTCGAATAACCTATATCTATTTCTATTTTCAGTGCCAAGTTGCCTTATTTATCGTAGGGGCCTCGATTTAGACCTTTCAGCAAGAGGAGATTGAATGCCTAAGAGCTGAAAATGAGAAGCTAAGGCATTACACCTTGGCCTTTGTTCAACAAGTAAAAGAGTTGACCTCCGAGAAGAACCAGCTGATCAAGAAATATCATGAGGAGGTTGATCTTCAAAAGGCTAATGAGTTTAAGTTAAAGGAGGCCCAAGGAAACTTGACCGCTCTTTATGACGTTAAGACCATGTTGAAAGATGTCTGAATCAAGGTGGAGCTTACTCGTACTGAGTTGGGAGATGTCCGAACTGAGCTTAGGGAATTCCTAGCCTAGGTTCCCCATATTCAACAGGCTGTTGTCGCCAAATATTTAGAGTTTGAAGAGTTCTTCACTCTAAGGTCTAAAATCCACGATAAGGGTTTCCTATCATGCATGGCAATCGTCGAGCTGAAGTTTGCAGAGGGGGGTGACTAGAGATTGAACTTCCAAGTGAAGAGACCTTAGGAGACGAGACCGAAGGTGTAGAGGCTACTCCAGAAACAACTACTATTGAGGGGGAAGTGACTGGAGGTGAAGGCTTTTATCCTCTTGGTAATGATGTAATTGGAGCTAACCATCCTCCAACAACTGGTCTATAAACATGTACATTTTTTTGTAATTAAACGTCCATCAATTAATGAAATAGTTTCTTCATCTTTCTATTCTTTCTTAATAGCCTCTTGATTTCTCAATACTAAGTCTTCTTTTTCTCTTCCTCCTTCTCTAAAAAGCTAAACACTTAAGGGTTGAGCTTGTGAGATAAAATGTACTCAGTTTTAAGACAAGTATGTACTTAGAGCTTCTAAAAAGCTAATACTTTTGTATTAGGCTATCTAGCTGGGGATGAGCGTGTGGCCAAGTATGTGGAAATTGAGCTCTAAGTTGTTAGAAACTGAGCCCCTTATAGTTAGTCAGGTCTGTCTTTCCTTGGGTGCCAAATAAGCGTATCAAGCGGCTAGATATTGAGCCCCTTACAGGCGTTTAGATCTTCATATCTTTGTGTGCCAAATAAGTGCTCTAAGTTATTAGATGTTGAGCCCTATTGGGTGCTCAGATCTTCATTTCCTTGGGTGCCAAATAATCGCTCCAAGTTGTTGGATGATGAGCCTTTTATCTAGTGCTTAGGTCTTCATATCATTATGCACCAAATAAGCGCTCTAAGTTATTAGATGCTGAGCTTCTGTTGGGTGCTCAGATCTTCATTTCCTTGGGCGCCAAATAAGTGCCCTTATTGAGTGCTCAAGTCTTCTTATTATTATGCACCAAATAAGGGCTCTAAGTTGTTGGATGCTGAGCTCCTATCGGGTGCTCAGATCTTCATTTCCTTAGGCGCTAAATAAGTGCTTCAGTTGTTGGATACTGAGTCCTTGTCGGGTACTCAGTTCTTTAGATACTTGGGTGCCAAATAAGTGCTTCAATTTTTTGGATGTTGAGCTCATATCGGGTGCTTAGTTCTTCGGATACTTGGGCTCCAAATAAGCACTCCAAGTTTTTGGATGCTAATCCCCTATCGTGTTCACAGTTCTTCAGATACTTGGGCACCAAATAAGCTCTCCAAGTTTTTGAATGTTGAGCCCCTATTCGGTGCTCCGTTCTTCAAATACTTCGGCTTTCCTTTTTATTTTAAAATATATTTTCATTTCATTTATTAAGTGGGCAGCTTGAGCGCCTTTTAATTTAATAATGAAAATAGTAATACAAGCATCACACTAGTCATCACCCTCTTCTTCATCTCCTTTCAGGTAGACCTGAAGGTTTTTTGAGTTCCAAAGATGTGCCAACTCCTTTCCAACTTAATTGTGAAGATGCATCCGATCAAATGTCTTTTTCAAATCAGCCAAGTGATTGGTAGCCTTGACTATCTTTTCCACTATGTTGTCAATATAGACTTCCGTAATGGTGCTGATAAAATTGTGAAATATCACATTATAGCACTCTAGTAGGTTTCCCCTACATTCGTCAGTGTGAAGGGTATAATGACCCATTTGAACAACTCTACATAGCCGGGACATCGGAAAGCCATTTTATGGACATCTTCCTTGGCTATGAATATCTTATTATATCCGAAGTGGCTGTCCATGAATGAAAAAAGTGTAAGTTTGTGTGAATCTTTACTTATCCGGAGCGGAATGCCATTTTCAAAAAATGTCTTCTAGATATCTGATTCAACCAGTTACCTCAAGATCTTGAGTTGTATGCAATGTTTTCTTAAACATCTGATTTTTCAAATTTTCATTTCTAATCAATTATAAGAATAGAAATAAAATAAAGAGAAGAGAGGGAGATTTATATCGAGTAAAACCCCCTTCTAAGATCTGGTCAAACTATAAGAGGGGGAGATTTATAAACTATAATTAGCATAAGATGGAACACGATGTGGTTCCATTACCTACGATTTAAAATTTTAGTTCGTGAAAAATATAATTTCAATCTAGAATCTCCATAGATTAAGAACATATCCTTCATTCTTCTCAAGAGCGGCATAATGTTCTTAACCGCATTTTAATGCCATCAAATCAGATTCTTAATTCATGCTCATAACACTTAGAGCATCGAGAACATTTGATTTCGTACATAGAATACATGACATAAACTATAGCCTTGTATAGGTCATTTAATTCATGTATTTTCTCTTCTTCATATCTTAAGTGGCATGCTATTAGATTCCATGACATTCCCCATATTTTTCATTTCTTGGAATATTTCGTACTAAACCCTTTTCGTAATTTGCTTATGCACATTAATGGGTTAATCTAAGCAACATTTTGAATCTATCTTTATAGATTACTAATTTTATGTCAAAAGGTGTTTTACCCATATCTTTTATAGAAAATTTGATAACCATATTTAGATGATTTGAAATATAGCTATCTCATTCTCAATGAGTAGTAATTTACACAATAAACATGGTGTTGCTCCCACTAACTCTTGTATACACTTAGGTAATCCCCTTTCCAAAATCAAATGATTTGATTTATTAGTTAGGATTTCCTTTTCTCGGATGCTTGCTTCAATCCTTAGATTAAGCTTCTAGCACAACTAATTCGTGCCCTTTATATGAAATTTTATGTTGTATCTCATACACCTTATATTTGCTATTCCGAACAAGAAAGTAGAGTTATTCATACAAAATGCATCAAATATTAGTGTGTACGGAGGAACCAGAATCCCTTCTTTTGAAGGTACCTCATTAGTGAGATATTTATGTAGTATGATTCTTAATCTAATTGTTAATTTTATGGTACTTTTAATTCATTCAAGTAATATCTTACTCCCACTATAAGAGATATTTTATGGTGCTTTTATGGTTTAACCTCTTAGTAAGATATTTATGAGGTAGGATTCTTAATTTAATTATTAATTTTATGGTACTTTTAATTCATTCAAGTAATCTCTTACTCCCATTGTCCTTTTAAAAAGTAACACTTTTTCTTTGAGAAATCATATTTTGGCTAAAAGGCTCTTTTTAGCTCAATGGGATTTGGAGAAGATATATTCTAGTCTCCACTAAAGATATCACACATTAACATTTATTAGATCTTGCCTCCAATTATTATGTATCATTAGTCTAACTAAAACCGATCATCTCTATATCTCATATGGTGGTCTGATGATGTTTTGTCTATTCATATCTCATGTGAATCATTTTATGTAGATTTAGAGAGAATTCTATTTGCTCTACATGCGGCGATTTCTAGGTCATGGCCTAGTTTGACATAAGTGTTGATGTCAAAAACTAACATTTTGACATATAATATATGATGGAAGAAAATCCTAACAAGAATTAATTGAATTACCCAAGAAAAAGACGAAATAAACTTAAATATGATAATTTTAGCCACATGTACTGATCGTGCACTTGGCCAACCATCAATGGTCGGTCTGCCAAGGGTGGCTGCCCAAGGACTAGTCGGCTAAAGTGTGGCCGATCGGTCATGTCGCCTCATGGCCTAATTGGTCGTGTGACCACTTTTTCTCTTATTTTTCAATCCTTTTTGATATTTTATGGGGCTTTCCATTGAAATAGGAGAAAGTTTTTAGATGAGAGGGCATTCCAATAATGTAGAAAAGAAGTTTGATTGAATCCAAGGGAATCTCGTCAAAATTGAAGGGTTCCTTTATAAAGACGAAATGAAGATTGACAGATTCAATGTGGTTTTCAACAAATCTAGGGGTTAGTTTGTAAAGGAATTTGTCTATTTGACTTGTTCTAGGGATGTTCAATTAAGATATCCATTTTTCAGTGGCTAAGAGGCTAAATTCAAATTTGAAAAAGGGATTTTTTCGAAGATGTGTTGCCTTACTGATCAAGTAAAGAGACTTGTTGCCTAAGTCTCTAGTTTCCTATAAATAGAGCCATTCGCTATAGGGAAAAAACACAACATAACAACCACCAAACGATCAAACACAGGTTCAACTCTCTCTTAACACAAAGCCTTGAAAGCAATTCTCTGATGGATTATCTTATAGCTCCATAAGCCTCTGCTTGCATGAGTCACCGAATATTCTTGATGTTCAAACTCTTATCTCACCACAAAACACAATTTCAGTAGATTAGTATCCAAAACTAGTATAACTCATTAACATTATGTCCTGCTTCTTTCGCCTTATAATTTCAAGTTAGATCAATTTTCATTACGGTACATATCTTTATTTTAATGTAATGTCTTTAATTTATATTGTCATTTAATTTAATGCAACTTATTTTACATTATCTTTAATTTAATGCACTTTACATTTATATTGTTTCTAATTTATTTGTACTTTATTTCATCGTCTTTGATTTATCAGCATTTTATCTTATTATAATTTTAATTACCGTTCTTTTATAATCAAAGTATTTTTACTTCTTGTACATATGCACTCTACATTTTTTTCTAGGATAAAAAGAGAGCGATTTGCAATGCTAATTCCTCATTTACCGTGCATTTGCAAAATTTGCATATCAACAATAAGCCCATTCAGTGTGTGAGTAATATTAGACCATATCTCATATAGTTCATTTTTTTCATACTGAAACATCAATTGCATATGATATTTTAGGATAACTTCACTGAAAAAACTCACAACATTAGTATGTCTCCATGATCTCATCAAGAATGCTACTTTGGTCTATTAGTTTTCAATGATTTCATCAAGAAGAACTTCATTCTTTTTTCGAAAATGATAGCGCATGTGAATAATCTCTATGGATTGTCATCATAATATTGACTTATAACTGGACTCACTTGTAACTTGGGCAAACATGAAAAAATCTACTTGTAATTTTTACAAATATAAATGAATCTATTTGTAATTTTTACACATTAATGAATCTATTAGTAATTTTTAAGATCTCAATAAATTTAACTATAATATTAATAAATTTCAAGAGATCTATATATAATTTTATTTTATTTTCAATTAAAAATTAAAGGATATAAATATTTTTTCATTCCTAAATAATGGTTAATTATTAAATTAAATATTAATAAACTGATTTATAACTTAAAAACAAATCTTAATTGATTTAGGTATAATTATTAAAATTTCAAATGATTCATATATAATAACACCGAATCTCATATAATATACCCATAATTTTCCTTTATTATTAGGATTATATTTTTTCCCTTGAAAGGTAGTAAACAAAAATTTAAATAAATAAAAAAAAAAAAAAAGAGAAAGAAAGAAAGACGAGATTAGCCGTGGAAATTTAAATACATGGATCCGATTTTTAACATAAAGTTTAGAGGGAAGCACATTATACGAATTCATCCTCGAGAAATAATGTTATGGAACAATACATTCTCCACGTCTCGCCCTCTCACGCCGTCCCATTTTGCTGCGAAAAGCCTCGTCCCTCCCTCCCCCCCTCTCTCTCTCTCTCTCTCTCTCTCTCTCATCAGTCCCTCACCCACGATGGTGACGAGAAGAATCTGAAACCATAACTCATACCCGGTATTCCATGTCCGACTCTCCGTCAACGACGTCGCTCGCGTCGTCCTCTTCCACCGGAGTTAAACTCCGCAAAATACCTCCCATTCCGATTCGAAGAGCACAGAGAGATAAGTCCAAACACCATGATGGCGAGCAGAGCGGTGAAGACGATTACGATGAAGAAGATGACGATGATGAGGACGAAGCGGAACCTGATGATGCGTCTATAGTAATGGCCTCATCGCTCGGGTTAAATCACATCCGTACACGGTCGGCTCCTTCGCCGCTTCGACATGCGTCCTCCTCAATCACAACCCCATCGAGTCTGGAGAATGATTTGAATAAGGTTAGGGGGAAAGTCGAGGCCCTTCCTAAATTCACATGTTTGGAGCGAGGTACTTTTTGTAGTGAGAAAGTCTTTGGGTATTAGTGTTGATTTATTTATTTTTTATATTTTTGAATGGTTTACTACCAAAAGTCAAGTACGGTTTGATTGAAATAAGATCCTCTTTTAGGTTTTCTTTATATAGAAATGTGAGTACAAATATTAAGGAAATACCATTTTTGTTTCTTTATAACTGTTCTTCTCTTATCAGGGAGGAAGGTTTCATGGAGTCAATCAAAGTCCGTGAGATACCCTTCACCTCTTAATCCTAGTCTGGAGGTAATGAGGTTTATCAAGAGACATTTCTGTTAAATTTTTTATGTATTCTAGGTGCATAGAATTTATTGGTAGGATCAAAGTAGGTAATCCAGTTAAATGATGTCCTGTTTTTGTGTAGGGTAATCATGTAGCATTTACGAAGGAAATGCAGTCTCCCAGATTCCAGGAAACAACCCGAGTTACAAGTGGGCGTAGAAAGGGCACTCATGATATCAAAAGCTTCTCGCATGAGCTTAACTCCAAAGGGGTTAGACCTTTCCCATTTTGGAAGTCTCGCGCATTTGGTCATATGGAGGTATGTATAAGTCCTTAATTTTTCTTAATCCTTGGATTTTGTTACTTCCTCTGCTTCATCATCATATCCTGACTTTTCAGGAGATTATGGTAGCTGTCAGAGCGAAGTTTGATCGACTGAAGGAAGAAGTAAACTCTGACTTGGGTGCATTTGCTGGAGATCTAGTGGGCAGACTTGAAAACTCATCAGAGTGTCGTCTGGAATGGAATGAAGGTTTGGAGGACTTATTAGTGGTTGCTCGACAATGTGCAAAAATGCTACCTGGTGAATTTTGGGTCAAATGTGAAGCCATTGTTCAGAGTCTAGATGACAGGCGTCAAGAGCTACCAATGGGTGTTCTTAAACAAGCCCATACCCGCCTTCTGTTCATCCTCACACGTTGCACTCGGCTTGTCCAGTTTCAGAAAGAGAGTTGTTATGAAGAAGACCATTTTCTTGGTTTTCATCAACTTAGTGATCTTGGAGTTTATCCAGAACAAGTCACGGAGGCTGCCCAGCAGGACTTTAGTGGCCCACCTAATGGGAAGGGTAAGACTGAGAAGCAGATGAAAATCTCAGAAAGAAAAGAATTAGGCACTGTAATTGTCAAACACGATCAGGTAGATCTACATCTTAGCAGTACAGAAGTTGGAACGGCCAAAAGTGTTTCATCCTCAGGCAGCTATAGAATGTCATCTTGGAAGAAGCTTCCATCAGCAGCTGAGAGAAATCGGAAAGGTTCGGACTCTGTTGATACACCTTCCAAGGATAAATTAGATCCATTTCATGCCAAAGAAGAAAACACTGGTGGCGATGATACTCTAGATACTCCATGCCATTCTGAGCATCTAGAGGCTTCAATTAGAGGAGAGCGAGGGCCGACAGTAGTATGGAGTGATAATCAAAATGTTGCATATGATAATTTAATGATTTGTCGCATTTGTGAGGTGGAAATTCCAACTGTACATGTTGAGGAGCATTCTCGAATATGTACAATTGCTGATAGATGTGATTTGAAAGGGTTAACGGTGAATGACAGGCTCGAAAGAGTCGCAGAATCTCTTAAAAAAATTCTAGAATCATGGACTCCTAAAAGCACACCGAAGAGTATCAATACTCCACAGAGGTGCTTTGATGATGCCAGAGTTTCTACATCAAGTTTGCAAGAAGAAGTTGATGAGTTGTCACCTAAACAAAACAGCTTGGCTTGCCATTCCTCAGAAACCATGCTTCATTCTGTCCCTTTTACTGACAACACCTTTCTCACGGATGATTTGATTGTTTTTCCTGACATGCCATGCAACACGAATTCTTCTCAGCCTGATCGCAACACTAAAACCTTGTCAGCCGGAAGTTTAACACCAAGATCACCACTATTGACGCAAAGAACCAGCCAGTTTGAATTGCTATTGAGCAGGCGTAGAACAGTATCAGAACTTGAAAATTATCAGCAGGTATTGTCCTTTTTATATTATATTGTCGTATTAGTTAGTCTCTTGTTGGGTTGATTTTGTAGAAGATGTTGATTGTTTGTCTGTTTGTCTTCCTCCTATGAAGTTATACGGTTATTATGTAAGTGCATATGATTATCCCTTTCTTTGATGCACTGGTCTCTTCCCATGCTAAGTTTCTACTTTCTTTTCTTCTGTCATTGGTGATATTCAACTATACTGAAAAACTGTCATATTCTGGAGTTTTGACTTCCTGCTAGAAATACTGTGTGGGCTGAACTTCTCTCCAATTAATTTTCTCCTGATTATATTCCAAGAGTTAGTATTCTGTATTAAGAAAAAAAAAAAAACGTTGGGAAATGTATTCTAGTAAGAATAAAAGCATCTTTCCTATTAAAATTGAAATGATATCTATTTTTATTTAATTATATTAATCTTTTGAAGAAGAAACCTGAGAAAACCTGGACATAAAGATATTCAGGTGGGTGCAGTTTCAGGTGCCTTCAACCCTTAATAAAAGATACACTTGGTAACTTGAGGCCTAATGTGTAGTTGCCGATTTTTTAATTGACTGAGAAAACCACTTTTGAGAATTACAGAGCAGATTTTAGTAACCCAGGATAAAGTATTTGATATGTGAGTACAGAGCTACGATTGGGCATTATCTTTTACTAGGATCTCTCTGATTTCTTTTTTCTTTGTCTTAAGTGTCTCGCACATTCTCTGGCTTTACCTTGTACATAATAATGTGAATAATGATGTCCCTGTAATTCTCTACAAAATCGATGTGTTAATGCAGAAGTAACTTGATGTAGTTTAATGAGATGCTTACTCTTAGTGCATTTCTGTGATTTATTGGGAGGTTATTGTTGGCATTTTTGTTGTTGGTTGCATTGTATGACAGATAAACAAGCTACTTGATATTGCCCGCTCCATTGCAAATATAAATAACTGCGAGTATGGCGCATTGAAGTGCATGCTTGACCGATTAGAAGACCTAAAGTATTCCATCCAGGATAGGAAGGTGGATGCTCTTGTTGTAGAGACTTTTGGAAGGCGTATAGAGAAGCTCTTGCAGTGAGTTAATTTAATTCAACCCTTAGTGTTAAAATGTTTCTTGTGGTTTGTGGGAAATGAGATGCAATTTCCATTTTTTAAGAATTACCATGACTTCTTTTAAAGAAAAAAAAAAAAAAAACCTAAATTAGGTTTCTACTCTAGCACTTCCCGTGCTTTTCCGTGCTGATTGACTTCAATCTATCATAATACATCTGACATCCACCTTAAAATTTTTTCGATAATTTCAGGGAAAAATATGTACATCTTTGTGGGCAGATAGAAGATGAGAAAGTAGAATCCTCAAATGGTATGGCTGATGATGAGAGTCCATTGGAAGATGATACAGTTTGTAGTTTGCGGGCAAGTCCCATTAATCCATGTTCCAAAGACCGAACGTCAATAGAAGATTTTGAAATCATAAAACCTATTAGCAGAGGAGCATTTGGACGAGTTTTCCTTGCCAAAAAAAGAGCAACGGGTGATTTGTTTGCAATAAAGGTCAGTAAAAATTTCAATGACCAATAAATACTGGATCATGGTACCTAATATATATATCTTTGTTGTCCATGAAATATCATGTTTTCTTGAGACCCAACTTTTGGAATTTATTTTACAGGTGTTAAAGAAAGCCGATATGATTAGAAAAAATGCAGTTGAGAGTATTTTGGCCGAGCGTAACATTCTTATCTCAGTACGAAACCCTTTTGTGGTGGGTAGTTAGAACTAAAACTGTGTATCCTTCTGAAGATGGATCCTTTGTGAATATTTCTTTCTGATTTGTTTGTGGTATTGAGCAGGTCCGCTTTTTCTACTCTTTCACATGTAGGGAAAATCTTTATTTGGTCATGGAGTATTTGAATGGTGGAGATCTTTATTCGTTACTTAGAAACTTAGGGTGCTTAGATGAAGACATGGCCCGCATATATATTGCAGAAGTTGTGAGAACCCCTGATCTCTCCTTCCACTCTCCCATCTCTTGCATGGGGACTCACACACTTAAGTTTTTAAGGTTTGAGAAGTTTCTCAATACACATTTACTTATTTCTCAGGTTCTTGCCTTGGAGTATCTACATTCACTACATGTCATTCATAGAGACTTGAAGCCGGATAACCTGCTGATTGGCCAAGATGGTCACATTAAGGTCAACAATTATTTCCCTGTTCTAACATCTTTGCGTGGATTTAAGAGTCTTTCCTCATATCATGGGTTGGGTCTTTTATTTTATTTTGTTGTGTTTTAGTCTTGTTTTATTTTTTCATCTTTTTTCTTTTTCCTTTATTTTAAGCATGATTATCTTCTTCCTTTAGGAGATATCTACAAAAGCACAAGTGCATATTTAATTTTTTAACCTTAAAACATTTCCCGAAGAAAACACAAGTAATTCCTTGCATACTCTATAACTTATTGAAACCTGAAAAAAATGTAAAGTATATTGTGATGTTGAATAGCAATGAACAATTAAGACATAAATTTTCTGTAAATGCTTGCTTGCAAATTGCAAGTGTTTGATTTATATTTATAGAGATAAAGGAAATTATTACATGAGTTGAAAAGCCTTCTGAAAACTAAAAAGCCAAGAACATAATTAAATTACCCAAGACAATCTGAACTTAATTTGACTGATGCAAAAAAGCCAACAGTCTTTAGCCACAAAACCAGAAAAGGCAAAGCTCCTAGTTTTTGTGGGTAAAAGTGAAGGCATAAGAGGGAACTTGATGGACCAAACTCTTATGGCTTCACATCTACACCTCAAAACTGGCGTATATTCCTTATGCCTCAAAACTGACTTGTATACACCTCAAAACTCTTATGCCTTCACTTTTACCCATAGAAAGCTGGATGAGGTTTGGCAAAGATCCCTACTGGTTTCATTAATAGGAAAAAAGGATTACCTCCTATATGAGGAACTCCTCTTATACCTTTAAGTAACCAATTCTTTAGTAGTAAAGGAAGAGAAGTGTCATTCAAATAAAAAATAGAAACATCACTTCAAACATTTGTAAGATAATTACATTCTCTGTAAAGATAAATAACAAACTTTAACTAGAATTGAATAGTAGCTACATAGATATAATTAAGGATGCGCATTCGGATCTGGATCCAAGATATCCGACCGAATCTCTTGGATCCAGATATCTTGGCCTGGATCCTAATCACTATTAAATTTTTTGATCCGGTTTGGATAGATTTGAATTTTAGTTTAGTGATTTAGATCTATCCGAACTGGATCCGACTTAATTATTAAAAAAAAATAGTATACACTGACCAGAATGAGTAGATAACCTAGAAGATCATTTGGTGAGAATGACATGTAGATCTCCATCATCCCCTTGCAAGAGATAGACCAAAACTACAGCTCTCTATGGTCTGAATCTATTATGATCAATTAGGGCAGAGGATTCTATGAAATCTACCTGGGAAACAACCTTCCCGGTAATTTCCTCACTGCTTGGCTCCTATATGTCATCCAGGGAAGGCAACGGACAATAGAGGCGGAGCTGTTGGGCCAAGGTGGCGAGTCGATGTGAGGAGGCATTAGAAGAGGTGGCAGTGGTGGTCCTAGTGGAGTCGATGATGAGCCTGGAGAGGGGCAATGTGAGTGGTGGTAATAATGGGATTGACAGTCTTCTTAGGATTGAGATCATGGATTTTATTTGGAGCTTGTGTTTTTGTGATTGGTCACAGGAGAAATTTCTCAAAAATGCAAAAACAAGTGAGAAAATGTAAAGTATACGAAAATAACCAAATTGTGAAATTCGAGAAATTTAATATGGTTTGGTGAAATATACACTAAGTATGTGCATTTGAATCAAGATCCAAGATATCCGACCGAATCTTTAAGTCTCAGATATCTACAAAGGTAAACAATGAATATCCTCTCTTAAAAACTAACTAAAAGAAAAGGGTTGGAACCGGATCCGAACTAAAGTATCCGATAGGATTTGATTATTTTTGTATAGATTTGAATGGATTCAAAGATTTCAGATCTTTTCGGATCTAGATCCAGATAGATCCGTACCACCCGTTGACCATCCTTAGATCTAATAGTCCAATCTTGGCACTCCTTCTGAATCACCTTCACCAAGCCAAGAGAATCACACTTTACTACCAAAGGGAAGTGAGCATGAAACAAAGATTGTTGGATACCATAGAAGAGACCACACACTTCAGCTCTAAAACTAGAAGAATATCTAATAGGATGATAAAAGCTTCTCAGAACAGACCCTAAGAATTCCTACTAGCACCACCATAGCCAGAAATACCAGAAGACGCTTTAAAAGCCCCCTCAACATTTAATTTAAACCAACCATAATCTAGAAAAAATCACTTACAAACAACAATCATCTTCACTTTCACATTTTTGATAACACATCCCATCTTAGATAAAGTGTCTAAGCTAAGAACTGTAGAAGTAGAATGAAACTTTACGAGAGGATTCAAATCTCTAGCCCAGTTTAGAATCTTATCGAAGGTTGAATTAGAATCCATCTTCTTATGATTAAAAACGACATGATCCAAACTTCCCAACAAATCAAAGTTGGAATTAAACGACCAAGTTTCCTAAACTGTGAATCACCTTTTAAGACTTCACCAAGTTTTAAACCAAACTAAGGTAGGTTGATCAGTGAAATGGATCTAAAAAAAAGCACTAAACTAATTTTTTTCCAAACCGACTGAGCTATATCACTCTGAATGAACATAAAAAAAAATATGTTCCCATTTTTTTCTAGTACAACATTTACAAGCAGAAGCCAAAGAAACTCTCATTTTACAGATATTAGTATCAACTGCAATACAACCTCGAAATAACTTCCAGACATAAAGGACGATCTTTAAAGGAAGATTCAAGAACCCAAGATCCTTAAAACACGATACTATCCCTATTATTAGCCACTGCATGCTTAGTAGTCTTATTAGAAAACACAGTAACACACCATCTCTAATAGGAAGAAAATTAGAGTACCTAAAAACGTAGGTTGAATAATTCTTTTCTTAATAGTAAAAAAGTGTTATAGACTAGGTTATATATAGAGAGAAATAATCTATTCTAAAAATAATGTACAATCTCAATCCTTACGATCTAGGAGATATTATCTCTAATTATATAATAAGAAATAACTTACTCTAATCTAGGAATTCTCTAATATTTTCACACTTCCCCTCAAGCTAGATCAAATATGTCTTGTAAGCCCAACTTGCTTGTAAATCTATCAAACTAAATCTTGTGAAGCCCCTTAGTGAATATGTCTGCCACTTGTTCTTCCACAGGAATGTTGGGCATATGCACTACACCACTATCTTCTAACTTCTTTTTAATAAAGTGTCTATCAATCTCCATGTGTTTGGTTCTATCATGCTGCACTAGATTGTGAGTAATGTCTGCTTTGTTATAGTGTCATAGGCATAGGACTTAGGACCTTTAGATCTTCAAGTAGTTTTCTTAGCCATAAAAGTTCATAAATTCCATGAGCAATAACTCTAAACTTAGCTTTTGCACTGCTTCTTGCCACCACTATCTATTTTTTACTCCTCCATGTTACCAAATTTCTACCAACATAGGTATAATACCTAAATATTGATCTTCTATCCATCACACTTCCTACCTAATCAATATATGTAAATGCTTTAATTTTGAGATGACTATGATTTCCCAACGGTAATCCTTTTCTAGGTTTCCATTTTAAGTACTTGAGAATTCTATAGGCTATTTCAAAGTGCTGATCTCCAGGTGAGTGCATGAACTGATTTAACACATTGACTGCAAAGGAAATATTTGGCCTAGCGTGTGAGAGGTAGATAAGTCTCCCAAAGTCTTGGGAACTGTTCTTTGTCTACCACTTAATCTGACCTGGCTGCCTCTAGTTTCAAGTCTGCCTCCATAGGAGTTTCAACAGGTTTGCACGTAAGAAGTCCATTCTCCTGAAGTAAATCTAGTACATACTTCCTTTGAGACCCAAAAATCCCCCTTTTTGACCGTGCAAATTCCATTCCAAAAAATGCTTCAAGGATCCGAGATCCTTTATCTCAAATTCCTTGGCGAGAAATAGTTTTAGATCCCGACTCTTCCACATCATTTTCAGTTAGGATCATATCATCTACATACAATAAGAATAGTAGTTTTACCATTCTTAGAATGTTTAACAAACAAAGTGTGATCAGCTTGGCTTTGGTGATATCCACAACTCTTCACAACCTTGGTAAGACAATCAAACCAAGCTCTAGGTGATTGCTTCAACCCATAGAGTGCTTTTCCAAGCTTACAAACTTTCTCTACCCCAAATTTCCCTTCAAAACGAGGTGGTGACTTCATAAATACTTCTTCAATTTCACCATTTAGGAATGTATTCTTTACATCTAAATGTTGTAAGGCCACTCAAGCTTGGCAGCAAGAGACAGTAAGATTCTAATGGAATTCACCTTAGCAACCAGAGTAAAAGTTTCTGGGTAATTAGCCACATACCTTTTACTACTAATCTTGCCTTGTACCTTTTAATTTTCCCATCAGCTTTGTATTTTACAGTAAAACCCACTTCCAACCTACTGTCTTGTATCCACAAGGAAAATTAACAACTTCCCATGTTTTGTTCTTTTCCAGACCCCTCATTTCCTCTAGAACAACACCCTTCCACTCAATTCTTGAAAGTTGCATCATCAAAGTAGTAGAGTCTATCAACCATTCTAGTGCTACCAATCATCTTCTCTGAATGTAGATCTTGAAATTCACAGTGAGAAGCATGAAATTTGACACAACAATTAGAATCCTTTTAAGAGTTTACTAAATGATAATAGACTACGGGATAGATTTGACATATGTAAGACAAATTTTAGATTAAGATTATTTGAAATGATAATTTAAACTTTTACTGCAACTGGTGTTAGCCTGCCAACGGCTATTCGTTTAGTGAGATTATTAGAACAAGGAGTGTAAGAGGAAATAATATGAGGTAAATTTGTCACGTGTTCAGAAGCACTAACATCAATGATCCATGGTGCTAGATTGGAAAAACAGGTTAAGGCAACATAAGTACTACCTTTACGGGCAAGGAAACATGAGTTAGGAACCTGAGTTTGATGAACTACCTTGTAGATCTGAGCAATTTGTTCCTTGCTAAGTGAAAGAATTTGTGCCTCAGATTCATCAGTAAACTGCATTCCATGACCACTTTTCTCACTACCTTTATTTCCCTTCTCGTTTTTCATGAATTTTCCAGCAAGTTGCTCGGGTATGCATAGGCCTATTACAGTAATCACACCAGACTATAGCCCTCTCATCATACCTTTGAGGCTGTGTAACACCTGGCCTTAGTTTGAGTACTACAGTAGCAGTTTCTGTAGGTACCACATGTATTGTTGTGTTGAGAGAAGAGACTTTACAATTCTCATAAAAGGGTTTCTTTCCTATCATCACCCCTTGCAATTCTCTTCTGTTCTAACTTCTGAGAATGCTTCCGTTGTAGTAGGTAGAAGCTCTTTTCCAAGTATTTGACCTCTAACTTCATCCAAATCACCATTGAGCCAGCCAAGAATTAAAAAACTCGATCTTTTTCTACAATATTTTTGTATTGAACACTATCAATTGTAATGCCCAACTTAAGTCATAGAACAGATCTAGCTCTTGCCATAAAGCTTAATAGCTTATTGTAGTACCTTGTAATATCCATCTCTCCTTGCTTTGTCATTCAGATCTTGTTTTAAATCTCATAAATCTAAGCAGAATTACGCAAGTCAGAGTATGTAGTTCATACTGCATCCCACAGTTCTTTTACTATAGGAAGGTACATATAGGTCTGCCCAATCTCATCTATCATAGAGTTCACTAGCCACAAAATGATGGTGTAGTTTTCTTCATCCCAGGCAACGTATGTAGCGTCCTTCTCATTAGGTGCCTTTTTTGCTCCTATTATATAGCCAATTTTGCCTCTTCATCCCAGGCAACGTATGCAGCGTCCTTCTCATTAGGTGCCTTCTCACTAATTGAGACCACCGAAAGTAATTATGACCATTTAACAGATGGATAGTGATTTGAAGGATATATTTATCATTTAGATTATGGGACTATAACTTCGAGTTCATATTCCCACCGGAGGACATCTCAAATGTTGCCTATAAAGTTCCTTTAGTCATTTTGAAATATGCTATAGCAGAGTAGAAGAATAAGTCTTCTTAAGAGACCTGGTGCCTCTAACCAGGTGAGAATTTTCGCTGATTAAGTTAGAGACTAGGTTAGGGAAAACCCTAGCTCTTATACGATGAAAACTCAAGTTGAATAATTCTTTTCTTAATAGTAAAAAGTGTAAGAGTCTAGGTTATATATATAGAGAAGTAGTCTATTTTAAACATAGTATACAATCTCAATCACTGCAATCTAGGAGATAATATCTCTAATTATCTAATAAAGAATAACTTCCTCTAATATAGGAATTCTCTAATATTTCCATAGTACCTTTTCCTCATGAAGTCTCACCCAAAAGAATTCTCTTAAAGTTTAACATTTAGAAAACTTGGGCTGCAAGTAATTTCCTTATTTTATATTTAAAGTAATAAGGTTAGTTCCCTAGTTTACTTTAAGTATTTTGGTAGGTTTCCTATACTTATTAGGTTTCCTTATTGTGTCTTAGAGTTCTATAAGTTGTAGCCTATGGGTGTATTTCCATATAAGAACAATAAGAATGAAATTTGATTTGAGTTTTCTCAATCTATGAATATATGATGCTTTTAACAAAGTGTAATTCTTTCTTCTTCTAGTGGTGTGATTCCCATAAAATAGTTGTGAGGCCTATTTCCTATTAATGCGAGGCTAATAATTATTTGTCTCGTCAATTACCCATTTCAATCTATAAACCTTTATATTCTCTCATGTGTCGTACATCTTGAGGTGCTCATCTTATTTGTGTTCTTAAAAGTTGTAATGGATTTGTATTATTGTGTTTTCCCTTTTGTGTGAAAGATGGGCAGACATGTTTACCTTGCATGGATAATTTGTATTTACTCATGAGCAAACTTGTCCCCCTTGGTTACAATGTTTTGCATGTACCTATAGCAATAAGCTGATTACTTTTAACATGGAGCTTTTTTATAATTGGTAAAGCATTTTAAATTTATATATATTTATGCTCTGAATTCTTTACCTGTCACATACTTTGCATCCTGGATTTTGCTTTCCACTTCTCAGTCCCTTATCCCTTCCATTCCAGTTGACAGATTTTGGGCTCTCCAAAGTCGGTCTTATCAACAGCACAGATGATTTATCGGCTCCATCACTCAGCGGTACTTCATTTCTAGGAGATGAAGAACCAAACTCTCAACCTTCATCAAAAAGAGAACAGCGCCAACGACAATCAGTTGTCGGTACCCCTGATTATTTGGCCCCTGAGATTCTTCTTGGCACGGGGCATGGTTTGCTACTTCTCCACTGATGTAGTTCTATATATACACATAATAAATATATATATGTTCTTTTTATTATTATTATTTTTTTATTTGGGATAAAAAATTCAAATGGATGCAAGAGAAAAGGGCCTTTGGATGCATTATTATATCTTTCACATTGTCTTCTTCCAGCTGCAACTGCAGATTGGTGGTCTGTTGGGGTTATTCTCTTTGAGCTGCTTGTAGGTCTTCCACCATTCAATGCAGACTCTCCACAGGTAAGCGATCTGATTATAATGGTTCATTTTCCCCAAATGAAACTATTACATCACTGTCTAAGTTGCAGAGTTCTATTAAATAGATAATCTTCAAGTTTATCTTGGAGTGTTGTCATTGTCAGATGTAGGTCCCCGTTTCCAACACTGTCGCATTGGGATTAAAGCACTTCAGAAATAGATTTAAGTGCTTTCGTAAGTGTTTGTTAACTTTCTAAAAAACTTTTGACTTGAAGAGGGTGTAGAGCTTTAGGGGCCTTAAAATACTCTAAGAAGAAGATGGAGAGTTATGGCTTTTTTTTTTAAGAAGACAAATAATTTTAAGAGGGTAACTTAATTTATGCACTTACACTTTGATTGGAATAACAATTTTTCCATATAATTCTTGCATGAAACATTGGTCTTTTACACTTTTATGTATTGATTTTCTTTTGAAATAATTTTAGATGGTATATTATGAATTTGGAGGAAATTTATATTTGTGATTGTTAGTAGGTGTTGGCATTTTTTGTTATATAAGACGATTATTTGTAAATAATTATTCTTTTAGATTTTATTTTATTTGTTCTGTTTTTATAAGTCCGTATCTTTTTTCTTGCCTAGAACATAAATTACTTATTTGACTAAATTCTGTATTTATACTAACGTAAGAAAAAATTAATTATTAATTAAATTAGTTAGTATCACAGATAGTGGAGGGCATTCTTGTTAAGTTTATAACCTAAAGTACTGTAATCATTCTTTCGAAGAACATTTTAAAAGTATGTATTAATGTAAAAGTACTTTAATATTTGTGGTAATCAAACATTATTCTCTTCCCTATAAGACTCTTTCATGTAAAGCTCTTTGATCTAAAGTGCTTCAGTCCCAACAGAACGGTGTTGCAAATGGGGCCGTAGTTACTTCTTGATGGCTGAGCACCAGCATAGAGGGGGGAATAATCTGACTTTTATATTTTTTGTGAAATAAAAAACTGTAGAAGTCTTTCTTCGTCGTAGTGGAAATACTTGAAGAGATACATAACAATGACACCTAAATCCCATGAGAAATTATTATCATGAATAAATATATGTTGCTAATTGCTTGTTCTAAGAAGTCCTAGAACTTGAAATATCTGTTATCGATGGTTTTAGACAGCAGCAATGGCTTAGTGCAAGAAGAGTTAAAGTTTAGCTCTTTTCATAAGATGTGATGACTGTATGGTTTGATGCGTTTTGTCATGTTTGCTTGTAATGTTTCTGGACTCCATTCTATGTGCAACGGCTGTTTCTCCATCTTCTTGAAAATTATGGTTAGGAAAGCCAGAGAAATACTTGTATCATCCTTGCACTTAGATTTTTATGAACTGAATATGGGCCTTACATACTTTCATGTTTTTCCATGGTATTGAGGATTCTTACACTGTTAATGAATTAATCCATTTAATTGCAGAAAATTTTTGACAATATAATAAATAGAGACATACCTTGGCCCATGGTTCCCGAAGATCTGAGCTATGGTGCACATGATTTGATCAACAAGTAAGCTGAAGTGACAACATGCATTCGTTTTTGCATGATTAAAAAGGCACAGTTATCAGTATTGACCCATATAAAGCTATTCTTAATTTTCGTTCACTTCCAAATCTAGCCGTTGCCTTGTATTCCAGTAAAGGTGATTAAATGAGGACTTGTGGTGCAATTATTCTGTATGGATTGTTATTATCCAAGCATTCTGTATATTAGTATCTATAGTTTCAGGAACATGCTATTGCTTTTTTGTTTTCTTTTCAAAATGCTTTCGATAACTTTACGTGTGGGCATATTTGATATCTGAGATTTTCCTAGAGGTTATTAACTTGAATTTTGTTTGTGGCCTTTTAATGGGAATTTATCTCCTGTTTTAATCTTTGGAAAATTACTATTACCATATTACTCAGATTGCTTACTGAAAATCCAGTTCAAAGACTTGGGACTACAGGTGCCAGAGAGGTACATTTACAATTGCTGTTGAGAATGCAGTATCTACAAGTGACAAATCATGATATGATTAACTATATCTGTTACTTTGGCAGGTGAAGCAACATCATTTCTTCAAAGATATCAACTGGGAAACGCTTGCAAGGCAGAAGGTTCACTTTAACTTTGATAAATCATCAGATAAGCATAGAAAATTCACAAACACTAATGTACATGCCTTGGAAAATCCAGGCAATGTTCATACCGTCAGCAGAACCTCAAGACACAACTTACTTTATGAGCCGCTACATATGGAATCCAGAAGATGAAAATGTTCATGGAGGCAGTGACTTTGATGACTTGACTGACACTGGCAGCAGTGGCTCCTTCAGCAACCTGCTGGATGAAGATGCAAGAACGCTTCTTTATGTGGTAGTCTTTTGTTGTTTCTCAACGTGGATCTGTCTGCAGATTGGATTTTAAATTTTCCCTTCTCTGGATAATACATAATTAGCTTTGTTTTTTCATGGTCTAGGGAAGTAATTAACATTGATAACAATACTTCATTAGTAACAACACTTCATTAGCAAGACGTAAGCATTTGAAAGCCCTATTGTTGGAGAAAACATCTTATGTAATAATAACACACCAAGAAAGCTAAATATGGGGCCTGAAGTAAAATGGTTAAGCTGAGTTTCTAAGTAAAATACAGATTACAACTTTTAAGGATAAAACTCACTCCTTTGGATGCCCTGGTAAATAGTCTTTGAGTCTCATTACAACCATCCGCATCGAACTTAGTGATATAGCTTATTGTTCTACATTGTTTGCTTTTCCTTTTTAGCCACCCTTTCAGATCCCAAGCATATCCAAGAAACCACAAACTGTGGAAGAAAGCATTGATTGTACCCTTAAAATATAGCATACGTTGGTTCAAGTGTATAATGATTAGCAATATTTCAATTACCAATCTACATTGAATCATGTAAAGTGGACAGTTTTGTATCTTCAAGAGGTATAACTAAATTGGAAATGCTTTTGTGTGATCATTTTATTCTCTTTTTGAGTGTTGGATGCTTCTGATACAGGGCGATGAGTGTGCTAGTTTGGCCAACTTCAATACACCTGCCCTTGCTGTTCAGTACTCATTTAGTAACTTCTCATTCAAGGTAACACTGATCATATCTTGAAATTCTCAAATTCTACTCTACTGTAACTAAGTTTAAATTTTTGATTACTTGAGAAGAAAATGATCGATTTAAAAAACGAGTTTTCCACGCGACATGCTTGCGAAGATGAACGAAAAAAGACGGAAAAACAATCCGTCTTTTGTAAGATATTCAAAATCTTATTAGCACCCACTTAATGTATAGATTGCGTGAATCATGTTGAAACTTTTTTTCTTTTCTTCTCAGAATTTGTCGCAGCTTGCTTCTATCAACTATGATTTGGTTGTAAAGAGCAACAAAGAATCAATGGAAACGCCTAAACCTTCAGCCCCGTAGTATTTGGTTGTCAGCGCTCAGCAGCTAATATGCGCAACTCACACATTACATATCTCGTCAGTTCATTTTGCTTTCTCCTTGGCTTTCCCTTGCCTTGACCAATCGGTAGTGATTCCTTGACAAGGAGGAGCAACTAGATCTGCAAACAAGAAAAGGCAACTTGGGTATTTATATGTGGCTGTCTTTTTTGAGACATCAGCTGTCAATAGAAGGTGAAGATAAATTTGGAGAAAGCTCTTGTGCATGGGAACAGCTTGCTTACTTTAAATCGCAATGAGGACTGCACATCATTCTTGCACGCTCTTCGGTTTCATTTTCATCGAATCTTCCATCCTAGGAATTAGTAGAATTTAATTGTAATTGTAACGAGGTAAGGACATTTTTTAATTAGTGTTACCGTATGGTGTTTTTGTATATAAAAAAAGCTTTTTTTTATAGTAAAACGTGTATAAATTAAAACTATTGATATGAAGAAAAATCTATTAGTTTAACGGATATTAAATAATCGATAATTTCATAAATTCATAATTTATTTACTAATTAATTAGTAAGTATTAAAATCTATTTCAAGAAAAATTAGGATGTACTTTTCAAATTATGATTATTTTTAAATTTTTTAAAATATAATGAAGGCTCTAATTGATATTTTAATTATAATGAGTTTATGAAATCATACAAAAAATCTAAAATTTTATAATTTACTCTAAATTAAGTATAGTGAGAATTTGAGAAATTAACCAATTATAAAAGTACATTTTATAAATTAGACCCCTTAAAAAACTCCTTAATGAAATGGCATTTCTTTTAGCAAAAAAAAAAAAAAGGCCTTCCTTTTATTTTCTAACCTTTATAACTGAAATAAAAAAATATAAATCTTACACATTTACTAAACTATCCTTGCAGTTACTTAACAATTTTCTTTTGGAGTTAAAAGAAAAAAAAAATCCGTTAAATCTTCTTCTTTTTCTCTCTATCTTCTTTGCACAGGCCTCCATTATCTCCCAATCCATCTTGTCAATCACTTTCTTCAATTCACAACTGTTGAAGTAACATCTTCACTTCGCAACCCATCATTACAAACCATTCGACACCCATCTGAAGAAGTCTCTTTCGCGACCCATTTGAAGGCTCCGTTTCACAACCAATCGAAGAAGAAATGGCTCTAATTGGATTGCATGCGAAGAAAATTAATGAGAAAGTGTTGAAGGAAGATACTCATGTTAGGAAATGTAAGCATGTAAATGAACGTAAGTGGAAGTAAAATTTAAAATTCATTTGGATTACATCATAATATGCAAAGTTTTTATTAAGATCGATTATATAATATTATATTACATATAACTTTTTATAAAAAATACAGTAAATCACATCAAAGTAAATCAAGATTAGGGAAACATAATACATGTCTTATTGATTACAGAACTCTTTTTGTTAAGATGGGGAGTGCCCCACATGTTCGGCCTCTAACTTTAGTCTACACGATTTGTTTCGCATGATTAAATTCTTACCTAAGATTTAAACACATTAGATGATAAATTCGGGGAAAAAGAAGAGATAAATACTTTATTTACTCTCTTATGGTTTTTGGCCAAAGGTGTTGTGCACATAACATTATTTGGCCAAGGCCTTAGGTGGTTATAAGCACAATTAGATTACAGTTTCATAATCACATTAGGTTTCTTAATTGCTTAAAAACTCTTATAACTTTAAGTTGCATTTTCACTTAAGACTTTTAAGAGATAAAATGGGTCAAACCCACTACATGGCCGACCACTTATATGGGTTATACCCATAGATATTTAATCAACCATTTGATTAATTTAGCGCATAAAAATCAAATTAATAATTTGTCTTATTATTACAAACCTTTAGGACACTTAGGACATTTAATAATATGGCTCATAAAATGTTAAAATTTAATATTATGTGATTATTCTTAACCTTTAGGACACTTTTATAATTAAATAAAAATTCCTACATAATTTATTAATTTATAATTAAATTAATATCACACTTTGTTGTGCTAGTAGAGATGGATGACATTTGATTTAACAAATTTATAATTATCATTTTGACCTTACAGTCAAATTATAAGTCAAATTACCATTTTACCCCAAAATTATTTTCGTCTTTTTTTTTCCTTCTCTCCGATGAAATTTGAACCGAGTTACTACGAGTTTTATGTATGTGACCGATTAGGTTCTACATCACGCTGGCAAGATGATTTTATAAACACTTTATGATTTTATTTGATTCCAAATTAAATTTATTTAATTTTAAATTAAATAATTAACTTAATCGTCTTATGATTAATTAACTTTAAACCTCTAAGTCAATATTGACTTCTAATAAAATGTCAAGACTACCTAGGAAATAAGAAGTATCATCTTCCGAAAGAACCTATTGTGACTATAGTAAGCTTACAATAACAATAATTGCATCTTGCTAATAACGCGATTGGTCCCAGAGCATGATTTAATTGTTAAACTCTAATTAACAAATCATATGAATCATCATATCTTTATTGAATATTGACATTGGATTTATAGAAACTCCTTCATACCATACGACTCTACATAGATTCTTATTCAATAAAATATATAATCCCTATGACATTTTTTCCAAATACATAAGCGATGTATTCTCTCTTAACAACTCACAACCTTCTCGCACAATATTTCATACCTAACAGTTCACCCCATGTTCACCCATAACTAAGGCTAATTGGAATGATGTCAAAGCATGAAACCTTGTACTCAAGGAACCATGGTGTCTTAGGCCTTAGGATCACATGTAATATAGTTACTAGATAATTATCATTAATAGTTAGTATTAATTACTATTGAAAAGTATCTAAGTATCATGTTCAGTATCATTAGTTTCTACTAAACACCCACATAATCATCATGATTTTCTACTAATAGCACTAGTTTTGAGATTGGTCACCCTAACAATTAGGTGATGAACTATTCGAATAAATCGATGTCCATTCTCAAGATCCTATGACATCGAACCATTTGTATCATTAAAGCTTTTAGTGACTCGAGTCTCTACTAGGAAGATCACTATCATTGTCTCTAGAGTGCATGACTCAAAAAACTAGACTTTATCATGATATGTATTTATAAAACATATAATATTAATTCTAACAAAATTAATAAATATGATAAATAATAACTAACTTTCTGTAATGACATTCAATAATGTCATACTAAAATCCACATAAAGATACTATCACATAAAGTATTTGTCTCATCAGGTTAAAATCCAATTGACTTGACAGACAAACACTTTCAATCTCCCACTTGCACTAAAGCCAGTCATTTTTTAATCTAATTCCCATCTTGTCAAGATGCCGATCAAACTTATATTTTGAAAGCGCCTTAGTGAATGGATCTATCATGTTGTCATCTGTGTCGACCTTTCTATGTTGATGTTTCCTCTTCCAACTATCTCTCAGATGAGGTGATAATGTTACAACACATGTTTGGATTTCTGATGAGACCTAGGTTCCTTTACTTGTGTTATTGCACTTTTGTTATCACAGTACACTACTACATAATCAAAGATGATGGGAATCACACAAAGTTCAGTTATGAACTTCTTTATGCAAACCGCATCTTTTGCTGCTTCTGAAGCTGCAATGTATTTAGTTTCAGTAGTGGAATCCGCAGTCATTTCCTGTTTGGAACGTTTCTAACTGACCGCTCCACTATTCAATGTGGAGATGAATCCTTAAATTGATTGACTATCATCAATATATGACTGGAAACTAGAGTGTAAAACCCTCAATTTTCAAGTCAGAACGTTCATAAACCAAAAACATCTCTTTAGTCCTTCACAAATACTTAAAACTCTTTGGAGTAACAAAGACAATGACATTATCAACATAGCTATTTTCTAGTTCTTTGAGGCGGTCCTCATAGTTCAAAAGAAGAAGAATAATATCAGGTCATTTACATTATCTATTGCAACTAATCTTACAAGAATCAATGCTTACCCTTGGGGTAGAATTTCTTTTGAGAAGAACATTGAGTCCCTTTGAAAGGATATAGTGGCAAAGGTTGCAAAAATAAAAGCCAACCTCTTGGCAAAGAGGAAACATACATGTTGGTAGGGTCTCTTGCTTTACGGGTTAGAATTTGGATATAACTTTATATTTCTTATGAATGATTGACGTTTGGTTTGTTCTAATCCATTAAGTATATAGGTATGGGCTTATGAATCCATTCATGTCCTTAGATCAAAAGTTGAAAAATGGGTGCATGAGAATTTGCCTAGAGTTTTAAATTTGAGGTCCATGGAGTTGTATGTTGTAACTCACAAAAAATTGAATCGTGTATAAAGGAAGAAGGGGTAAGTGTTTCAAACTAATTAATTTCTTTTAGTTCATCAAGCTTATTTAATTAAATTGATTTTGATTTTCTCGTAATACTGCTCCTCGTCCATGAAATATTAAAAGTAAGAACATAAGAAGAACCTTAGTCTTATTTGAAGACTTTTGAACCATTTATGGATCAGGAAGACGAAGTCATGGACGTGCTAATGAGGGAATTGGAGGAAGAAGAACATGAACCTTATGTTGAAAAAGCAGAGGATGTCGAGGAAGAGTAAGAACCCATCGAGGGCTGAGAGAATGGGAATAGTAAGAAGATGGCAAGTTTCGAGGGTTTGAAAGAGGTTATAGATGAGAGTATGATGGGTATGGAGGAGATGATCATGGGAAAGGTTTTGAAGATGTTTAGATACCTTCTGTTGATGAAAACAAATTTTCTTGGATCATGCTGTCCAACTTGAGAGGTTCGAGGTAGCTGACTGGTGACAAAAAAAATCATGTGGCAATTGGTCTGTTATAATGAGCATACGTTGATGTGATAATATGAAGTGTGGGTGTGCTAGAAGTACATAAATATTTTAAATTAAATTAGAACTACTCCTAAGAAAAACCGCATACATGACAATAAAGAAAGTGATGATAAAGTAAATGAGATGAAATTTAAAGGAAAGTTCGTAAATGGAAAGTAATATGACTACGTGAAAGCGGAGGCGATTGAAGCGAATAGAAAGTTAAATAGTTCAAAATTCTTAGATACTG